>CM036755.1:51548305-51840805 GCA_020796225.1 Arion vulgaris | reverse complement strand
GAGACTCTTTTTGAACATGTCTCTGATGTGGTTCGACAAGAACTGGAAATCCAGATGATGTCATCGCAGGATCCAGAAATCCTGCTTAATGGTCTCCTAAAGGTATTTGGGGACAATAGGTCTACTCAGGCTATCTTGTCCGTTTTCTTTGGTTCGTCCCAGCGGGTGGGGGAGTCTTGCCTGGCCTACTCCCATCGTCTGGCGGGCCTTTTCACAAAGGTCACTTCAGCTCAGACCAGGGAGGGTTCAGTTCCCCTAGATCCAAATAACTTAGGATCGTTTTATTGCGTCCTTGAGCAACAGTCTCTGTTCCGGGATGTTAGTGACCTTGGTGTCGAGGGATCCTTCCACCACCTTTCTACATTGTAGAGATGAAGCTCTGCGATTTGAGGTGAACCCGGCACCTGGACCTGATTCCAGGGCATTTGCAGGGTTGGGAAGGCGTGTGGAACACTTGGAATCCATGTTAAACAGAGGCTCTAGGTACCACACAGGTGGTGGCTATCTGGAGCATGGTGTTCGCTCTGGTGCCCCTGTTCCCCAGTTTCGGGAGAGGTTGATTAGACATGAGACCCCACTCCGATGTTATAGATGCGGTCGTGTGGGACATGGGGAACGTAATTGTCGGGTGCAAATGTTAAACGGGCACCGCTCAGGAGAGAGGTGAAAACAGGGCCCAGAAAACAGGGCCCAGGACCGAGCTGGTAGGGGATCACCCGCTGAAATATGTTACTATAGCGGGACATGTTTTTAGGTGTCTCATTGACACCGGATCTCAGGTGTCGGCTATCACAGAGAGTGCGGTTCGCGCATACTTTCCGCGGTCTATGTTAGATGGGGATAATTGGGTGCAACTAAAAGCTGCCAATGGTTTATCTATTCCTTACTTAGGACATGTCGTTGTTAACATTGAGATTTATAGTACTTATCTCAAGGATTGTGGATTCTATATTTTTAAGGAAACTTCTTCTACTATTAATAGTGATTATCAGGTTATCATCGGCACTAATATCCTTAGCCGCCTGCGGTTATTTCGACCTATTTTGGGTTTTCCGATTCGGTCTGTACCCAGGACAGTTGTACCGTCCTCTCTTCCAGCCTTTATTTGGTCTGCTAAAGGGAGGAAGTCACATATTCGAGCTAGTTCGTTGGGTGTTGTTTGGGTTAGAGTTAAAAGGGGGTGTTAGCTTGGGTCGACATGTCATTTTTTAATCTAACCGTTCTTTATTGCGGAAAGGAATTGTATGTTGCAATACGGTGACTGTTTTGCATAGGGGGGTTTGTGCTATTCATGTGTTGAATATTACGAAGGAAGATACTTTACTTTCTAATGGTACGATAGTGGGTAATATTTGTGGCCTTGATTCTACTGGGGAACTAGAATGTAATATCACCTCTGCAACGTCGGTAGAATGTGCAGTGTCTAGTGCTGTTGGATTTGGAGTGGTGGGGTCTTCGAATGTGTTTGTGGGTTCCAAGAGATTCGACCTTAGTCAAATGCATGGGTCTCCAACTCAAAAGGCTGAGATGTTGGCCCTTTTATGTAAATATAATGATGTCTTTTCCTGTGATGAATATGATATGGGTTATGCGGACAAAGTTCAGCATCAAATCCGTTTACGGGATCATAATCCCATTAAATTGCCATACAGGCGAATCCCGCCTGCATTCTATACAGAGGTGCAGAATCATATTGCGGATCTCCTACAGAAACAGGTCATTCGTGAGAGTGTCAGCCCCTGGGCTGCGCCTGTGGTATTAGTCAGGAAGAAGAATGGATCTTTGCGCCTCTGTGTGGACTATCGGGAGTTAAATAAAAAAATACTATTAAGGATGCATACCCTTTGCCTCGCATCGATGATTATTTGGATTCGCTAAACGGCGCAAAATTGTTTACCACTCTTGATTTAACTAGTGGTTACTACCAGGTGGCCATGAAGCAGGAAGATGTTGATAAAACTGCCTTTTGTACACCCTTCGGATTGTATGAATATACGAGAATGCCGATGGGATTGACTAACTCTGCGGGAACATTTCAACGTTTGATGCAGAACTCAATGTCTGATTTTATGTTCAAATCCTTATTAGTTTACTTGGACGATATGTTAATTTTTTCAACTAATTTTAACGACCACGTAGTGCGGTTGGGTATGGTCTTGGAGAGGATAAGATCGATAGGTCTCAACCTATCACTTCTGGGTTTCCCTGATTTTGACAAACCATTTATCCTGGACATTGATGCCTCTTTTAGTGGTTTAGGTGCAGTATTAAGTCAAAAACAGAATGATAACTGTACAGTAATAGCTTATGCCAGCAGAACTCTGCGAAAGGAGGAGAAAAACATAAAGAGTAGCTTTAAACTTGAATTATTGGGCCTGAAATGGGCCGTCACTGAAAAGTTTAGATCATATCTGTTAGGTAACAAAGTGACTATTTATACAGATAATAAGGGTTTAACGTTTTTACACAAAGCGCAATTGGGTGCCATTGAGCAAAGATGGATCTCTCAGATGGCGATCTTCGATTATGAGATCAAGCATCGTAGAGGCGCGTTGAATAAGAATGCTGATTGCTTGTCGCGATATCCATTACCTGTCACGCTCGGAGAGACAGAATGCGAAGCGTTGTCCGAGGATGAAGATATTGGGATCAATCAAATTCAATTAACACCGCCTCCTTACAGTTATGATATGCCTGTCCAGACAATGGGTATTGACATTGCAGAGAGTGCCGGCTCTTATAAATTATCAGATGTACGTCAATTCCAGTTGCAGGATTCCGCGCTCCAAGCCGTGATAAAAGCACTTGAGACGGATACTCAGGCAGACACATCCGAATGGCCCAGAGATTCACAGCGTCTGTGGTTATCCCGTGATGATATTTGCATCGTAATGGGGGTCCTTTGTATGAAAAAGGGGGGTGAGAGTGAACACAATGAACTAACCATTATATTACCTTATGCTCTACGCCAGATAGTATTAGCAGCTATCCATGAGATTGGCCATCAAGGGCGAGATAAGACCTTGTCATTATTAAAGTCCCGTTTTTTCTGGTATGGTATGTCAAAGGATGTAAGTGCTCTGGTAAGATCTTGTGCAATTTGTAATCTGACTAAATCTCCTAGTAAAATCACATCTGTTTATGGACACATAATTGCCAACTATCCCTGAGTTGGTATCCATGGACTTCATGGAGTTCCCCAGGGATTCTTGTGGTTTTAAACATGTTTTAGTCATGACTGATGTTTTCACTAAGTATGTGGTGGCTATTCCCACCAAGGATCAGACTGCAAATACAGTGGCTGATGTTATCCAGTATAGATGGATACCTGACTTTGGGATTCCAAGCAAACTACACTCCGACCAGGGAAAGGCATTTGAGTCCACAGTTGTACTGGCGTTTTTCCAGAAATATGGAATTAAGAAGTCCAAGACTTCTGGCGTACAATCAAGGGAAATGGCATTTGCAGAGCGTTCAATAGGACATTGTTAGCTATGCTTCGTTCGTTGGAAGAATCTGATAAATTAGAATGGTCTCATCATGTTCCGCATATGGTGTTGGGTTACAATATTACTCCCCATACCTCCACAGGGTGGTCGCCTTATTATTTACTTTATGGTCGGCACCCTAAATTACCCATAAATTTTATCATTGATGATTTATTTCATCCGAGGTACAGGAACGAATGACACGGTGTTTAGAAAAATGAATTAAGTAAGGCTCATAAAGAAGCCAGTGACAAAATAGCCAGTATACATAAAAAAATTGATGATACACAGGGACAAGTTGATATTATTCACATAGGTTCCTTGGTCCGAAGAAAGATAGGCCAAGGTAGGGACTCTAACAAATTGGGTTACCTATATTCTACCCAATTATACAGGGTGATTCAGACTCCTGATAATACATCAGGATATTATGTTATTGTCCCGGTCGGGGTTCAAGACCAATCTAGATTGATAATTTCGGGCCGTCACATTAAAAGATGTGAACATTTTTTGTGCTAATTTTCCGTAGAAATGACAGGTGTTTTAGACTAGATGTTATAATGTTAGTGTACACCTAGGCCCAAAATCCAATTGTCCTGTCGTTATCACAGGTCTTCCAAGGTTAATACTTTATTGGGAACGACTGAGTGGTTGTTCTCCATATTGATTGTTATTTAATATTTTCAGTTTATGATGTTTTCCTAGAATAATTTTGTCTAGAATAAAAGGTGTTGATTATTTACATTGGCCCACAGAGGTGGGGGTTGATGTTCCTGGTTCAAAGTTCCTGTTTGTTATGGCGTCATTGATTCAGAACTTCATTGCCTTCTATAAGATAGTGAGCATTGGGAGATTGTTTTTGAAGATTGCCCTTACCTGGTATTGGGGGAGGGTGGTTGATTTTGCCTCTATGACATATTCTGTTTCTAATTTGTTTTTTTTATGATTTCAGAATTTTGACAGGACTCTGACAAGCGAGAGTGACATAGTGATAGTGACATATAGATGTGAGCTGCCCCTCGTCATCCTACGACATGTGAGGATGTCACAGTACAGCCACCTCATATTGGCAAGATGTTTCCTCTGCTTGAGAGATTGGGACTACTATTGGGTCGCCGTTGAAGTCACATGGCCTATGTTTCGGTTTTCATATGCAATAATGCTGATGTTTTCTGTTAATGTTATTTCAGCATAGAGCACGGAGGGTTGACTGTTGAAGTTAGCCATGGTCACCTATGACCACTTGACGAGTCACGTTCAACGACGTGTGGTGACTTGTTCCCATTTAGCTCGTTCAACTGGGTCTTCCTGAGATCCGTCAGGATTTTCTTTTTCTTTTCGACCATGGTTGGCTGTTGTAGTTAGTTGTTGTGGAGTCACGTTTAACACGTGAGGCGACTTGTTCCCTTTCAGCTCTCACCACTCTAATAACCCTATTGGACACTACCTGTGCGATTTTTGGGGATTTCGTCGTGGCGACGGCGAGGTCTCCAGGGGGTGTCATAGTCCTCCCCCAGGTGGCAGCGGAGGAATGGACAGTTAGCCAGATAGTTAGTGTAGTATGTAATTAGATATTTAATCGTTGAGACTATGTGTTGCACTCTCTAAGCAGAGGCGCAACACATAACAACGGACATTCTTGACGTAATAAAAACTACGTAGTTGTGTAGCGACAAGAGTTAGTAACGAATTAGTAAACAGAGACGATATATATTTTGAATCGAATGGACGTGTTTTGTCCAGAGGTTAAATAAAACCCATAAAAGGAAACCTACCAGTGTTTGTACCTTGTATCATCTATGTATACCACTAGTTAACATCAACATCACCAAAATATAACGAGGGTTGAATTACCACTGCCGGTAGAATCAATAACAATATAAAACATAGAAGGACACGTACTCAGGAATCATGAGTAAACACAGACGGCCATGTACTCAGTAATTATCCTGGCGAGCCAGTGTCATGCTTGCAGGCAATCATGGAAAGCCATGCAAAGGGGTTTAGCAATGACAACCCCGAAGAAGCCATAACTGAAGCAGAATCCAGACCAGAGAAATCCTCGGGTACTTTACACACGCCATCCTGACACCCATCATCAACAGGAGGGCTCCCGCCGCCCTACAACATATCTATCTATCTATCTATCTGTCTGTCTGTCTGTCTGTCTGTCTGTCTGTCTGTCTGTCTGTCTGTATGTCTGTCTGCCTGCCTGCCTGCCTGTCTGTGTCTGTCTGTCTGTCTGTCTGTCTGCCTGTCTGCCTGTCTGTCTGTCTGTCTGTCTGTCTGTCTGTCTGTCTGTCTGTCTGTCTGTCTGTCTGTCTGTCTGTCTGTCTGTCTGTCTGTCTGTCTGTCTGTCTGTCTGTCTCGTCTGTCTGTCTGTCTGTCTGTCTGTCTGTCTGTCTGTCTGTCTGTCTGTCTGTCTGTCTGTCTGTCTGTCCTGTCTGTCTGTCTGTCTGTCTGTCTGTCTGTCTGTCTGTCTGTCTGTCTATCTATCTATCTATCTATCTATCTATCTATCTATCTATCTATCTATCTATCTATCTATCTATATATCTATCTATCTATCTATCTATCTATCTATCTATCTATTCTATCTATCTATCTATCTATCTATCTATCTATCTATCTATCTATCTATCTATCTATCTATCTATCTATCTATCTATCTATCTATCTATCTATCTATCTATCTATCTATCTATCTATCTATCATCTATCTATCTATCTATCTATCTATCTATCTATCATCTATCTATCTATCTATCTATCTATCTATCTATCTATCTATCTATCTATCAAACCTATCAATCCTATCATACCTACCTACCTACCTACCTCCTACCTCCTACCACCTACCTCCACCTGCCTCCTGCCTGCCTGCCTGCCTGCCTGCCTGCCTGCCTGCCTGCCTGCCTGCCTGCCGCCTGCCTTCTATCTATCTATCTATCTATCTATCTATCTATCTATCTATCTATCTATCCATCCATCTATCCATCCATCTATCTATCCATCTATCTATCCATCTATCTAGCTATCCTTTATCCATTTATCCTTCTTTCTATCCATCCATCTATCCATCTACCCATCTACCCATCTACCCATCTATCCGTCTGTCCGTCTATTCGTCTGTCCGTCTATCCGTTCGTCCGTCCGTCCGTCTGTACGTCTCTCCATCTATTCACTCATCCATCCGTCCATCCTGTCTGTCTGTCTGCCTGCCTGTCTGTCTGTGTCTTTCTGTGTCTATCTGTGTCTGTTTGTGTCTCCGTCCGTCTGTCTGTCAGTCTGTGTCTGTCTGTCTGTCTCTCTCTTTCTCTCTCTTTCGCGCTATCTCTCTGTCTCTTACATTTTAACACATTAAAAAAAATGTGACTCGCACAGTAAGACATACACTGTAGACAATTTCTCATTGTTCTGAAATCTTATCCATCTTCACATGACCTAACGTTTTTGTTGTATGCATTGTTAACCGTCAAATCAGCAGTTGATGGTTAGTAAACAATGACATATGACTAACAATTTTTGTTATCCTGCGTTGTAAAACAAAAGCTGTGCATGTCAATGACATCTACTTAAGCCTCTAAATCTCTTAGATAACATTTGTCAGTGTCGTGTTAACTTTGGTCACAAATCTTGTTAAAAACTGGCAATGCTTAGTTAAACATATGCCAAAATAGCTGTTGGTGTGACAGGAAAGCAATGCGTGGGCAATATAGGGACACTATATATTTAGGAGCATTAATGTGTAAACTATTAATATACTGAAATAGACATGCTATAGAAATCTCTCTCAACTCTCTCTCTCTCTCTCTAGCATGTAACGCCTCTGACGCTTATTTAAATATACTAAAATAGGCACACTGGGGCCATAGGCGCGATAATGTAAGAATATAAAGTAGAGCTAGGGTCAGTGAGCTGGCACTGACCAAGACCCTACCCCACCTCCACGGGGTGGCTCTGGTAACAGACTAATGTTAGGCTAAGTGGATAGGGGCTGAAGAAGAGCTACTATGGTATAAGTAGAAGTGTAGATGCATGCATATCTGAAATGAGATCTGATCGCAATATAGACGGTGAGTATCTCAATGAGTGCTCCGATACGTCTCTCTTGTCCGATAAAGAGTCAAAGACGGCAGATAATACAAGAGGTTTGGCGTGGGATTAGCTACCCCACCCTGTAAAATACTCAGCTACAAAAACAACAACCAAGTGCATGAAAGCTTGCAGGGCCTTGGTTGAGGAACTATGTCTCCTTGGATGCGAAGGGCAAAGAAGAAGAAGAAGAAGGAGAAAATAGACACACTATAGAACTCTATCTCAACTCTCCTTAGCATGTGTCACACCTGGTGCTTAGAGCAGCAACAAATGCACACCATTCTTCTCTATTCTTGGCCGTCCTCTGTATTCTGTTCCAGAGTAAAATACTACTGTTGTATCGTTTGCTTGATAAATGCCTTTTTGTCGAAACGTTGCTGTTTATGGTCACTGTTTCTGTATTTTGTAAAACTATAGTTCTTTGTTTGTACGTGTTTGGCTATTCTGTTCCAGTTATGATTCATTTCTTTCAGCTCCTTTTCTACTGTTCTTCTCCAGGTGGTTTTGGGACTTCCCCGTTTTCGTTTACCCTCTGGTATCCATCTCAATGCAGTTTTTGTTACAGAGAGTTAATCACCTTGCGTATCACATGTCCGATCCATATCCAGCTTTTCTATTTGATGCTTCTCTTGTTGATACTGCAAGCAGTTCTTGGTTAGAAATAGTATTTGACCAGAACACGCGTAAGATTTTTCGCAGACAATGTGTATGGAGGGTGAAGAATTTGGACATATCCCTATGATACAGAGCAGTATTAAAACAATGGTCAGCACATTGACATCAGAGACTTGTGATTAAGGTTAGATCGCCAGATGAAGTGAGATTTTTACGAATACAAAAGGCTATTGGTTTGACCACAGCCAACTATAAACTTATGGACCTTCGGACTCAGGTAAGAATTATGGGAGATCAGACCCCAACTACACCACGTGACCTCACATTCCAGTATTGGTGTATATAGATGAATTCATTTTAAAATCAACACAAAATGCTAAATCGAAGTTATAGTTTGCAACAAGTTAAGTATAACAATAAGGAATATAAATATTATGAATATTTTTCACTAATAAATAACCATAGACTCACATAGTTGAGTAAAATTGCAAAAAGCTTGCAGTGTTCTATCAAACATCTATATTTTCCTGCTCCCTTTTCTGATCTAGGTCAGGGAACCCACAGTCAGTTGTCTGGCCTAGTTATCTAGAGTTGGCTGTGGTTTTACCCAGCGTCAATTAGGTAACAAAATACTTTGGGAGTAAAGGTGGCGGCGTGAAGTTAACAATCAAAATAAGAAACACGTGGCCAACCCTCATGTCTGTCAAATACAAGCTAACAGGAGATGTACACAGACTCCGACTGACAACTAACAATGCAGAGAGTTATGTCAAATGAAAACTACGTTCATTCATTGAGGAGCTTTGCTGATACTAGGGGGCTTCGTGTGCTTTTTATAGAGTTTTCCTTAGTGTGTGTCATCGGAGAGTGGTAACAGTTTTATGTTATGTTATGTTATGTTATGTTATGCGATAGACGTCACGGCACATTGGGCATTCCCATGCATGCTCTGTCCTCCGCTGCAGCAGTCAACCCAAAATCCATTTGCTCACCGTACCCATGAGAAGTTGATGACTATATCTTCTCTCTCTACCACGAAGACGACACTGTCTTCTGGCATGTCCAAACTTAACGCCTAATTCTCGAACTCGTTCCAGTGTCTGAGACTTGCCCATTTCACATAATTCAGAGCGTTCCGCATTGATGATATCGGCTCTGTCCATACTTCTGCCCGTTTGAGTCGGGGCATTGTTTGCAAGAAAGTCAGCACGCTTGTTACCCTACACTCCAGCATGTCCAGGTGTGTACAGCCAAGTCATTTTCTAAAAACAGTTTGTTTTGGTTTTGCTAATTTCAAGATGGCGGACGACGACCGGCGTAACGTTAAGAGTTAAAGTACGTGCTGGTAACCAAAGAAGAATAGTAAACCAACAAAGAACCGGTGTCGTTAGTCGCCACATGCTGAGAGACATACTGAGGAGGAGATCAGAGCAGTTATAGACTAATTGGTTCGATGTGCAGTGATGATGATACGACGACTAAACTAAATTGAGAGACATACTGAAGATGAGATCGGAACACTTATGAACAAATTGGTTCGATGTGCAGTGATGATGATCTGACGACTAAACTAAATTGAGAGACATACTGAGGAAGAGATCAGATCACTAATGGACTAATTGGTTCGATGTGCAGTGATGATGATCTGACGACTAAACTAAACTGAGAGACATACTGAGGAAGAGATCGGAACACTTATGGACTAATTGGTTCGATGTGCAGTGATGATGATCGACGACTAACTAAATTAACATACTGGGTAAAGAAGATATAAACAATGCTCGATTGTGATCGATTAGAGATCTGAGAAGACGACTAACTAACATGCATGATGATGATCATTTACTGAGGAAGGAGATCAACACTTATGGACTAATTGGTTCGATGTGCAGTGATGATGATCGAAGACTAAACTAAACTGAGAGACATACTGAGAGAGATCGGAACACTTATGGACTAATTGGTTCGATGTGCAGTGATGATGATCTGACGACTAAACTAAACTGAGAGACATACGAGGAAGAGATCGGAACACTAATGGACTAATTGGTTCGATGTGCAGTGATGATGATCCGAGACTAACTAAACTAGCTTCAGAAGATCAGCATAATGGAAATGTTGAGCAGGAGATGACCGATACAGCCAATCTTGAGTTGGCAAGTCGATATTATGGAAATACGTTGGACTGCCAAGGAGTCTACTGGTACGACCCCAAGACGTGTCAAGTAGACGCGAACTCCAATGCGGGAGACCCGGGTTCAATTTCTGTAAGGCTAATTCGTTTTTTGTTACTTTCAGGGCATAAATCAAAATTATAACATCAACAGTCTCGCGGCGACTTCTTTAGCCATGCAGCCATTAAATCCCACAGGCTAGTGTCCAACTTGTCCTTCACCGCCATAAATAGGGTTGTTACAGGCAGTACCGATAGTTTGGTGGCGTCTGTGGCTTAGGGGATAGTTACTCGGTCTATTAACCCCGACGTTCTGAGTTCGAATCACGCTGCGGACAATTTGGTTGCAAATTGTTTCGTGGATTTTTACAAAGGACGATGGCACCACCAGTTCAGAAAGCAATGGCAAACTACTGAACGTAATAATGCCTAGAAAAATCACAAAAGCGTTAAAAAGCTGGGCTGATTCGCAAAGTCCTGCAATTAACTTTTTAACGACATTTTAGTTTTATAAATACAGTATTCCCAAAATATTCGTACAGCGGCGGCTCGTCATTAAGGCAGTGGGCCAAGCCCCACCAACAATAATGTATAACGTGTATTTATTATTTTATAAATTAAAATATAGCAACCAAAACCATGATTTATCCGGAAAAAATGTCTGGCCCCACTAACAAAATGATCACGAGCCGCCACTGCCTCGTAGTATGAAAATGGGATCTTTACTTTACTTATAAGCAGCTGAAGGGGACAGCGCACATATTTGGGGCGACTGCCATCTTTATAGTACGAAAGAATATCAACATAATTTACTGATAGTCAGCACAATCATCAGCTGTTTGTAGTGAATCATGGTAGCTAATACCAACCAGTGGTCACAGCACACGCGAGGATGTTGCGAAATCGAAACACGTAATCTACACACTTTACCACCGACAAAGTGTAGGATGGTGTCATAGGTAAAAATACAGTCAGCACTAAATTTAATGGAATCATTGAAAAGTGGCGTATTTTAACCCAATCCATACAATGAACCACTATAGGGGTGTGAACATACAGGGTGGGCCCAAAAACAATGAGAACATCGCGTAAAAAGTAATATAATTACATCAAAATTGTTTTATCTGTATCCATAATAGCTTAAATTGTTTACTCATTTACTTACTTACTTATTTGCATATATGATGTTTTTATTTCGACAATTTCCGGGACAATCTTTGATTTATAATATGCCAATTGTTTACAACTTTCAGGTTTAAATTTGTTACCAAGAATGACAATATTACTGTGGAAGACCGTATTCTGATTAAACGAGTGGCGTTAGTGCTTAGAAAAAATGAACATGATTTCTGATTAGCTAAATACTTGGCAAACAAAATTACATGAAACAATATAATTGAATTAAATAACATTTCTAAATAATGTGTATGTTACGCGATGTTCTCATTTTTTTGCCCCACCCTGTATACGCCATTTACAGCACCAACAACTGTAATGTCTTTTCACAAAGAGCCCTTTCTTTCTATTTGTACTAAGCATTTAATATAGATGGAGACTGTATATAAGTGTTCATTGTATATAAGTCATATATTTATTAAATTTAAAAAAATTGTTTCTCTTCTTTTTTCACTTCTAATTTTCCTGCATTTATTTCTTTATTCGTTTTTAGTCCCATATTTTCATTCATTTTTTCACCGTTGTAATATCTTAGTCAAAGTCTACATGTAGTGTGCTGTGGAATTCGTCACTCCTGTTGTATTGTTTGCTTGATATAGACCTTTTGGTCGAAACGTTGCTGTGTATTGTCATTGTTTTTGTAAAACTACAGTAGTTTATTCTTACGTGTTTCGCCATACTAAACATTTAACATTTTAATCGTAAATCTCTGTAGCGTAGAGGTAAGGCGCTCGAATCTCCTTCCAAAGGTATTCGAGTCGTTTCTTGCGTAGAGCGATCGAGGTATTGCTCCAGAAACGCATGATCTCAAGGTAGGTGAGAACGAGTTTCTAGTCTTATCGGAGACGGACGATAAAAAGGAGGTATCGTGTTCAAGTTGAGCATGTAAAAGAGTTTGGCAGTTGACAGTTTATAAAAGTAAACTGCACAGCCGTAGATGTGGAAACAGTCATGCAATTCATAAAAGAACAACAGAAAAAATATGGCCAGCAATGGCGGAATGCAAGAAAGCCATTCAGAATCAGGACTGTTTGATTCTGGACACGACCTTGCTAACGCATTTCTGCCATGTTTGGTTGGGTATTTTCAGGTTTCATTTGCCAAGCTACTTAGTTAAAGCTTGAGCAACGCTGTGAGCTATGAATGTTACATGGAATGCTTTTTGCGTTGTCAACCGTGAGCTTGTCATGTGTATTCAGAAAATGGCGGACAGCGGTTATGACGAACCGACTTAGTCTGCCGTGTGCAGTGATATTGCGTGTGCAGCAAGCTGGATTCTGTCGTGATTGATGTTCCTTCATATGAATTGCAATTCAAGTGATGAACAGTTTTGTGTTGACACTTTAGCTACGGCCATATGTATTTATGCGGTGCAGGTAGCTTTTTGTAGCGGTACGGCTGTTTCATGAATTAGTTCACACACTCACAGGTGACAGTTGTTTGCATTTCGTATGATTTTCGTTGACACAGGAACGGAGCAATTATGGGGTGACCTGTTTCAGTGAAGTTGGAACCGTACATATGAACTATGAACAATGAAATAAAAACAACAAGGGTTTGACACATGAAGAATGTCCTGGTACACCACTAGAACAACAGTTTAAATGGTTGACCATGACAAGATTTTACCGCCTACCACAGAGAGCCACACAGAAAAAATATAACGAGTACAAAGCAAGAGGAAGACCACGCAAAAGATGGAACGACGGCATCAAGAACAGCTTACGAAAATGAATATAAGCTTGCAAAGTGCCTTAAAACAAGCCCACACAAGATCACTACGCTCTCCCTACCCCCTTCCAAACAATTCTATAAAGAAGTAAATGGTGGAAGAGAAGGAGAAGACTGTTACAGGGTCGGTGCTTACTAGCCTAATGAAACAACACTGAACAGAAAACTACATGAACCCCTGTCTGAGCTACAAAAAGATAGTGAAGCTTATATGTTGAAAATATATAGACAATATTTCAAGCGAACGAAAGAAAGGACTTCAGTTGTTGAATCACTTTGTAAAAAATAGTTCCCATTTCCTTGCATAATGTCTGCCCAACTCTTCTGTATATCCACATTTCAATTTTTTTTTCCCGTGGCCCGCAACAACATAAGGCCGAATAGCTCAGACGGGAAATCGAAAATTCATGCTTAATGGGGCTGGTTTTGTATATGTTTGATAGAACATTGTATACTTTTGCAATTTTACTCAGTTCTATGAATCCATGGTTATTTATTTTACTCAGTTCTATGAATCCATGGTTATTTATTTTACTCAGTTCTATGAATCCATGGTTATTTATTGTACTCAGTTCTATGAATCCATGGTTATTTATTGTACTCAGTTCTATGAGTCCATGGTTATTTATTGTACTCAGTTCTATGAGTCCATGGTTATTTATTGTACTCAGTTCTATGAGTCCATGGTTATTTATTGTACTCAGTTCTATGAGTCCATGGTTATTTATTGTACTCAGTTCTATGAATCCATGGTTATTTATTGTACTCAGTTCTATGAGTCCATGGTTATTTATTGTACTCAGTTCTATGAATCCATGGTTATTTATTGTACTCAGTTCTATGAGTCCATGGTTATTTATTGTACTCAGTTCTATGAATCCATGGTTATTTATTGTACTCAGTTCTATGAATCCATGGTTATTTATTGTACTCAGTTCTATGAATCCATGGTTATTTATTGTACTCAGTTCTATGAATCCATGGTTATTTATTGTACTCAGTTCTATGAATCCATGGTTATTTATTGTACTCAGTTCTATGAGTCCATGGTTATTTATTGTACTCAGTTCTATGAGTCCAGTGTTATTTATTGTACTCAGTTCTATGAATCCATGGTTATTTATTGATGAAAAATATTAATAATATTGATATTCTTTAGCTTTAAACTTAAATTGAAATATAATATAACATTGATTGAGCATGTTGTGTTGTTTTTAACATGAATTAGTTTATATACAACAATACTGGAATGAGAAGATCACGCGACAGTTGTGGTCTTATTTCCTATAATTTTTACCTGAGCTAGCAGCCGGTCGTATGTTTTATCGGAAGTCACGGTTTTCCCCAACTGGTTGATCTTTACCCACGTTTCATGGACCATTGAAGACGGAAATGTACTATAAGGTCAATGCACTTTACGGTCCGTTACATCAAATGTTTACTGTAACCTTAAACGGTTACCTGGCCATTCTGTGTTGTATACAAAATAGTAACATAGAGAGACATGCCTACAAACAACACGTGCGGTTTTATAGGTCATTCGTTACAGTGGACTGATCATTCTGTTCAGATGTCACATATATTGTTCAACTTCCCCCTCAGTAAATAAAATCTCTTATCAAGTTTCACATCGACTGGTCTATTGACAGAGACTGCTTCAACTAGATTGTTTGATTGATTGGACCATCATCATTACACTTCGGTGAGTAACCATGTGTCCTGCCAGCACTTTGTTACCAGTGCCAAACTTAGTCTCTGACAACAACACACCACAGAAAGCTCACCAAGTGTTAAATGAAATGCTTGAGGAAAGCAGTGGGAGTCACCAGGAAAGACAGACTACGAAATGAGGACATCAGAAGCAGAGTGGGCATAACTTCATGCACCGAATACATCGAAAGACAACAAATGCAGTGGTTTGGACATTTAATGAGAATGGAATACAACCAGCCATCAATAACAGCATACAATACAAAGAGATAAGGTACAATAGCCAAGGTAGACCAAGAAAAAGATGGATAAACAATATCAAGACCACACTATATAAACACGGATATAACAACAATGGCGGCTCATATGGCCCTAGAACGCAAATTAAAGCTCCCACCCATACGCTTAACGGCAATAGTGGACAACCAATTCCATTTTCCATCTGGCAAAAGATTACAGACCATGTGTGCTCCGATCTCTTTCTTACACAGGGAGATCTCTGCTGTATTGCACGAACTCCGGAGCACGTACAAGGACCCGATATAATTTAGAAGGTAAAGTAAAAAAAAGTAAAGGAACCCTTTTTCATACCTCGTGGTATATAGGGCAATACAGTGTTTGGCCTGTATCGTTCATTGATCGTCGGCACATGATGAGTGATGTGGTCAGCATCACGCCGGCCGCTTTTACTTTCCCAGAGCATGTCTGGTGCCGAATTGAGGCTGTGTCGACCTGAGAGCCGTTTGCGGTCGAGAAAAATTCCACGCCCACTGCGGGAGTTTAAACCCGGACCTCCAGCCTTGAGAAGCGAGTTTACTAACAACTAAGCTACCGCAGTTCTCTATTTAGAAGGTGGTAAAACTATTTTGTAGAAATTCTTACTAATGAATTTTGTTTGGGCTCTGACTTTCCAGCCTGCTCTTCTAGATTTTAAACTGCCAATGGTTCTTTTACGTGCTTAACTTGAACACGTTACCTACGTTTTATCGTCCATCTCCGATAGGACTAGGAACTCGATCTCACCTACACTGAGACCAGAATTCTCTGGGAAAATATCCCAATGGAGCGAACCGAGCAGTTTTAGAACGAGAGGCTAGCACATAATTTCTACGCCACAAAGACTCCTCATCGACTGATCTATATTAACTGAGCTTACTTTAACTAAGCTGAAGGATATTACTGGGGTCTCTGTTGCTGAGTGGTTAATCCCTTGTCTTGCCAGTCGAAAATTGTGGGTTCGAATCCAGAGCATGCTGTTCTGTTCATGAGTGCATTTTTTAGAAACCCTAGGATTGTTGCCGAAGTTACGGAGTTCGTGATTTGTGCATTATTCTCAGCAGGTGGCGTGCCATGTCTGCGGAGAGGGAACGAGCCATATGGGGTAAAACCACACTAAACAGAAAGGCGCAGAGCACAGTCTTCAGACTTAGATCGGGACACTGCGGTCTCAGAGCACACTTCCATAGAATGGGTCTCAGGGACTCAGCTGCCTGCACCTGTGGAGCACCAAGGCAGTCACCAGAGCACATCCTGCAAGATTTCCCCAGTCTGAGCAGTTTGAGAACGGAAATCTGGCCAACAGAAACAACTCTACAAAACAAACTATGCGGGACAGGTGAAGACTTCAACAGTACCGCCGTGTTTATGACACATACCGGAGTAGTTGCATAGCAGAAGTTGATCGCAGAAGAAGAATGGGGTAAAGCCCGGTTCAATGAAGTCAAAAAAAAAATACGATCACTATCCCTCAACGTGCACATTTAACCCCTTCGCTCATCTGTACCGATATACTAGCTCGCGGTATTCTTTAAGATGACACAACGCCAGTATATTGTCCCATTCCGTATACATTACAATGTAAGTTCGTGCGAAGGTCAAACAAATTTACAGACTGAAAGGGTTAATATTGTTATGTTCTATTTACTGAACATTCTGATACAAACTCATCCCACCCATTCCCTCAACAGATTTCACAAACACCAACCACCTTTGTTGTGTTGGACAGATAAACAACGAGCGAGATCCTGTGTGGTGTTCAACCAGAGCTAACTAAAACTTATTTACTTATTTAGAGTTGGTGGTTCAACGAACGAGATAAGAGAGCGAGGGCCCATATATTGCGTTTAAGAGAAGAAAAAAAAGAAACACAGCCTGCTTTGTCCACAATCGAATCTTGAGGCTAAATAAATTCAAAAAACGTCTCCCAACCCTATGAATTCTTAAACTAATTTGACCAGTCATACAGGAACAAGCAAATGAAAGGTGCGTTCTGATTTGTTCTTGATTTTGTGTGCTGGGTACTTGAATGCTGTGTTGAGAAATTCGTCAACCGGATATACTTGTTTAATTGGATTTCACGATTTGGGGCGTCATTTACTAGATGCAACCAAAGAATTATTCATCGCGTGGATACACTTCTATACCTAGGTAACTTCTAAAGGTAAGTTGTCGTAATAATATCGAATTTTTCGAGTGTAAACGATATCGATAATTTATGTCATCAAAATAATGTGTGAATGTGTAGGACTTTCTCTCTCTCTCTCTCTCTCTCTCTGCCTTTTTAACCCGTATTGGGGCATATGCCCTCAACCAACTCATACAGGTCTTCCTATCCAGGATCGTGCCGTGCTATGATGCGGAGAGGCGGCCGTATCAGGCGGAATCGTAAGGGGGTGGCATAAGCAGCAAAATCAAAATTACAATTAAAGGTTATTTTAAAGAAAAAATAGGGCATCATTTCGAAGACTTGCATCATACTGAGAAAATATACGGCTCGTTCCTGTTTCTATCTCTAGCTATCTCCTGCAGTTTCATCCAGCTCTTCTTTATATTGTTGATCTCTGCCTCCAAATCTCGTCTCCATGTATTTTCGGCCTCCCTTCTTTTGCTGTATCTGCGGGTTCCAAGAAATGTCTAGGGCGGTTGTCGTAGAATTGCGGGTCAGTGAGTTCTCAGTGGGAGTAACTCGGTAACTCATCTATAACTTGTTATAATAATAATAATAATTCCTCTCGTACTATTATACTTTACATAAGGCCTGCAAGTAATTTCTCCATACTGCTCTATCCTGGACAACTCGCCCAATCTCCACCATGGAACGGAAACCAATACTTCTTGCCTCTCTCAGCAAAGTTTGGTTCAGTCTCCTCGTGTCGTCCTCTCTTTCTTGAACCCTTTGCATCCCACTTCAATGCCTGTTTTGATATTCATTGATCATTTCGTCTCTAGGTGTGTCCAACATATCTCCATCTTCTCTTTCTTATAACAGTTGTTTCTAGTGGTTGATCAGACATTTCTCTAAAATTCATCATTTCTCCTGAATTCATCATTTCTCCTGAATTTGTTCCTTATTTTTCGCAGATATCTATTTTCAAATATATTAACTTACTTTATACTTTATTCACTACTGGGTGTACAGATGATCCCAAGTCCCTTTCAGTTTCCTAAAAGTGTCGAATTCGCGGAAGCGGTTCCCCCCCCTCCTTTTCCTTGCCTAAACGCATAGAAGCCCTTGTTAATAATAGTTTTGAATAATAACAATAGAGTGCCTCCGTGGCGGTTTTTTTTTCGATCCAGAAGCACTTGAGCTTTCAGCTCTTCGGCTCGGTGCCATGGATATCGTAACCCTTCGGTTCGGTGCCACGAACACCGTAAATCTGCAGAACTTGTGGCCTTTCTGCCATCCCGCGGAATTGAACCGCACTCACAGGGGACTTGTCACCTGTCGTCCAACGCGCTACGAACACGCTGGGCGGGCCTCTGTGGCGGTAAAGGGTTCGTCTCTCGAACAAAAGGGAATCGGTTCGTTCCCCACCTAGAGCTATCTGGATATTTTCTAGTGTTCCCTGATCTCAATGTAGGAGATTCAGAGTTCCTAGTACTATCGGAAACAGACGATAAAACGTAGACTTTGTGCTCAAGTAGAGCACGTAAAAGAACCCGTATTAAAAGTTAAAAAATAACCTGTCGTTACTGCCTGTAGTGTAGCTTTGTAGGACGGCGTGGGACAGGTGGGACGAGAGCCTGCGGAATTTAATGACCGCATTGCTAGTGCAGTGGCCGCGATGCTGTTTAGGTTAGGTTCTGTCAGTTATAAAGAACCATTGACATATGAAAATACGTAAAGAGTATACTGCGAAGCCGCGGTCCGTGCAAAATTCATTCTTCATCTTCTTTGCGTTCGTTCTTTACGATCAATTTTAATCACTCTTTGTGATATGTTTGATCTTTGCCAAGAACGTGTATACGTTGCAGATTGGTTTGGTAGGCCCCTAAACGCATAGACTTCTATACGCTTAGGACACATGCATCCGATTTCAGCCAAGCAAAATTCATTTTAAGAAAGATTTAAATAAAAATTCCTACAAAACTTTCCACTCCTTCTTCTTCTTCGAACTCTACATATCAAGCACTTGTTTAAAAAACCACTCGTTGTAATCTGTATGTGATCTGAGCCTAAGATTGATTGTACGTTGTGCCAGTTACTCACCTACAAGTAGGCCAGCACATTTCTGCGATGCTTTTGTTTTACTAGGGTAACTTCCGTAGGACCCTACCTTGGTCGTCTCTTACGACATGCCTTGTAGGTCGCAGCGTTACTTCCTTCCTTCCTTTCGTTCGCTTGAAATATTGTCGACATATATTCAGTGTTGTCTCTTGAACAAACTTTACTGTCTTTAGCAGCTCATACAGAGGTCCGTGTAATTATCTGTCAAGTTTTGTTTCGTTAGGCCAGTGAGCTTGCATCAGTATATCGAGGCAGTTTGGAAGTATGTGCTCTGCAGTCTGCTGTGCCTGTCCACATGTCCACAGAGCTGAATTGCCATTCTGCAGTGTTAACTCTTAGTGGACCAGGGCAAAAGACATTATAGAGTAAAAACACCACTTAATGTGGCTCCTGGTACACAAGGAGTTAATATTCTTTGCTTCCCTTGCAAGCCCCGTCAACACACGGACAAAGAAATATTCAGAAGACAGGTATAAATAATAATGAAAATATAATGAATAATAAAATAAACGATGAGTGCATTCGTTTTGCTTTCCTTTGTATGATCAATTGGTGTTGACATTTGTTTAATCATTAATCCTCTTTTTCTTCTTCTTCTTCTTTGCGTTTGTTCTTTACGACCAATTTTAATCACTTTTGTGATATGTTTAATCTTTACCAAGAACGTGTATACGTTGCACATTGGTTTGGTAGGTCCCTAAACGCATAGACTTCTCACATTTAGGACACGTACATCCGATTTCAGCCAAACCTCCTTAGTTGCCTCTTACGACATGCGTGGCAGGTAACAGTGGTTCTATTCTTTACACCCCAAATTTGGGCCCCGGTAACCACTCGTGAGTAATTATTAATATTGTTGTCTCATTGAAGAATGAAGTGGTTCGGCCACTTAATAAGAATGCAACCAAACTTCACTGTATCTTCTTCTTCTTTTGTCCTCACACTGCTACTGGGTTGTTGACCAGTGTCTTCACACTGCTACTGGGTTGTTGACCAGTGTCCTCACACTGCTACTGGATTGTTGACCAGTGTCGTCACACTGCTACTGGGTTGTTGACCAGTGTCCTCACACTGCTACTGGATTGTTGACCAGTGTCGTCACACTGCTACTGGATTGTTGACCAGTGTCGTCACACTGCTACTGGGTTGTTGACCAGTGTTCTCACACTGCTACCGGGTTGTTGCCCAGTGTCGTGGTTTTCTGTTTTTGTCTTGCGCTGTTCTGGTGGCTTGGGCGATTGTTATTTTTTCTCTTTGGCAGTATTCTGCTATCTCACCTAACTATCTTTTTCGTGGTCTTTCTCTCGTCTTCTTTCCTGATGTTCTGTTGAAGAAGACTCTGTATCTTGGCCAAACCACTTCATTCTTTGTTTCTCAATGTAATTCAAGAACGCCACTATATATAGTCTTCTAAACAGAACATCAGGAAAGAAGGCAAGAGGAAGACTACAAAAATATGGCTAGATTGTATTGCAGAATTCTGCCACAAAGCAAAAATAACTATTACCCAAGCCACTACTAAAATGACTAATGTGTAGATGTTGAATGTGGTCAATACACAAAGAGAGAGAATTATCAATATAAGAAAGAGGCAGTCATCATTTTTCGGACATGTGATCAGAAAAGGAGGTTTATGACACATTGTAGCAACGGTAAAATCGACAGGAAACGAGACAGATAAAGACAGAGAGAGACAATTTTGGATAGCCTGACTTCGTGACACGGAAGATCGTCAACAGCTGAGACGATAGCAAACACAAGACAGAGATTTGTGGAGATCCATGATCGCCTACATCAGCCGGCAGGCACCTGATGATGATGATAATGATGACCCAAGCCACTAGTGCAGCGCAAGACAAAAACAGAAAACACGACACTGGACAACAACCCGGTAACAATGTGACGACACTAGTGCAGCGCAAGACAAAAACAGAAAACACGACACTGGACAACAACCCGGTAACAATGTGACGACACTAGTGCAGCGCAAGACAAAAACAGAAAACACGACACTAGGCAACAACCCGGTAACAATGTGACGACACTAGTGCAGTGCAAGACAAAAACAGAAAACACGACACTGGGCAACAACCCGGAAACAGTGTGACGACACTGTGCAACAACCCGGAAACAATGTGACGACACTAGTGCAGCGCAAGACGAAAACAGACAAACACGACACTAGGTAACAATCCGGTAACTTTGTGACCACAAAAGAAGAAGTTGACTCATTGTTGTTGTTTAAACAAAATTCGATTAAGGGGGTGTGGAAAGTCCACATGCTTGCAATATGTGTTATACCAAACTAGAACAGTCAAGAGTTGTTCTAAAGGTTCTTTAGCTCTAGAGCACACGTTCGTGCGTGTGGTCAATAGATAGTTATAAACACTTAAACACTATGGTAGCATTAATCTTTATTGCGAAATCATCATCAAATAGTTTGTTCCGATCATAACTTTGACACCGTAACAGCCCTTTGGAACTCTTTTCTCTCATAGGCCTGATGTTCCGCCTCTGCAGGTCTCAGGCTCAAATCATGTTATACATTGAATCCGTATTCTCCAGGTTCTTCCTCTTCTCTTCTATGTAGGGAAGTCTCCTTCCATAATGGTCTTCTTCAACCCTTCGTGTCTTTGTATATTTCCAAGCAAGGCGAAACACGTAAAACAAAGTACTTAGTTTTACCAAATACAAAACAATAACAATACACAGCAACGTTTCGACAAAAGGCCTTTATCAAGCAAAGGAGACAAGAGAGGTGTATTGTTATTGTTTTTGTATTTGGTAATACTACAGTACTTTGTTTTATCGTGTTTCGCCATTGCTTCATAGTTTTACTGCAGTCTTCCCTTATATTGATAATATATTTCCAAATAACTCAATTTTCTCATTCTTTTTTTTAACGACAAAAATTTCTGAAATATCCCTGTACATTTTGCACCGTCCATTCACAATAAAGTACATTCTTCATTGTTTTTGTTTCTTACAATCTTGACTGCGTGTTTTATTTTTAATATGATTTTTTGGTTATGATGTTATGGTATTTCATAAAATTGTAATCATTTTTAAAGGGTAATTCGCTTGAAGTGCACGTCTGTAACTTAAGTGGTTGCTAGCTTGATCACTGCCCAAACGTACCTGGTTTAAACTACGTGGTGGGCAAGTGATGCCTAGAAAATCGACGAACCGTTTACTATTGTTGATATAGTCTGTCCATTAATTCGTGAGCGCGTTTGAAATTGATTTTCTCGAAAACTACCTGTTGGATCTCAGTGATTTTTTGCATGCAGCCTTAGAATATCCATGACGCTAAAATAAAGCTAACCAGTAGTCCGTAGATGCTACGGATTTTGCACATCGGCAAATTCCTTTGATCTTTTATGACAATTGCAAATACGGGGCTCAAATTTTAGATTTTACAGTATCCCTAGAATTTGTCCATGTCAATTCTATTCATAGGTGTATCTCCATATTAACTTGATAGGTCAAGTAATTAAGTGTGTTGCCCTTTATGTGCAATCGTGAACTTGGATACAATATGCAACAGTTAGTCCTCCCCTTCGGTCACCATTAGACCCCAGGGTGTCTTAACTTCACCACAAATTGTATGATGGTAGACGCATTTGGATATGGAAATGTATACGTTGCTATTTCTCAGTCTGTAATCAAAATATGATTTGTATCATACCGAATCTGACGATTCCATGAGGTTGATAATTGTTACTGGCTGGACAAATTGTAATCCATCTCGGTGCCAGTACTCGTCTTCCTCTCGGAGCACATGTTCAACACACTTCTTCCAGAACTGCATGTCTATCATTGAGAAGGACTCACGTGTCAGAACTTCAACATCACACATTTTAAACGTCCTGTTCTGTTCGGCAACTTGCCCTTTTACTTTAGCCCAGACAAGCTCTATCGGATTGAGGTGAGCATGATATGGAGGTAGTCGCAAAGACGTGTGGCCGTATTCCGCAATGATTTTGTCAATATGAAACACCTTTGTCTTATTTGTCATCCTCACCAGGTGCAACAACTCGGTTTTCAAATATGTATCATCGAAGCTGACATTTTCCTTAGCAAGCCAAGTCCTAATTTGATCTTTTGTATTTGATGCAGTTGGTACTTTGTCTTCCGCTGATACTGCGTTGTGATAGGATGCATTATCCATTACCAAGCATCATGGTCTGTTTAGAATTGGAAGTAGATCTTTCTCCATCCAGTGCCTGAAAATATGTCCATTCATTTCTGTGTGGTAGTCCCTACCGTCGGTACTTTTGATTGGAAAATAAGTCCAGCGTCATGGACAAGACCTTCTTCACTACTTCCTGCATGTGCTAGTATAATACGCTGGCCTTTGCTGCTTGGTATTTTTCTTTTCTGTTCACCGTCTACTGATTGCCATTCTTTAGCATTGGTGTGGTGAGCATTGACCCAGGATTCGTCCAAATATACAATATCATAGCCTTGCCTCCGTCGCTCACGGATCTGCTTCAGGTATTTACTTCGGCAGCAATTAAATGTGGCTTTTCACAAATAATATTCCTGCCGCCTATAGTTTTCTGAAGGTGAAGCCGGCGGCTCTTACAATTTTCCATAGAGTACTTTTAGAAATGTCTATGCTGCAATCTGATTGCAGTTTTAATTTCAGTTTCCTGAGAGTAACAAGTTGATTTGTCGCAAACATTTTCAAGAGCTCCCGTCTTATGACATCTATGTCAAAGTCATCAATTGTTCTTTTCCTTCCTTGCTTGACATTAGTGCACTTTGTGTCCTGTTTAATCCATCGGGAAAAGGATTCTCTATTCAGACCAAGCGCCAGTTGCGTTCGTTTCTCAGGGTTATGAATATCGCAATATAGATGACCTCTTTAGATTCCTACGGAAGTGTTGGTATAGTAAAACTGTAACCTTCTGCATTGTTATAAATGTGCACTTCAGACTCATTATGAATGTGATATCAATGTCAGTTTGATAAGCCAACAAATATGATACAATAGCTTCATACAAATAGCGAGATACGCCTATAACTATAAAACGGTATCCCAATTATAACGTCATATGCTTTCCGCTTTCAAAGTCGACTGGGTTAGGTGCACGGAATTCGTGAAACTCACGATATTTCAATGTTACCATAATGTATTTTTAGAACAACGCGTCTGTACCGTAAATCTGTTACTATTGTGTACAATCCGGTGAGGTTGATTTTAATATAACCTGAAGAAGAAATATTTCAAACTACATCAAATTTTCTTGGAAAAATATTTTCAGCGTCATGGATATTCTAAGGCTGACTAAAAAATCACTGAGATCCAACAGGTAGTTTTGAGAAAATCAATTTCAAACGTGCTCACGAATTAATGGACAGACTATAGTAAAGTCCTGTAAAGGATATGTCACGATTACCGTTATACGTTACATAGGGCCTGCAAGTAATTTCTCCATACCGCTCTATTCTGGGCAACTGCTCAATCTCTTCTCTGGAACTGAGACCGATATTTTTGCCTTCTCAGCAAAGTTCGTTTCAGGGTCTCATTAGGTCGTCCCTTTTTCTGAACCCTTTGATCCCACTTCAATGCCTGCTTGATATTCGTTGATCATTTCTCCGCAAGATGTGTCCAACATATCTCTATCTTCTCTTTCTTATAACATTTGTCACTAGTGGTTGACCAGACACCATAACATAACACATGTTAATATTTCTGTATCCCATGTTGGTTGCAAGGTGTGTTCTGAGCATTGCTCTGCATCCAGCAGAGTTAAGGTCGGCTAGACTTTGTAAGGAAGGACGAGACAATGAGTTTTTTTCTGCAAAAAACCCAGAGGAAGCAACGGAAGCAAAGACTATGATCAACAAATAAACAATGTACATGTATTTAGAGCTTCCGAAAAAACAAATAGATAAACACAGGACTCGAACCACTTACCCTCATTTCTTACGACACCCTAGCCTAGCAAATGAGCGTCCTTACCGAGCAGCCATGGGCGTTCATACGTTAAAGCAGGGGAAAAGAGGGGGTGAGTGCACTCCACCCTGGAAATAGCTTTAAAAAATATAAGTTGAATGCGAATCTGGTCTTCCATTTCCAGTTGTAAATTACCAAACACATTTTTTAAAGCACCTCTGCCTCCCAAAACCGTATGTAGACGTCCATGCCCACAGCACTTTTCCTTGTAGTTTCTTTACTAGCTACTTCACCTCCTTATATAAATAACATGATATTATGCAGTGAATTCTCCATTGTTGCTATCTAGCATACCCTCTCTATAGCCAGAGTTACAAGAACAGATCGAGTTTTATTATACTTCCATATTTGTTGTTTGAATAGCATTCTGTGTTCATCGTAGTACGCACACAGAAAGCACTCTCGAACTATGGAAGCCCACACATACAATATATGTAAGTTATGTGCAAATAAGACATGAGTTAATGTATTTCTACACTTGAAATTTGTCCTTATTTCTTTGTATGGGCGGGTTATGAATCAGCGACCTAACACAACAACTTCATCCTTGTCATCATTACTAAAAACTGAAGGTTAGTCAGTGAAACAGGTAGAATCAAAAACCTTTATCCTAAGGACTGCATCCGTAGTAGTTAGAAATATTGTCTCGCACGTGTGTTGTTGGGGCTCAAAGGGGGAGCAAAGAATAATAACACTGCGACCTACATGTCAATGCATGTTGTAAGAGGCGCTGAGGTAGGAACCTAGGGAAGCTACCCTTGTAAATAAAAAGCGTCACAGAAATCGGATGTGATGGCCTACTTGTAGGTACATAACTGACACAACGCACAATCACTCTTAGGCTCAGATCACATACAAATCACAAAGAGTGGTTAACTGGTGGTTGATTTGGAGCGTTCGAAGAAGAAACATTGTTTCATAGAAAAATTATTGTTATTTTTTAATTCTATCTATTCTCTAACCCTGTTTTGCCCTTGCGGCGCCAGGTCGGAAAAAAGAGACACTTGGAGCGAGCATCCCTATGAACTTTGTACAAGGTAGAATTTAGTGCATCGATATTCCGTAGTAGATCTATTGTTTTTGTGGTCACCCTCTGGGTCTGTTGCCGGTGTATCTAAGTGTTAGTGCTCTTTGTTTGGAGACTGTCTTGTGGTAACTTGATACGTGTCCGAACCATTTGACCTGTTGTTTCTTTATATATTGTAGCACCGGCAAGGATCTCACTTTTCTTCTAATTTCGTCGTTTCTGATCTCTTCTTGTAATATTTAGAATTCGTCGTAAACTCTTCATCTCTGTAGTTTTGGGTTCTTCTTTTCTTATTTGTTGTCAGTGTCCAGGTCTAACATTGATAGCACAGAGTTGGTAAGAAAATTGAGTTGAACATTGCTCTCTTGTTGTCCATCGTTACGTGCTTGTTTTTCGGTATTGATGACATTTCATTTTTTTTTTTTATTACAATGATTAAATATTTATTTATGAAGCGGTTAGAAATAGTATCATCATGAAATAGCTTGTCCTGAGCAGAACTTTACCACCCTTACAGTCCTCACCCTTACCATGTTGTCATTTTTGGAGTAGTATATTTGATGATATATATTAGTACCTTCAGCAAACTGCAACTTTTGCTTAGCATTAAACCCTGAAGAATATAGCACGGACGCCGTGTTGAACAGCGATGTTGTAGAGAGAACGAAGAAGAAATATGGTATGGAAAGAGTTAATATATGACAAAATAACAGGGTATTAGACGTCAAGAAAATAGAGAATAAATAGTGACAGTTTGACAATACGCAATGAGAAGAATAGGAATGTATAACACGGACGCCGTGTTGAACAGTGATTTTGTAGAGAGAACGAAGAATAAGTATGGTATGGAAAGAGTTAATAGATGACAAAATAACAGGGTATTAGATGTAAAGAAAACAGAGAATATATATATTGACAGTTTGACAATGCGCAATGACACGAAGTTTACATCATAATTATAGTGAGAACATTGAGGCATGTATGGCATTGTGAAGAGCATGCCTGTCCACTTAAGAACAACCATGTCATATACAATGTAGATATTTCTGGTAAGAATATAAGGAAATCTTACTTTAAAAAGAAATAAAAACACCTCAGTTTTCAAATTTGCTATTGGGTATATGTCATGTACGTAAACAGTACAAGCTCCCCCGCCCTATCTCAACAAAGCATTACAACTGTTCAGGTGTCTTAGTAACTTAGTAGTTACAATACCTCCTTCTTCAAATTGTGTAGGCGTCAGAGATAAAGTTTGTCGTCTGCCTTAGATTCGTCTAGTTCAGCGTTTCTCAAAGTGGCAGTACGCCCCTGTGCCATGTGGGCGCTGAAGCCTTCCAGGAGGGGGCGATAGTGAGTTCAGAAGCATTTGGGGGGAATTTTATTTTGATTTTGATTTTGATTTTGGGATTGAATAATCATAAAAAATTTTAATCTGCATTTAAATTTATCTTATGCCCGCCCGTCTTACACGATTTATTTTTTCATCAATTTTCTATTTCATTTTTATATAATCATTTGAAATGATTGATAATATATAATTTTCTTCATGTAAAATGAAATGACATAAATATATATCAATTTTCCATGTCAAAGAGAAAATAGAGCATGTATATATGTGGGAGGGCGTTGGCAAACTGTTATAATGTCGAGGGGGCGTTACAAAGTTTATGTTGTGTAAAGTGGGCGGTGGGTCGAAAAGTTTGGGAATCTATGGTCTAGTTGATTGTGGTACGTTGCATTGTCAGAAAACGAGTTTAAGTGTATTTGATGGCGATAATAGCAAGCACTTAAGAAGTTATGTAAAGCACACAAAAATGCAAGACAATCAAATTTAATTTTTGTTACGATCCCTATAAAGAATTGAAGTTTTGTTATTGTTTCTCTCTTATTTCCTAGATAGTTTTGCAATTTTCTATTTTATATAAACAAGGCCTATAACTCTGGTGCACAGTATCAGATCTAACCTCCAGGGACTTTTGTGGATCAACTGTCCTGGACATGCGAGTGTTTGCGGCAATGAGAGAGCGGCCAGGTTTGCATCAACATTATCGATTGTTCGGGAGTTGAAGATGGATAAGGGGATGTTCTTCGGTCTCTTCGCGACTTGAATGAAGAGTTGAATGAAGACACTAAAATATATGTTGAATCGATCCACCAATTTAAGCAATTTGGAGTTACCCCTTGTACAAGTAGAACTGGATGCCTGAGGGGCAGAGTGAAGAGTGTGTTTAACCAGCGATCAACATGAACCGTCAGTATGCATACTCTTAGATATCTGCTGGGGGAGACTGAGCAGCTATGGGTCTGCCCGAAGTGCAATGATGTCAGTTTAGTAACTAGTAATCAATAATCAATAGCCAAAGCAGTATCAGAACTATCATCTAGATCATAGATTCCCAAACTTTTTCGATCCACCGCCCACTTTGCACGACATAAACTTTGTAACGCCCTCCCCATTATAACAGTTTACCAACGCCCCCTGCATATATATATATATATATATATATATATATATATATACATGCTCTATTTTCACTTTAACGTAGAAAATTGATATATATGTCTGTCATACATGGTCAAATTTCAAAGGATTATATGCATCAAATAAATAATTTATGAAAAAATGGATCGTGTAAGACGGGCATAAGAAGAATTAAAATGCAGAATTCAAGTTTTTTAATGATTATTCAATCGCACAATCACGAAAAAAACAACTCCCCCTAAATGTTTTGAACCCACTATCGCCCCCTGGAAGGTTTCAGAGACCACTGGGGCGGAACCGCCCACTTTGGAAAACGCTGATCTAGATGCTCCGAAAGGAGTTAATTCTTATTTTTCATGTTTGTTGCCATTGACGCTCTGATATATAAACTATAAATGATCGTCCTTATTTTTGTTCTTTGACAGGATTATGCTATGCTATCGCCCGTGTGCTGCCGGGGCCCGCAAGGGGAGCAAAGAGTAGCAGCACTGCGACCTACAAGGCATGTCGTAAGAGGCGACTAAGGTGGGTTTGGCGTAGGGCTGGCTACCCTATCCAGTAGAAAATTTTAGCCACAAAATCCAACCAACCATGAACAAGTCACATAAAAATAAAATAAAAACTGTGCCAGCCAAGAGGAAAGGAAGCTCTTCTAGAAGAGGTATGAAGCGATGCAGAGAAAGCAGCAAGGAGTCTACACCGCAGATTATCTTCCTTTCACCTAGGAAAAGCTCCAGAATTGGCACCTGGAATGTTAGAAGTATGTATCAAATGGGAAAGACAGCACAGGTTGTAAATGAGATGAAATTTCACGGATTGGCATCTTGGGATTATGTGAAACTAGGTGGAATGGTGCAGGCAAACAACGTCTAAACACAGGAGAAACAATGCTGTTCTCAGGCCATATGGAAGAAAATGCCCCCATAGTGAAGGAGTGGCTTTAATGCTATCTAAAGAAGCGGAGACTGCACTAATAAAGTGGGAAGCAGTGAGTCCTAGGATAATCACAGCAACATTCAGAACCACCAAAAAGAAAGTATTCTTGAATGTGACCCAGTGTTATGCACCTACCAATGATAAAGAGGAAAAAGTAAAAGAGGAATTTTACATAAAACTTCAAAATACTATAGGTAATCAGAGAAATGGGAACATCAAAATTTGATGGTGACCTCAATGCCAAAATAGGTTCGGACAACATAGGCTACGAGGAGATCATGGGGAAACACGGACTAGGAATAATGAACGAAAATGGAGAACTATTCACTAATTTCTGTGCAGCGAATCAATACGTCATAGGTGGAAGTGTCTTTCCACATAAAAGAATACATAAAGCAACCTGGGTATCACCAGATCACAGAACAGAAAATCAAATTGACCACATATGCATAAACAAGAAATTCAGGTCATCTCTACAAGATGTAAGGGTCCTAAGGGGGCAGATGTAGATTCGGATCACCATTTGCTGATAAGTAAAATTAAACTGAAGCTTAAGAGATACATAACATCCCATGAACATAGACACCAATATAATGTAGGATACCTCAGAAGTCAAGAAACAAAGGAACAGTTCACGGTCACAGTCTCTAATAAGTATGAGGTGTTGCGGCAATTAGAAGATGAGGTGAGGTGGAAGAATGCTGGCAGCAAGCCAAAAATATTTGGAATGAAACATGCACAGAGGTATTAGGAAAGAAGGAGTGGAATCATAAGGCATGGATAACTCCAGAAACTCTCAAGGAAATAGAAGAAAGGAAAAGAGGAAAGCAGATTTAAATAATAGCAAAACTAGAACTGCCAAAGCCATAGCCCAGGAAAAGTACACAGAAGCTAGCAAGAAAGTGAAGAAACAAATAAAGTTAGATAAAAGACAATACGTAGAAGATCTAGCAAGAGAAGCAGAGGTAGCTGCAGGAAAAGGAAACCTTAGGGATCTTTACAATATCACTAGAAAGCTTAGCAGGAAAATACAGACCATCAAATGGGTTGATCAAAAATAGTAGTGGGGAAACTATCACTAATGTTAGAGACCAAATGGAAAGATGGATGGAATACTTCAAGAACCCTGAACAGACCAGCACCTAAAACCCCCAGATATCCAACTGGCAGAAATTGACTTGGACATCAACTGTGAGAAACCATCCAAGGAGGAGATTAGTAAAGCCATTAAACTTTTAAAAGATGGAAAAGCGGCTGGTCCAGATGGTATTCCAGCAGAGGCGGTTAAAGCCAACATAAACACATCCACAGAAATACTGTATAAATTATTTAGCAGAATCTGGGAGACTGAAGAAATACCAGCAAACTGGAGAGAAGGATACCTGGTGAAGCTACCAAAGAAAGGGGACCTTCAGAAGTGTGAAAACTATAGGGAATAATGCTGTTGTCAGTACCTGGGAAAATACTAAGCAGAGTCATCCTGGAGAGACTGAGAGATACCATCGATATAAAGCTAAGAGATGAACAGGCAGGCTTCCTACCAAATAGATCCTGTGCTGACCAGATAGCCACATTACGTATAATAATAGAGCAAAGTATTGAATGGAAATCCCCACTTTATATCGGATTTGTTGATTATGAGAAGGCTTTTGACAGTATTGATAGGGAAACCCTTTGGAAATTAATGAGGCATTATGGAATCCTACAGAAAATTATTAACCTAATAAAAGCAATATATACAGATATGAAATGTAGAGTTCTTCATGAAGGTAAACTAACAGATACTTTCGGAATAGAAACAGGAGGTGTCAGGATGTCTTCATCACCTTTGTGTTCTTACTGACAATAGACTGGATTATGAAGACCACAGTAACTAACACCAGAAATGGAATCCAATGGACTCTGACAGAGCAACTAGATGATCTGGACTTCGTTGATGATATAGCCCTTCTGTCACATACACAAAATCAGATGCAGGATAAGCTTAACACATTGAATCAAAGGTCCCAGCAACTAGGGCTGAACATTCATAAGGGAAAGACAAAGATATTGAGAATTAACAAGGAAACGACAACTCGATCTCCTGGGGAAATCCACTTCAAGAGGTAGAATCATACACATATTTGGGCAGCAACGTAGACAAAGAGGGTGGAACAGATAGAGATGTTAAAATAAGAATACAGAAGGCAAGGGAGCTTTCATTGCACTGGGAAACATTTGGAAGTCCAAAGAAATCAAATCTAGAACAAAAATTCGGATATTTAACTCTAATGTTAAAGCAGTTCTACTGTATGGGTCAGAAACATGGAGAACAACAAAAACAATAGCGCATAAATTGCAAACATTCATCAACTGGTGTCTGGTGTCAGAATAGAAGGAATAAGATGGTATGATAGGGTCACAAATGAGGAACTTATGGAGAGAACAAGACAGATTCCAGTGAACGAACAGGTTAAAAAAGACGCTGGCGCTGGATAGGACACACTTTGCGAAAACCGGAGGGAATATAACAAGAAGGGTCCTTGCCTGGAACCCGCAGGGACAGCGAAAGAAGGAGAGGCCGAGAAATACATGGAGACGAGATTTGAGGCAGAGATCAACAATATAAGAAGAGCTGGAGGGAGCTGCAGGAGATAGCTAGAGATAGGAAGACTTCACATGAGTTGGTTGAGGGCCTATGCCCCAATCCGGGTAAAAAGGCAAAGAGAGAGAAGAGAAAGAGAGATGCTATGCTATCTAACCATCTTTTTCGTGGTCTACCTCCAGCCATAATTACTGTGTGTTTGTTGTAGAAGACTGTATATAGTCGATTTTGGGTTGTTTCAGTTTCAGTTTGGAATATCTTCATTGCACTCGGACATGTCCATAGGTGCTCCGATCTCCTTCGCAATATCTCCAACAGCCTCCAGCGACTGACCGTAGTAAAGTAAAGGAACCCTTTCATACCTCGTGGTATATATGGTCAATACAGTGTTAGGCCTGTATTTTTCATTGACTGTCGGCACACGATGGGTGATGTGGTCAGCATCACGCCGGCCGCCTTGAGGCTGGGTCGACCTGAGAGTCGTCGTGGTCGGGAAAATTCCACGCACATTGCGGGAGCTGAACCCAGACCACCAGCCTTGGAAGCGAGTTCACTAACAACTACGCTACAGCGGCTCTCCGCGACTGACCGTACCAGTTCTATTTTGATTGATGAGCCTACTCGTATACCTGTTGTACCGTTCTTTTCTTGCCACACCAATCTTCAAACCCAGTTCTCGCAATCTAGTAGTTGACGTGGGTTGGTTTAGATGAAGGTCTTCTCTGCGGTCACGCTCTATGAGGGCGTTAAGAGTTTGGTTGTATTCTTATTAAGTAGCCACACTTCATCGTGGGCTTATTCAACACAGCGAAACGGTCGCACACTTCATGAGGACTGCGGCGCGTTCGAGACAACGACATCGAGCATGACTATGGAGATCACTGCTGCCTCCAGAGCTCTCTCATGGGTGGGTGAGCAACAGGTAATCCATACGATCATCATATCAGACTCAATGAATATGCTTCAAATGATTGAACCTGGAAGTATGCGTGTGGAATGGTGGACAGCATTCGGAGATCACATCTCAAGAAATTGACTTGGCTGTACACACCTGGACATGCTGGAGTGCGGGGTGACGAGCTTGCTGACTTTCTTGCAAACAATGCCCTGACTCAAGCGGGCAGAAGCATGGACATAGCCGATATAATCAATGCAGTACGCTCTCAATTATTTGACATGGGCAAATCTCAGACACTGGAACGAGTTCGAGAATTAGGCGTTAAGCTTGGGCGTGCCAAACAGTGTCGTCATCGTGGTAGAGAGAGAGAAGATATAGTAATCAACTTCTCATGGGTACGGTGAGCAAATGGACTTTGGGATGGCTGCTGCAGGGAGGACAGAGCATGTATGGGAATGCCCAATGTGCCATGACGTCGATCGCATAACATAACATAACATAACATAACATAACCATTCTTTGTTTCTTAATGTAATTCAAGCAAGGTTCTATGCCAACTTTCTTTCTTATGCTAATGTTGATGACTGTCTTTTCTGGTGTTGTTGATAACTTTTCGTAGACATCGCATTTCACATGTAGACTTTTTGCGACCGTGCTTTGCTAATTGTCAATTTTTGGCTCTGGTAAGTAAAAAAACGGCGTAAAAATTATGTTGATCATCTGTTGTTTAGCAGTCAGTGGTATGTTGTGGCATTTTAACAATTGGGATAGCTGGCAGGTTTAACAAGGGGGATAGTTGATAGGTTTAGCAATGGGGAAAGCTGGTAGGTTTAACAATGGGGATAGCTGGTAGGTTTAACAATGGGGATAGCTGGTAGGTTTAACAATGGGGATAGCTGGTAGGTTTAACAATGGGGATAGCTGCTAGGTTTAACAATGGGGATATCTGATAGGTTTAACAATGGGGATAGATGGTAGGTTACAGGATTTGCTTTTTGCACTATCTATCCTCTCTTTCAGTTTCAGTTTGGAATATCTTCATTGCACTCCGGACAAATCCATAGGGGATTCGATCTACTTCGCAATATTTCCAACAGCGTCCAGCGACTGAAGGTACCAGTTTGATTTCGATTGATGAACCTACTCATATACATGCAGTGATGTTCTTTTCTAGCCACTTCAATCTTCATTCTCAGTTCTTGCAATCTAGCAGTTGGCCTGGATTGGTTTAAATAAAAGTCCTCTTTCATCTACCTCTATCTCTTTGTCTAGTCTACCGTCTTCTGTGAATTTGCTTGATAAGTATTATAATTAATGCACTTGGTTGACTGTAGTGCCATTGACATGGATATTTAGTTTATTACGTTTAGAAAACGCTATCAGTGATTATTGTACAATTCTTTGTTGAAAGAAAGCACTGTTCTTTTAGAATGAAAGTTGGAACCCCAACATTGAATACGTTTTTTCTTTGTCAAACACAGATTAATGTTATCTTTAAGAGCGTTCGGTAGAGACAGAGCATCAGATGATAGTCGTACTACATGTTGTCTGTCTTTTGTTGTCAGCTCTTACAGGCCGTAACGACAGTTTTGTTGTCAGTTCAAGTAGATGTCGTGTTTTGAAGTCGTATGTTGGTAGTATCATGTGATATCGTGAGATACCACAAGTGTAACTATGCCAGATTTTTTACATTCTATTAGTCAAATATTATAAGGAAACGAAGATGGAAATATTTAGGTCATGTTTTTAGATCAGACGAAAAGAGAAAGTCCTTATGTGGTCACCAAGTAGGAAAAGGATATGTGGAAGACCTAAGACCACTCTTTGAAGAACAATCCTACTAGAAAGTAAACTATTGGGATGTAAAATCGCAACGAACCGCATCACATGGAGATCTCTCTCTTGCGTTCCCGGCCTAGACTGATGAAACAACTTTTATCATGAATTTTACCTTGGTTTTAAGGGAATCTGTTCCTCCGTACAGCTTTTGGCGAAGCTCTGTGTTTAGGAGCCATGTTTTTTTTCCTTATACCTACTATATGGAGATCTAAAACAGCTGCCCTATGTGCCCGCCTTTGGCATGAAAAGAACGAACTAACTAACTATTAGTCAAAGCGCGATACTTAGCACATATGACAGCTACAAGATATAATTTAGTTTATGACCTTTTTCTTCTTCTGTGATCAACGTCTGCTATGCGACTACTCCGGTATGTGTCATAAACAGGGTGGTGCGCTTGAGGTTTTCACCGGTGCACCATAGTTTGTTTTGTAGGGATATTTCTTTGCGTTACCAGAGCTAAATAAGGGCAATGAGCAAAGTGCAGTCACAAGAAATAATTACATGTGAAATGCGCTGCCTGCGAAAAGTTACCAACAACACCAGAAAAGGCAAGAGTCACCAACATCAGCATAAGAAAGAAAGTTGACACAGAACCTTGCTTGAATTACATTGAGAAACAAAGAATGAAGTGGTTTGGCCACTTAATAAGAATGCATCCAAACTCCACAGTATACAGTCTTCTACAACAGAACATCAGGGAAGAAGGAGAGAGGAAGACCACGAAAAAGATGGTTAGATGGCATAGCAGAATCCTGTCAAATAGTAAAAATAACAATCACACAAGCCACCAGAATAGCGCAAGACAAAACAGAAAACCACGACACTGGGCAACAACCTGGTAGCAGTGTGACGACAAAAGAAAGAACGAAAGAAGTTATGTTGGCCAGATTTCTATTCTCACACTGCCAGGCTGTGGCAGTCTTGCAGGATGTGCTTTGGGGACTTCTTTGGTGCTCCACAGCTGCAGGCAGCCGAGTCACTGAGACCCATTTTATGGAGGTGTGCTCTGAGACCGCAATGTTCCGTTCTAAGTCTGAAGCCTGCAAGCGTATCTCGGATATAAGACACAAAATCAGCTGGCTGTCAAAGAAATCAGAATTAATATCACAGTGGATACCAGCACGCTGTGGCATCACAGGAAATGAAAATGCTGAAAAACTAGCAAGGGCTGGAGGGAGCCTAACACAACCTCCCCCAACACAAAGCTTTACAGAAGCAAAGACTCTCCTGAAAAACAATTCTGAAAAATGATGTTGAGAAAAACAGAGGATACAACCCAGAGCATGACAATATAAATACACTAAACAAAAGATTGTGAACAACTGCGAGGGCCTGATTTACTTTGCTGAAAAGTGAAGTATCAGGAAAGGAAATGATTGTCTGTAGGAACCAGAACGAATTAAGGCAGGAACTAATGTTGTTATTTTTGTTCCTCGATTGATATCAATTGTTTAATATTTGACTTGTGTCAGGAAGTTTAGTTTATATATTTACTTTCCTTGTTGGGTGTTCCTTCGATCTGGCAACTCTCATAATCAGGTCAATGTTCTAAGAGCATTTTTATTTTTTAACCTAGTCCTGCGTTGCGTAAACAGCGTCAGGATAAGAAGAGATTTCTAGAACGGGCACTTGTAAATTGTGTGTACTTTGGACATGGCCACTGTTACTGTGTTATTTCTGTGGTCCACATTTTGCGTGCGCGACCTTTTGCCTGTATCTATTGTATCTGAATGGCATTGCTTTTTTATGTAGTATGTTGGTAATCTGCTTATGTCCCCGAACCATTTCTTCTTCAGCGATCTCTGGTCATGCGCTTAATTTACTGTGGACCACAAACTGGGCAGTCAGCTTCAGGTCTGTTAGGTTTGTTGCCGAACCATTTAATTTGTTGTTTCGTGATGAAGTTCAGTGCTGATGTTAAACTCACTTTTTTCCTGATGTCTTCATTTCTAAACTAGTCTCTTCTTGATACTCCCAGCATTCTGCGTAGACAATTCGTCTCTGTCATGGCTAGTTTTCTTCTATCGTTTGATCTCAACGTCAAACACTATTATCATACTGTTGGAAGAAAGATTGTGTGTTGTACCAATGCTATTTTATTGTTCATGGTGACGTGTTTGCATTTCAAAATTGGTGTCATTTGTCTTATGATTGGATTTGCGCTATTAAATCTATGTTGAATTTCGTTGGTTACATACGTTTTATCGTCCATCTTCGATAGAAATAGGAACTCGATCTTACTTACACTGCACTTAGATCAGGGTCGGTGACAAACTTTTATAATTGGAAGGGGGGCGTTACAACATTTATGTCGTGCAAAGTGGGCGGTGGGCCGAAAAATATTGGGAATTTATGAAGTAAAGGATACCAACCAAACGACGAAATAAGATTAAGAAGTTTGTTTTGTATCCTTTGCTTCATAAAAGTATTTTGGTCGAAACGTCGCTGCATCTTGTTTGTGTATATTGTAAAACACTGAAACAAGTCCATCGATTCAAGTACCAGTGAACATTCCTAACATCAGATGGCAGGTGTAAAACAGAGATTAGGAGCAGAATAGCTCAAGCAAAAGCAGCATTTATGAAAATTAACAACACACTATGCGTAAACTCACTGTCAATGAAACTGCGAAAACGAATACTGCAGTGCTATATTGATCGAATACTTATGTATGGCAGAGAATCGTGGACAATGAACAAACAATCAATACGATCATTGGAAGCCACAGAGATGTGGTTTTACAGAAGAATGCTGAAAATTTCTTGGACAGCAAAGAAAACAAATGAGGTTTTAAATCAGGCCTGCACACAAAGAAACTTTATCAAAAGAGTAAGAATCCGGCAATCAAGGTTCTTCGGGAATATAATGCGAAGAGAAGGTTTAGAACATTTGGTGACAACAGGTAAAATTCATGGAAGGAGAGATCGTTGAAGACAGAGGGAGAAGATGTTGGATGGCCTGACATCATGGTTCAACACAAGATCGACGTCAGAACTGATTACATGCACCAAGAAGATGGAGTTGTGGAAAGACATGATCGCCTACGCCGGCAGGCATGGCACTTGATTGACAACTACAGCACAGTAGAACCTCGTTAACCGTCACTGTCTGGACCAGGGCTATGAAGGATAACCGAATAGACGGATAATCTAACTCTTAACCCTTTCGCTGCTACATACTTTCCGAAAGCTGAGCTAACAATAGCTACTCTTTGTTTCTAGGTCACCAACGTGAATGTACGCCTATTGCAGTGACAGTAGTAAAGTATAACGTGTTAACACGTCTTTAGCCCACAGAGGAGAGATAATAACAGACGTATTAATGCGTCTTTAGAAGTGAATGGGAAAACGTATATATACGTCCTTAGCACATAAAGGATTAATACATATGTACGGTAGCGTGATTTCACTCCGGGCTTGGATCGAAAGTGAAAATAAAATCCTTTAATTAAAAGTGAATAATACATACATCTTGTAATTTAATTTGTCAAAAAGGATCAATATAAACTTCAATATAAGAGTAGTAATGTACAGAAAGTGAGCGTCTGTAGCTTAAGTGGTAGTGAGCTCGATCACAACCAAAGCGTACCTGGTTCAAACTCCGCGGCGGGCAAGTTTGGAAGCAAATTAGTTCCTTGGATTTTTACAAACGGTAAAAGTAGACCGCTCAGTAAGCAATGGCAAACTACTGAACGTATAAGTGGTGCCTAGAAAATCGACAACTCGTTTACTGGTGTTGATGACTACGTCCTGTACAGGATATGCCACGATTTTCATTTAAATGTATAGAAATGCATTGTAATACTATAAACCTACGTTACTTTTAAATAATCTGTCATTTCCTTCTGTGTCCTTGAGGCTCGAGCTTTCGCCGTGGCGATGATCCGTATCTTATCAGAGCCGGATTAGCCTAGTAGCAGAAGTAGCAAATGCTACGGGCCCCGCGCTTCTAGGGGGCCCGCGCCTATGTGACAGATGAAAATGGAAAAATAACCAGATGTTATATCAAAAACACGCAAGCTGTCTGAATTTTTAGATGTCGTTTGTGATGGTGCTGAATCCAACGAAATCGAAGCAGAAAATACAGAAGACGTGTCCAACTGTGTAGTAGATGAAAGCAGTGCCTTAGAAGAATCATCATTACCAATACTACCATTAAGATCAGCAACTCTTCACGATTTAGCCACATTTTCCACCAGACAAACTGAAATCGAATGTACAGCCAAAAAAGTCCTTCCAATTTAGCCATATCATCTTCAAGCCAAAGAGAGGCAGAAAGCACAGCAAATGCTTCTAATGTAGCAACATCATCTACAAGCCAAAAAACACAACGAAAGTAAAATGTACTCCAACGATATTGGTGAATGGCCAAACAACTTCAAACAATCCACGATTTTGTCGAACGTCGTTTTTCACATACACACATACACCAACAAACAAAACTCACGTGAGAGATTGGTTGTGTTATACAGAAACTAAAGGACAACTGTTCTGTTTTGTTTGCAAAGTTATTGATTTAGGCTGTACCATAGAGTGACTGGTGTATTTGGAATACTCCGGCAGTTAAAATCTATTACAGAGGAAGAGATCTTGAAAAGAACTCCAAATATTGTCAGCTCTTACCATGAGGATTTGGAAGAAAGCCTAGGCGACTAACTTATGCAGTTCATTGAACTTCTTAAAACTAATGTCTATGGCTTTTTTCATCTTTACAGACGGTCAATTGGCAAGTGCTTTACTGTGACAACTTCTGAGTTTTCGCTTTTCTCTCTTGTCGTTCAGCTCATACATAAGTCTCTTCTCAAAAGACTCTGCGCCCTTTCGTAATTTGGCTTTCCACACAACTCTGTCATCAGCTAGTTTTTCCCCATGTGCTGGGATCTATAGAAACGTTTTTCATTGAGGCTTTGCAGACATCTTTATATCTGAGCAGTGGTCTGCCCTGGTGCCTCTTCCTCCGAAAGTTCACAGAACAACATTTGTTTTGGTATGCGGCAAGTTTCCATTCTTCTCACATGTCCCAACCATCTTAGTCGTCTACTGCTGTAAAACTAATGTAGCTGCTGCTATTAGCAACGAAAAGCATGAGGCTCTTGAACTGCAATTTAATAAACTTGTAATGGAAAATTCATTAGAGTCGTGTTTCCCAAATGTAGAAATAGTCTTACGAATTTACTTGTCTTTAATGATTACTAACTGCAGCGGAGAACGTTTTTTTTCGACATTAAAGCGTATAAAAGTGAGTTAAGAAACACGATGGGACAAGATCGTCTAAATAACCTCACCTTATGTCGTTGAACATTGAATTTACTTAGAGAAATTGATTTGTCTAGTATTATCTCTAAATTTGCTCACATTAAATCGAGACAAGTTTGTTTGTAAAAGTTGTGTTTTATTTTATTATCATACAAAACCTAGGGCCCCTGTTAAAATTTGCTACGGGCCCGCGCTAGCCTAATCCGGCACTGTATCTTATGCAGAAGTAGGATCTGTGTTGCATTTGCTGGCTCTTGCATTTCAAACCAGTCGAAGCACTTTGATAACATTGTTTCTGCACATTGTTTTTCTTTCTTTTTTTTCTTCAACGAGCCAGCGGCACTGAGCTCAATGCTCAATGCTTCGGCCCAATGCTATTTAGTGGTATCTGCATGTGTTTGTAAGTTGTTATTTTGTTCCGTATAATGTGTTCCATTTATCTGGCCTTCGAGGAAGGAGGGTCTTCCGGATGTCATCTAGAGTTTCACACCTGAAGAGGTGGTGGTGAACAGTTTCATGACGATGTGCACACAGTTGGCACTCTGGAGTGTGTTGTGGATGAATTCTGTTCAAGTGGTTATTAAGTGTTATGTGTTGGGTACGGAGTATAAAAATGGTGCTCTGATCTCTTCTTGTAAGGTGGTTGATGTTGTCATTAAGGTTAGGGTTGGCCATATATCTGTAAACCTCTCTTCCTGTGTCTCCCATGGCCCATCTGTTCAGCCACATTTCTTTACCTGTTGTCATTAGGATTTGCTTTGCTGTATGGAGAGTTGTTGCTGTGATTGTTTGTTCTTGTGTTGACCCTTTCTTGGCTAGCCTATCTGCTTTATCATTTCCAGGTCGCCCGAGTGGTTACCGGGGCCCAAATTTGTAGTGTAAAGAATAGAACCACTGTTGCCTGCCATGTATGTCGTAAGAGGCGACTAAGGAGGTTTGGCTGAAATCGGATGCACATGTCCTAAACGTGTAGAAGTCTATGCGTTTAGGGGCCTACAAACCAAAAGGCCGGCCACGCAAAAGATGGACCTCAGAGATAACAGAGGCGACGAAAGAGACAATTTACAAAGCGCATACTAGGGCCTGTTTTAGAAATCTCTTCCTGACCTGACGCTGTGAGGCAAACAGGATTCGAGAAAGAAAGAAAACCAATGTGCAACGTATACACGTTCTTGGAAAGATCAAACATATCACAAAAAGTGATTAAAATTGGTCGTAAAGAACGAACGCAAAGAAAAAGAAGATCATTTCCAGGTGTGTTTGAATGTCCATGGATCCACTGCATAGTTATTTTGATGTCATGTGATGTAATAAGTCTGTCAATATCTGGGAGTAGATTTTTTACACGATGACGGATAAGAGAAACTGACGGTTAATCGAAGTTTTACTGCAATTCGTGTTACGTGATTCGCATTTGCTACATAGTTTTACTGCAGTCTACGCATTATATTGATAATTACAGACATTAATAGTTTGATTGTAGGGTACAGTCTCAGACATTTATATTTTAATTGTAGGAAGCAGTTTGTTCATTGTAGACATTTAGTTATGTTATGTTATGTTATGTTATGTTATGTGATCGACGTCACTGCACATTGGACATTCCCATGTGTGTTCTGTCCTCCGCTGCAGCAGATATCCTAAAGCCCATTTGCTCATCGTACCCATGAGAAATATACCCATAGTATATTTTCTCTCTCTACCATGAATACGGCATTGTCTGGAAATGTCCAAACTTAATTCCTAATTCTCGCAATGGTCCCATTGTCTGAGACTCTGCATATCACATAAATGAGAGTATTCCACATTGATGACATCGGCTCTGTCCATACTTCTGCCCGCTTGAATTTGAACATTGTTTGAAAGAAATTCAGCAAGTTTGTGCCCTGCACTCCAGCATGTCCAGGTGTGTACAGCCAAGCCAGTGTATCAAGATGTGATCTCTGAATGCTGTCCACCCATTCCGCGCTCAGACTTCCAGATTCAATCCTTCGAAGCATATTCATCGAATCTGGTAAGATAATGGTATGGGTTATCTGTTGCTAAGCCACCCATGAGAGAGCCCTGGAGGCAACGATTATCTCCATAGTCATGCTCGATGTGATTGTCACGAAAGCGCCGCAGTTCTCATGCATTGCGCTACCGTTTCGTTGTGCTGAATAAGCCCACTTTGATCTAACAGAGTCATTAGTGTCTAACAGAGCCATCAGTGTCCATGCATTATTCCCTCCAAAATTATATTCTCTGTGCACTTATGTCGTTTGATATGTCCGAAATATTTTTATTGTCCTTAATTTTATGTTCTTAAATAGCCAACTCTCTTCAATATCAAGCTGTTGCAGAACAGAAGCATTTGTTCTTTCTCTGTCCATGATATTCTAATTACTCTTCTGTAGCGTTTGCATTCAAAGGAATTAATGATCTTCTCTGCCGATTTTGTCAATGTTCCATATCTCACAACCATATCTTGCCAAGGAAAACATGCAGGCTCTTAAACACTTGATTGTTGTTCCAGTTCTTATAACTAACCCTTCCATTTGTTAGTTAGTTCTTTTAGTTTTTGCAAAGCAATGCTCAGCCTTTCTTTAATTTCGTTTATGTTCTTTAAATGATGTTCTAAGTACTCTTCTGTAGCATTTGCATTCAAAGGCATTAAAGATCTTCTCTGCCGCTTTGTCAGACGTAGATATGATTAAATTCGTTATCTTGTTCTATTCATTGCTACCCTTTTTTTTAAACCAGTAGATTTTCATTCTTTTAACCCACTGTTTACTTTGAAAGCCTTCAGTTCATGTACCTTGCACCTACACAAACAGTTATTCACAGTGCACGTACAATTTTTGCGCACCTAGATTTGGTGAAGGTAATGTTTGCTAACATTCCTGAACACTGCACAGCATGACTCCCAAACGGATACTAAATTTCATATCTAGTTTACCTGTTTCTGTTCTTAATACCCCACACCGCAGAGAGCTAAACTGTCTATTTACTAAAAGGGTGCTAAAAAAGAACGTAGGATTAAGCTAATCACAAGGTTTTCCCCCCACCCCCGGGAGGTCTCTGTGGCTAAGTGGTTACGCCCTTTGTCTTGTGAGTCGAAGGTCTGGGTTCGAATCCGACCGTGCCGCTCTGTTCACGAGTGCAGTTTTTTCCAGAGACTCCTAGATTGTTGCTGGAGCTACGGAGCTCGTGCTTTGTGCAATACTCTCGGCAGGTGGCGTGCCATTTCTGCGGAGAGGACCGAGCCATATGGGGTAAAACCCGGTGCAATGAAGTCAATCCTTCGGCTTTAAAACCCTTTATACAAGGTTTTCCCATATGGCTCCGTCCATATCGCGATACATGATACGTCATCTACCGACAGTATTGCGCCATGAACTCCATAGCTCCAAGAACAATCCCAGGTATCGCAGGAAATAATTGCACGTGTGACTCGGTCCGGATTTGAACCAGCAACCTTCAGAGTGACAAGCCAACGTCTTAACCACATCGACATAGAGAAAACCCCCTTCCCTAACGGTATCTTATCTTATCTTATCTTAACCACATTTGCCGTGAAGCGTCGTGGGGAGAATTAGTTTCTATCTTGTGCCAGGCGTGTTGTGCTTGACGTTGTCAGTCCATGCTTTCGCAGGGACTTGAGATGTTATCTATCCATCGTGTTCTTGGCCTGCCTCGTGCTCTGCGCCCTGAGTGTCGATTATTGTAGGCACGTGATGGTAGTAAATGTGGTTCCATTCTCATTAGATGGCCGAACCACTTGATCATTTGCTTCTCGATGTACTGTATGCATGGTATAGTACCAACAATGCTTTTGATATTCTCGTTTCTCACTCTATCTCTCCTTGTAACGTTGACAGCTTTCAGCCTAACCCTAATTGTGTTAACTATGAAAATACAAATCTTCTTCTTCTTCTTCGAACGCTCCATATCGACCACTTTTAACCACTCTGTGTGATTTGTATGTGAAATAAGCATAAGAACGAATGAGTGTGCCACTTATGCGCCTACAAGTAGGCCAGCACATACGATTTCTGCGACTCTTTTATTTACTAGGTAACTTCTCTAGGCCCCTGCCTGAGTTGCCTCTTACGACATGCCTTGTAGCTCGCAGTGGTACTATTCTTTGCTTCTTGGCCCTGGCACCACACGGCGGAAAATACAAGTAACCACCCAACCACCTATGTAAATTAACTGTCAAAATACAAGTCACCACCCCAACCACCTATGTAAATTAACTGTCAAAATACACTCCATTGTTATTACTCGTGACTATTGTTTCTGAGCATATTTATGAGTACAAAGAAAGATAAACTTCAGGAAAATCTGTCAGACCTCTAGCTGACAGCCCAGTTTGTGGTGCTCTCCCCCTCCCCTCTCTCTCTCTAACCAGTGACAACCCTTCTGGAAAGTGTTTTTTCACATAAAACTGTTTTAGTGATGATACATCTTTCTTTTCTTGATTTTGTCCTTCTCTGCTTTTTTGACGTTAGACGTAGCAGGTTTAACTGATGATCGGTTTCCGAGATAATGCACGCTCGGTCGCTTGATGTGCTGTGTCCTTCTCTGCTTTTTGTTAGACGCTAGCAGGTTAACTGATGATCAGTTCCGAGATAGTGCACGCTCGGTCGCTTGATATGCTGTATCCTTCGCTTTTTGACGTTAGGCGTAGCAGGTTTAATGATGATCGGTTTCGAGATAGTACGCTCGGTCGCTTGATATGCTGTGTCCTTCTCTGCTTTTTTGACGTTAGACGTAGCAGGTTTAACTGATGATCAGTTTCCGAGATAGTGTACGCTCGGTCGCTTGATATGCTGTATCCTTCTCTGCTTTTTTGACGTTAGGCGTAGCAGGTTTAACTGATGATCGGTTTCGAGATAGTCACGCTCGGTCGCTTGATATGCTGTCCTTCTCGCTTTTTTGACGTTAGACGTAGCAGGTTTAACTGATGATCGGTTTTCGAGATAGTGCACGCTCGGTCGCTTGATATGCTGTGTCCTTCTCTGCTTTTTTGACGTTAGACGTAGCAGGTTTAACTGATGATCAGTTTCCGAGATAATGCACCCTCGGTCGCTTGATATGCTGTGTCCTTCTCTGCTTTTTTGACGTTAGACGTAGCAGGTTTAACTGATGATCGGTTTCGAGATAGTCACGCTCGGTCGCTTGATATGCTGTGTCCTTCCTGCTTTTTGACGTAGACGTAGCAGGTTTCACTGATGATCAGTTTCGAGATAGTGCACGCTCGGTCGCTTGATATGCTGTGTCCTTCTCTGCTTTTTTGACGTTAGACGTAGCAGGTTTAACTGATGATCAGTTTCCGAGATAGTGCACGCTCGGTCGCTTGATATGCTGTATCCTTCTCTGCTTTTTTGACGTTAGGCGTAGCAGGTTTAACTGATGATCGGTTTCCGAGATAGTGCGCGCTCGGTCGCTTGATATGCTGTGTCCTTCTCGCTTTTGACGTTAGACGTAGCAGGTTTAACTGATGATCAGTTTCGAGATAGCACGCTCGGTCGCTTGATATGCTGTATCCTTCTCGCTTTTTTGACGTTAGGCGTAGCAGGTTTAACTGATGATCAGCCGAGATAGTGCACGCTCGGTCGCTTGATATGCTGTGTCCTTCTCTGCTTTTTTGACGTTAGACGTAGCAGGTTTAACTGATGATCAGTTTCCGAGATAGTGCACGCTCGGTCGCTTGATATGCTGTGTCCTTCTCGCTTTTGACGTTAGACGTAGCAGGTTTAACTGATGATCAGTTTCCGAGATAATGCACGCTCGGTCGCTTGATATGCTGTGTCCTTTCTCTTTTTTGACGTTAGACGTAGCAGGTTTAACTGATGATCGGTTTCGAGATAGTGCAGCTCGGCGCTTGATATGCTGTGTCCTTCTCTGCTTTTTTGACGTTAGACGTAGCAGGTTTCACTGATGATGTTTCCCGAGATAGTGCACGCTCGGTCGCTTGATATGCTGTGTCCTTCTCTGCTTTTTGCCGTTAGATGTAGCAGGTTTAACTGATGATCATTTTCCCGAGATAGTGCACGCTCGGTCGCTTGATATGCTGTATCCTTCTCTGCTTTTTTGACGTTAGGCGTAGCAGGTTTAACTGGTGATCGTTTTCCGAGATAGTGCACGCTAGGTCGGTCTCTTAATGTACTGTGGTATTGTGAAGTTTTAAGATGTCTGTAACTCCATCAATCATCAATCCATCTTTTTCTTGGTCTGCCTTTCCTCTTGATGATTCCATTTTCAGGTTGTATGCTCTTGCAACTGGAGTATTCGGGTTCAATCTCACCCATTGGTCAAACCATTTGAGTTCTCTCTTCAATGAATCTAATAGCAGGTGTTGTTCCGACTGTTCTTCAAATTTCCTCATTTCTTATATGGCTTCTTCTTGTTTTATTTACTGCTTTCCTCAAGCATCTCATTTCACAGGTGGTAATTTTCCTTTCTTGTTCTTTTGTCAGTGTCCATGTTTGGTACTGGTAGCACAGTGTTGATATGAAGAATGCATTTATAATTTGTTATTTAGTCTCTACTGTAATTGCTGGGTGTTTCAAGATGTTACATGATAGTTGTAAATATGGATTTGACTTTTACTAACTAGTTATAGTTTAAACTTTTTAATGAAGCTAATAATGAACTAAAAGTTAAATTGTTTAGGTCATGTGTGATTCCTGTACTGACCTACGGTTGTGAAAGTTGGAAATCAACAAAGAAAATTGATAAGAAACTGGACAGCTTGAGAATAAATGTCTCGAAAATTATTAAAAGTAAAATGGAGTGATTTCGTTTCTAACAACACAGTGAGAGATAGAACACACCAACAACCCGTATCAAATATAAGGAAACGAAGGTGGAAATATTTAGGTCATGTTCTTAGATCAGACGAAAAGAGGCTAATTCAACAAGTCCTTATGTGGTCACCAGTTGGGAAAAGAAAACGTGGAAGACCTAAGATCACTCTTCGAAGAATAATCCTACAAGAAAGTAAACTATTGGGATGTAAAACCATACAAGATCTCCAACTGCTAGGAACGAACCGCATCACATGGAGTTCTAAACCTCTGCTCTATGTGCTGCCTTTGGCACGAAAGGAACAAACAAACTAACTATAGTTTAAACATTTAAATGAAGCTAATAATGAACATGAAATCAATAAGATCACTAGAAGCCACATGCTCGAGTCGCTACCGGGGTCCACATTTGGAGTGTAAAGAATAGAACCACTGTTACCTGCCACGCATGTCGTAATAGGCGCTAAGGAGGCTGAAATTGATGACATGTCCTAAACGTAGAAGTCTATGCGTTTAGCCTACCAAACCAATGTCACGTATACACGTTCTTGGCAAAGATCAAACATATCACAAAGAGTGATTAAAATTGATCGTAAAGAACGACAGCAAAGAAAAAAAGAAGAAGAAGACTAGCAGCTACAGAGATGTGGTTTACAGAGAATGTTGAAAATTCCATGTACAGCAAAGAAAACAAATGATGAGATTTTAAATCAGGCCTGCACACAAAGAAACCTTATCAAAAGAATACTAATCAGACAATCAAGGTTCTTCGGGCATATAATGCAAAGGGGAGATTTTAGAACATTTGATGACAACAGGTAAAATTCAGGGAAGGAGAGATCTTGGAAGACAGAAGGAGAAGATGTTGGATGGGCTGACATCTTGATTCGACGAAAGATCGAAGTCTTAACTGATTACCTGCACGAAGGAGAGACACAGAGGGAGAGAGAGAGAGAGAGAGAGAGAGAGTGTTGTGGATAGACATGATCGCCTACGCCGGCAGGCATGGCACTTGTTTGATTGAATATTTCTATACATGGAGCCCGCAATAGAATCTGAACTAAATCCGGTATTCTCCATTTGGAGAAGAGGAAGGGGTGGATGAGAAGGTGGGGGAGGGGGGTGACATGAACTTTAAAACACATTTTATTTGGTGGTTTGTGACGGGAAATGAGATGACCGGATTTAGATCAGATTTCGATTACAGGCTCCTTGTATATGGAGGGATATTAATTTCATTTAAGTGTTTAAACCATTGCTGGTTAGCAACAGGCAATCACATATTTACAATAGTCATGAATCATCGGGTCACATAAAAAAGTTTTACGAGAAAGCTATTTTTCAAGGAAGGAGGGGGCTACCTTCCCCCAATCTTATCTTAACGTATATAATCAAATGGGAGAGAGAGGAGGGGCTACCCTTCCCCAATCTTATCTTAACGTATAGAATCAAATGGGAGAGAGAGGAGGGGGCTACCTTCCCCAATCTTATCTTAACGTATAGAATCAAATGGGAGAGAGAGGAGGGGCTACCCTTCCCCAATCTTATCTTAACGTATAGAATCAAATGGGAGAGAGAGGAGGGGGCTACCCTTCCCCCAATCTTATCTTAACGTATAGAATCAAATGGGAGAGAGAGGAGGGGCTACCCTTCCCAATCTTATCTTAACGTATAGAATCAAATGGGAGAGAGAGGAGGAGGCTACCCTTCCCCCAATCTTATCTTAACGTATAGAATCAAATGGGAGAGAGAGGAGGAGGCTACCCTTCCCCCAATCTTATCTTAACGTATAGAATCAAATGGGAGAGAGAGCTACCTCTTCCCAATCTTATCTTAACGTATAGAATCAAATGGGAGAGAGAGAGCTACCCTTCCCCAATCTTATCTTAACGTATAGAATCGTACCAAAATATTACAGTTACCTACTTCTTCTTCGAACGCTCTGTATCGACCACTTGTTAAACCACTCTTTGTGATTTGTATGTGATCTGGGGTGTAAGAGCGATTGCTACGTTGTGCCAGTTATGCGCCTATAAGTAGGCCAGCACATCCGATTTCTGACATTTTTTACTAGGATTGCTTCTAGGCTCCTACCTCAGTCGCCTCTTACGACATTTGTGTAGGTCGCAGTGTTACTATTTTTGTTCCCCTTGTGAGTCCGGCACCACCGGGCGAGCCTAATAGCGATTGTACATTGTGCCAGTTATGCGCCTACAAACAGGCCAGCAAATCCGATTTCCGGGAGGCTTTTTATTTACTAAGATAACTTTATTCCCTAGGCCCCTACATCAGTCGTCTCTTACGACATGCCTTGTAGATCGCAGTGTTACCATTCTTGACTTCCTTTCTGTTTGGTTTGTTTGTTTGTTTTTGTTTTTTCGATCCAGAAGCACTTGGAGCTTTCAGCTCTTCGGCTCGGTGCCGTGGACATCGTAACTCCTTGTCGTGACGAACACCTTAAATTTGTAGAACCTGTGGTTTTTCTTCCAGCCCGCAGAATTGAACCACTCACAGGGGCGTGTCACCCGTCGCGTCAGCACAGGCTGATATTACAGTTTTAAGACACACTATTGTTTATGAACCAAAAGGTGTTTTCGATGATTCGTTCTTGTAGGATATCTATATCTTCTCTTATTTTTTTGTCAAGGATATTCTAAGAATGATCAACAGAATTTTCATACCTACTTTGTGTTCCTCATCATCAGGTGCCGTGCCGGCTGGCGTAGGCGATCATGGATTTCCACAAATCTCTGTCGTTGGTGTTGCTATCAACTCAGATGTTGACGCTCTACCGTGCCATGAAGTCAGGCTATCCAAAATTTTCTCCTGTCTACCTCTGTCTCGTCTACCCTCGATTTTACCGGTTGTCCCAATGTGTTCTAAACCTCCCTCCTCATCACATGCCTGAAAATGATGATGCTCTTTCTTATAATGATGATAAGCTTTCTGTGTTTTGATCTCATTCAACACCTCAACATTAGTCAATTTAGCAGTCCATGGAATTCTCATCATTCTTCTGTAAAACCACATTTCTGTGGCCCTCAGAGATTTTTCGATCTGTGTGTTCATTGTCTATGAACTTTGTACTACCAGAGCTAAATATGAACAATGAGCAAAGCGCAGTCGCAAAAAATAACTACATGTAAAATGCGGTGCCTGCGAAAAGTTATCAACAACACCAGAAAGACAGAGTCACCAACATCAGCATAAGAAAGAAAGTTGGCACAGAACCTTGCTTGAATTATATTGAAAAACAAAGAATGAAGTGGTTTGACCACTTAATAAGAATGCATCTAAACTCCACAGTATACAGTTTTCTACAACAAAACATTAGGAAAGAAGGCGAGAGGAAGACCACGAAAAGATGGTTAAATAGCATAGCAGTATCCTGTCAAAGAGTAAAAATAACAATCACCCATGCCACCAGAACAGCGCACGACAAAAACAGAAAATCACGACACTGGGCAACAGCCCGGTAACAGTGTGACGACAAAAGTAGAAGATTATATAATAATTTTAAAATTTATAAATTTTTCTTCAACACTTTATTTCATAAGATTGGCTTTCTTCTTTAATGCTTGTTTTGAGTCCATGGATCGCCTACGATGCCAGGCATGTCACTTGACTGATACGGTCCAAGATCGCCTACGCTGCCAGGCAGGTCACTTGACTGATACGGTCCAAGATCGCCTACGCTGCCAGGCATGTCACTTGACTGATACGGTCCAAGATCGCCTACGCCGACAGGCATGTCACTTGATTGATACGGTCCAAGATCGCCTACGCTGCCAGGCATGACATGGCACTTGACTTGAACGAATGGAAATGTCCAATGCGCCATGACGTCGATCGCATAACATAACATAACATATAACATAACTTGACTGATAATGTCCGTGATCGCCTACGCCGGCAGGCTTGGCATGGCACTCGATTGATTAGGTCCATAATTCATATCTATATGTTGACAAAGGAAAAAGCTTTGGAAAGGGAAGAAGCCTGTCTAGATAAAAACGGTTGATCTAGAAGCGTGTGTATAGCCTCATGTGACAAATGATTTTCCGAATTGACATGCAAACATCGTCGCACCATTCACTTTAAGTGATAACGAATTGACATGCAAACATGGTCGCACCATTCACTTTAAGTGATAACGAATTGACATGCAAACATGGTCGCACCATTCACTTTAAGTGATAACGAATTGACATGCAAACATGGTCGCACCATTCACTTTAAGTGATAACGAATTGACATGCAAACATGGTCGCACCATTCACTTTAAGTGATAACGAATTGACATCCAAACATCGTCGCACCATTCACTTTAAGTGATAACGAATTGACATGCAAACATGGTCGCACCATTCACTTTAAGTGATAACGAATTGACATCCAAACATCGTCGCACCATTCACTTTAAGTGATAACGAATTGACATGCAAACATGGTCGCACCATTCACTTTAAGTGATAACGAATTGACATCCAAACATGGTCGCACCATTCACTTTAAGTGATAACGAATTGACATCCAAACATGGTCGCACCATTCACTTTAAGTGATAACGAATTGACATCCAAACATCGTCGCACCATTCACTTTAAGTGATAACGAATTGACATCCAAACATGGTCGCACCATTCACTTTAAGTGATAACGAATTGACATCAAACATCGTCGACCATTCACTTTAAGTGATAACGAATTGACATGCAAACATGGTCGCACCATTCACTTTAAGTGATAACGAATTGACATCCAAACATGGTCGCACCATTCACTTTAAGTGATAACGAATTGACATGCAAACATCGTCGCACCATTCACTTTAAGTGATAACGAATTGACATGCAAACATCGTCGCACCATTCACTTTAAGTGATAACGAATTGACATCCAAACATGGTCGCACCATTCACTTTAAGTGATAACGAATTGACATCCAAACATCGTCGCACCATTCACTTTAAGTGATAACGAATTGACATGCAAACATCGTCGCACCATTCACTTTAAGTGAAAAGAATTGACATCCAAACATGGTCGCACCATTCACTTTAAGTGATAACGAATTGACATCCAAACATGGTCGCACCATTCACTTTAAGTGATAACGAATTGACATGCAAACATCGTCGCACCATTCACTTTAAGTGATAACGAATTGACATCCAAACATGGTCGCACCATTCACTTTAAGTGATAACGAATTGACATGCAAACATGGTCGCACCATTCACTTTAAGTGATAACGAATTGACATCCAAACATGGTCGCACCATTCACTTTAAGTGATAACGAATTGACATCCAAACATGGTCGCACCATTCACTTTAAGTGATAACGAATTGACATCCAAACATCGTCGCACCATTCACTTTAAGTGATAACGAATTGACATCCAAACATGGTCGCACCATTCACTTTAAGTGATAGGAATTGACATCAAACATGGTCGCACCATTCACTTTAAGTGATAATCACGTTTCTGTTGAGAAAGTAACTTCGAGTAATAAATAAACATTGTGTAACACCAGCGGTTATCATATTGTAAAAAAGTAAGTAAAGGAACCCTTTCATACCTCGTGGTATATAGGGCAATACAGTGTTAGGCCTGTATTTTTCATTGACCGTCGGCACACGATGGGTGATGTGGTCAGCATCACGCCGGCCGCCTTTTCTTTCCCAGAGCATGTCTGGTACCCAGTTGAGGCTGGGTCGACCTGAGAGCCGTCGCAGTCGGAAAATTCCACGCGCAATGCGGAGCTGAACCCAGACCACCAGCCTTGAGAAGCGAGTTCACTACAACTATGCTACCGCGGCTCTCGGTTATCATATTGGCAGTAGTAATAATAATAATAATTCCTCTCGTACATAGGGCCTGCAAGTAATTTCTCCATACCGCTCTATCCTGGGCAACCGCTCAATCTCATCCTGAGAACTGAGACCGATATTTCTTGCCACTCTCAGCAAAGTTCGTTTCAGGTCTCCTTAGGTCGTCCTCTCTTTCTTGAACCCTTTGCATCCCACTTCAAGGCCTGCTTTGGTATTCGTTGATCATTTCTCCTCAAGGTGTGTCCAACATATCTCCATCTTCTCTTTCTTATAACAGTTGTCACTAGTGGTTGACCAGACATGTCTCTGATTTCATTACTTCTCCTGAATTCCATTTTATATTCATTATTTTTCGCAGACATCTATTTTCAAATGCATTCAACTTGCTTTCTATATCTTTAGTCATTTTCCAACTCTCGCTGGCATATGTTAAGATTGATACAACATTTGAATTGAAAATTCGTAAGTTAGTTTTAATACTATATAACTTGCAGTTCCATATTTTATTTAGACTTTTAAAAGCTGATGTTGCTTTGCCAATTTGTATCATAATTTCTTTTAACATTTCCTGTGCAATCAAAATTGCTACCCAAATAGGTGAACTGCTCTGTTATTTTTATCATTTTAGATTCCAGTGTTATATCTGCATTACTTGCCATAGATGTCTTCATTATATTTGTTATTGGCAGTAGCAACGGGCAGTAAATATAGCATATATTGATGGAGGTGCAGATCAATAAGTAGATCAACCAACTAAACAGTGGCAGCTCGTGGCAGTAAATATAGCATATATTGATGGAGGTGCAGATCAGTAAGTAGATCAACCAACTAAACAGTGGCAGCTCGTGGCAGTAAATATAGCATATATTGATGGAGGTGCAGATCAATAAGTAGATCAACCAACTAAACAGTGGCAGCTCGTGGCAGTAAATATAGCATATATTGATGGAGGTGCAGATCAATAAGTAGATCAACCAACTAAACAGTGGCAGCTCGTGGCAGTAAATATAGCATATATTGATGGAGGTGCAGATCAATAAGTAGATCAACCAACTAAACAGTGGCAGCTCGTGGCAGTAAATATAGCATATATTGATGGAGGTGCAGATCAATAAGTAGATCAACCAACTAAACAGTGGCAGCTCGTGGCAGTAAATATAGCATATATTGATGGAGGTGCAGATCAATAAGTAGATCAACCAACTAAACAGTGGCAGCTCGTGGTAGTAAATATAGCATATATTGATGGAGGTGCAGATCAATAAGTAGATCAACCAACTAAACAGTGGCAGCTCTGGTAGTAAATTAGCATATATTCATGGAGGTGCAGATCAGTAAGTAGATCAACCAACTAAACAGTGGCAGCTCGTGCGTAAATATGCATATATTGATGGAGGTGCAGATCAATAAGTAGATCAACCAACTAAACAGTGGCAGCTCGTGGCAGTAAATATAGCATATATTGATGGAGGTGCAGATCAATAAGTAGATCAACCAACTAAACAGTGGCAGCTCGTGGCAGTAAATATAGCATATATTGATGGAGGTGCAGATCAATAAGTAGATCAACCAACTAAACAGTGGCAGCTCGTGGCAGTAAATATAGCATATATTGATGGAGGTGCAGATCAATAAGTAGATCAACCAACTAAACAGTGGCAGCTCGTGGCAGTAAATATAGCATATATTGATGGAGGTGCAGATCAATAAGTAGATCAACCAACTAAACAGTGGCAGCTCGTGGCAGTAAATATAGCATATATTGATGGAGGTGCAGATCAATAAGTAGATCAACCAACTAAACAGTGGCAGCTCGTGGTAGTAAATATAGCATATATTGATGGAGGTGCAGATCAATAAGTAGATCAACCAACTAAACAGTGGCAGCTCGTGGTAGTAAATATAGCATATATTCATGGAGGTGCAGATCAGTAAGTAGATCAACCAACTAAACAGTGGCAGCTCGTGGCAGTAAATATAGCATATATTGATGGAGGTGCAGATCAATAAGTAGATCAACCAACTAAACAGTGGCAGCTCGTGCGTAAATATAGCATATATTGATGGAGGTGCAGATCAATAAGTAGATCAACCAACTAAACAGTGGCAGCTCGTGGCAGTAAATATAGCATATATTGATGGAGGTGCAGATCAATAAGTAGATCAACCAACTAAACAGTGGCAGCTCGTGGCAGTAAATATAGCATATATTGATGGAGGTGCAGATCAATAAGTAGATCAACCAACTAAACAGTGGCAGCTCGTGGTAGTAAATATAGCATATATTGATGGAGGTGCAGATCAATAAGTAGATCAACCAACTAAACAGTGGCAGCTCGTGGTAGTAAATATAGCATATATTGATGGAGGTGCAGATCAGTAAGTAGATCAACCAACTAAACAGTGGCAGCTCGTGGCAGTAAATATAGCATATATTGATGGAGGTGCAGATCAGTAAGTAGATCAACCAACTAAACAGTGGCAGCTCGTGGCAGTAAATATAGCATATATTGATGGAGGTGCAGATGCATAGTAGATCAACCAACTAAACAGTGGCAGCTCGTGGTAGTGAATATAGCATATATTGATGGAGGTGCAGATCAATAAGTAGATCAACCAACTAAACAGTGGCAGCTCGTGGCAGTAAATATAGCATATATTGATGGAGGTGCAGATCAATAAGTAGATCAACCAACTAAACAGTGGCAGCTCGTGCGTAAATATAGCATATATTGATGGAGGTGCAGATCAATAAGTAGATCAACCAACTAAACAGTGGCAGCTCGTGGCAGTAAATATAGCATATATTGATGGAGGTGCAGATCAATAAGTAGATCAACCAACTAAACAGTGGCAGCTCGTGGCAGTAAATATAGCATATATTGATGGAGGTGCAGATCAATAAGTAGATCAACCAACTAAACAGTGGCAGCTCGTGGCAGTAAATATAGCATATATTGATGGAGGTGCAGATCAGTAAGTAGATCAACCAACTAAACAGTGGCAGCTCGTGGCAGTAAATATAGCATATATTGATGGAGGTGCAGATCAGTAAGTAGATCAACCAACTAAACAGTGGCAGCTCGTGGCAGTAAATATAGCATATATTGATGGAGGTGCAGATCAATAAGTAGATCAACCAACTAAACAGTGGCAGCTCGTGGTAGTAAATATAACATATATTGATGGAGGTGCAGATCAATAAGTAGATCAACCAACTAAACAGTGGCAGCTCGTGGTAGTAAATATAGCATATATTGATGGAGGTGCAGATCAATAAGTAGATCAACCAACTAAACAGTGGCAGCTCGTGGTAGTAAATATAGCATATATTGATGGAGGTGCAGATCAATAAGTAGATCAACCAACTAAACAGTGGCAGCTCGTGGTAGTAAATATAACATATATTGATGGAGGTGCAGATCAATAAGTAGATCAACCAACTAAACAGTGGCAGCTCGTGGTAGTAAATATAGCATATATTGATGGAGGTGCAGATCAGTAAGTAGATCAACCAACTAAACAGTGGCAGCTCGTGGCAGTAAATATAGCATATATTGATGGAGGTGCAGATCAATAAGTAGATCAACCAACTAAACAGTGGCAGCTCGTGGCAGTAAATATAACATATATTGATGGAGGTGCAGATCAATAAGTAGATCAACCAACTAAACAGTGGCAGCTCGTGGCAGTAAATATAGCATATATTGATGGAGGTGCAGATCAATAAGTAGATCAACCAACTAAACAGTGGCAGCTCGTGGTAGTAAATATAGCATATATTGATGGAGGTGCAGATCAGTAAGTAGATCAACCAACTAAACAGTGGCAGCTCGTGGCAGTAAATATAACATATATTGATGGAGGTGCAGATCAATAAGTAGATCAACCAACTAAACAGTGGCAGCTCGTGGCAGTAAATATAGCATATATTGATGGAGGTGCAGATCAGTAAGTAGATCAACCAACTAAACAGTGGCAGCTCGTGGCAGTAAATATAACATATATTGATGGAGGTGCAGATCAATAAGTAGATCAACCAACTAAACAGTGGCAGCTCGTGGCAGTAAATATAGCATATATTGATGGAGGTGCAGATCAATAAGTAGATCAACCAACTAAACAGTGGCAGCTCGTGGCAGTAAATATAGCATATATTGATGGAGGTGCAGATCAATAAGTAGATCAACCAACTAAACAGTGGCAGCTCGTGGTAGTAAATATAGCATATATTGATGGAGGTGCAGATCAGTAAGTAGATCAACCAACTAAACAGTGGCAGCTCGTGGCAGTAAATATAGCATATATTGATGGAGGTGCAGATCAATAAGTAGATCAACCAACTAAACAGTGGCAGCTCGTGGCAGTAAATATAGCATATATTGATGGAGGTGCAGATCAATAAGTAGATCAACCAACTAAACAGTGGCAGCTCGTGGCAGTAAATATAGCATATATTGATGGAGGTGCAGATCGATAAGTAGATCAACCAACTAAACAGTGGCAGCTCGTGGTCATTTTTGTTGGTGGGGGTAGACAACAATTTTCGAAAACAATCATGTTTTGATTTAGGTTTGAATACAACACAGTCTATTGTCTTTCCCAGGTGGATGATGGAATTGTTGTCTACTCTTGCTGTTAAGCGTAGGGGTGGGAGCATTAAATTGCGTTCCAGGGCCAGATGAGTCGCCTTTGTTGTATTATATCCGTGTTTATTTAGTGTGGTCTTGATATTGTTTATTGTTTATCCATCTTTTTCTTGGTCTTCCCTTGGCTCTAGTGTCTGATCTCTTTTTATTGTATGCTGTTATTGGTAGTTGGTTGGTAAAAACACAGTCAACCACTTTATAAAGTAGGTCACAACACGTCAACTTGTCTAAACGTACATTGTCGTACACAGATGTATATTGATTGACCGGAAGATTACCGTAAACTATTCTATGATTGTTAATTAATTATTTCTATTATTTTCTATTGTTTTTTTTTGTATCAATCGGTGTTCAGGCACCCGGATTACTTTTTTATCGCAATAACACCGTTTAACCGTGCACTGGCTTGGCTGCGTAAGAATGTCTCTACTGAATGAATGAAAATCACATATATGTCTTTGCCAAAAAATCAGTCGAGAGTGAGGTCATAGTATGTTAACAGACGGTCTAAATAGACCACATTTCTACTTGCGCTAAAAATAGTACGCTGGAAATGCGTGAAGTATACTAATTAGGGAGGGAAAATGCTGAATTTCAGAACTGTATATGATATTTAGCGTTATATATTCAACTTTCAAAGCTAATCAGTATCACGTTAACAGTAATAATTATGGACAACTAATTTAAAAAATAATAAATACACATTATTTTTGGTGGGGCCAGGCCCAACTGGCCCTTAATGAAGAGCCACCACTGCAACCAAATCAAGACTAGATGCCAAAAGGTCAATGCAGTGACATACCAAGTATCTCCACTGCTCAAACACCCAAACATAGACATGGCAGTCGAGGAGGGATAACTGTTAAATTATATATTTATACCAACTCTCTGTTATCATTGTTAAACATGATCCCTAACTAAATCCCAGCCCGCGTGCCCAGCGTGTTCGTAGCGCGTTGGACTACGGTGACTAGTCCTCTGTAAGTGCGGGTTCAACTCCGCGGACTGGCAGAAAAGCTACAGGTTCCCAGATTTACGGATGTCTGGCACGAGCCGAAGAGCTTTCAGCTCAAGTGCTTCTGGATCGGGAAAAAACAAAAACTAAAGGCCAAGAAAGAAAGATCACAACATGTGAAATGAACTGTTTAATGAAAAGACATCAATGTTACAAGACAGGATAGATTGAGAAATGAGAACATTAGAAATGTCGTTGAAATCACACCATGCAGCCAACATATTAGAAGACAACAAATAAAATGGTTCTGTCACCTAATGAGAATGAAACCACTTACCATCTCGCACTTATAACAACTGGCAATCCGAAACAGAGCAGAGAAAGACCAAGAACCCGATGGATAGATAATATCACAGATATCCTGCAGCATCAAAGACTAACAACTACAGATGCAACACACCTGCACATGATAAAAAACTGAAATATATATTTCTTCTTCGAATGCTCCATATCAACCACTTGTTAACCACTCTGTGTGATTTGTATGTGATCGTAGCCTAAGAGCGATTGTACGTTGTGCCAGTTATGCGCCTACTAGTAGGCCAGCACATCCGATTTCTGCGATGCCTTTTATCTACTAGGGTAGCTTAGTCGCCTCTTACAACATGTCTTGTAAGTCGCAGTGGTACTATTCTTTGCTTTCCTTGCAGGCCCCGGCACCACACGGGCGAAATATATATTTCAAAAGTGACCAAGATGTGAGGAACATTAAACATAGTATGTGTGTTGCCAGTTTTTTGATGTTTCCTCGTTGGGACAGTTACAGCCATATCAGCTGATATCTGGTTGCCAGTTCTTTGATGTCTCTTGGAAAGTTAAACGACACATTCTGATTCTGCGTGTAACTCCACAATCGACTAACATTCTGATCGTGCAAGCCCATCCCATAAATTCATATCGTGTGCGCGTCAAACCAAACATATCAACAGAAACGTCAAACGACTACCTGATATCAGGTCACGAAACGCACAACGACGCATTATTCTGCAGTCAGAAACCAACCGACGACTTCGATATCATAGCTCATTAGTTCGATACGTCAAATCAATGACATTACTCGACGAACCAACACATCATATCTGTATCGACCACCTCTATGCGGCAGAAACCACGACTAACTCTATATCGCATCAAGTCAAATCCAGACACGATCGCAGTGAACAACCACAATCACATTCTATATTCAGTGAGAAACCCAACTCGACACTATTAGCCAACGCACAATCCGACTAACATTCCTGATATCTGTCAGTGTGCACAGAAGCGTCCACAATCTTGGACTGTTACATTCACAGCTGATATCTGTCCAGTTACATTGATATCGTATGAGAACGTCCACAATCCCGACTAACATTCTGATATCTGTCAGTGCACAGAACGCCCACAATCTCCGACTGACATTCCTGATATCTGTCAGTGTGCAGCATATGAACGCCACAATCTCCGACTGACATTCCTGATATCTGTCAGTGTCACAGAACGCCACAATCCCGACTAACATTCCTGATATCTGTCAGTGTCACAGAACGCCACAATCTCCGACTGACATTCTGATATCTGTCAGTGTACACAGAAGCGTCCACAATCCCCGACTACATTCTATATCTGTCAGTGTACACAGAACGTCCAATCCCTGACTAACTTATATCCTGATATCGTGTAAAACAATAGAATTAGTACGAGTCAGAACGTCCACAACCCGACTGACATTCTATATCTGTCAGTGTACAGAGCGTCCACAACCCCGACTACATTCCTATATCTGACAGTGTCACAGAACGTCCACAACCTCCGACTGACATTCTATATCTGTCAGTGTACAGAACGTCCACAACCTCCGACTGACATTCATATCTGCAGTGTCACAGAGACGTCCACAACCTCCGACTGACATTCAATATCTGATCAGTGTCACAGAGACGTCCACAACCTCCGACTGACATTTATATCTGTCAGTGTCACAGAACGCCACAACCTCCGACTGACATATCATATCTGCAGTGTACAGAACGTCCACAACTCGACTACATTCAATATCTGACAGTGTGCACAGAGACGTCCACAACCTCCGACTGACATTCCTGATATCTGACAGTGTACACAGAACGTCCACAACCTCCGACTACATATCTATATCTGACAGTGTACAAGAGCGTCCACAACCTCCGACTGACATTCATATCTGACAGTGTACACAGAGACGTCCACAACCTCCGACTGACATTCTATATCTGACAGTGTACAGAACGTCCACAATCTCCGACTGACATTCGATATCTGACAGTGTGCACAGAACGTCCACAACCTCCGACTGACATTCATATCTGCAGTGTCACAGAGACGTCCACAACCTCCGACTGACATTATATCTGCAGTGTACAGAACGTCCACAACCCCGACTGACATTCATATCTGCAGTGTCAAGAACGTCCACAACCTCGCTACATGATATCTGTCAGTGTACGAAGTCACATCGACTGACATTCTGATATCGCAGGACAGAACGTCCACAACCTCCGACTGACATTGTCATATCTGACAGTGTGCACAGAACGTCCACAACCTCCGACTGACAGAATTGTCAATAATGCTGATACAGTGTCACAGAGACGTCCACAACCCGACTGACATTCGATATCTGCAGTGTCACAGAAACGTCCACAATCCTCCGACTGACATTCGATATCTGCAGTGTCACAGAACGTCCACAATCCTCCGACTGACATTCCGATATCTGACAGTGTACACAGAGACGTCCACAACCCCGACTGACATTGCATATCTGCAGTGTACAGAACGTCCACAATCCCCGACTGACATTCATATCTGACAGTGTCACAGAACGTCCACATCCCCGACTGACATTCCTATATCTGTCAGTGTCACAGAACGTCCACAATCCCGACTGACATTGCCTGATATCTGACAGTGTGCACAGAACGAATCCGACAACTTCCGACTGCAGTTGTCAATATCTCGACATGTCAGTCACAGAGACGTCCACAACCCCGACTGACATTCCTGATACTGCAGTGTACACAGAACGTCCACAACCCCGACTGATCAGGTATCAAATCTGACAGTGTACACAGAGACGTCCACAACCTCCGACTGACATTGTTATATCTGACAGTGACACAGAGACGCCACATCTCGACTGACAGTATCAATATCTGACAGTGTACACAGAACGTCCACAACCTCCGACTGACAGATCAATATCTGACAGTGACACAGAGACGTCCTACATACCTCTGACTGACGTATAATATTGACAGTGTCACAGAGACGCCTACACCTCCGACTGACATATCAATATCTGACAGTGTACACAGAGACGTCCACAGCCTCCGACTGACATTGTCAATATCTGACAGTGTACACAGAGACGTCCACAACCTCCGACTGACATTGTCAATATCTGACAGTGTACACAGAGACGTCCACAACCTCCGACTGACATTGCCGATAGCTGACAGTGTACACAGAGACGTTACCAGTCCCAGATTGATTGACATTGCCAATATCTGACATTGCTGATATCTGACAGTGTATTTTTAAAAAAAATTGTGTTGGGCCCTTTTCCTTTAGTACCGCAGTGGATGGGCGCAGTTACGTTTGAAACGTGTAAAAACTTGGAGCGTCATACTTCTTTCGAATGCGAGCTGCTCTGAATTTAGAAATATATTTAGTTGCCTATTTACAGTTTAAGGCCCCACCCTTTAGTTTCGATCAAGTGGTCACTACACTTTAATCTTGGCCAAAAAGGGGAGACTATATAATCAACAAAGGAGAAATGCAAAATAAACGTAGTTCGATTTACTTTGATCTAAGTCTTCAGGATTACGTGCCTTGTTACCATGGTTAAAACTTCAGTCATGTATGCCGTCTGTTTTTATCGCCAAAACTACTTAATATAGTTAAACAAACTGAGGCATATGGTGGAACATGGCTTCCGATAACATATGTTGCCGGGGACCCTGGGTGAGACAAACGCACGCCTCGCAAAAGACTACAATTCATTTCAACTGAAGAAACATAACCGTGTATTTCAAATTGTGACTCAGTAATGTTTCGTTATTACTAATTCTCTCCCCTTTTTTTCTCTCCAGATTTGATCAACCACAGTCTAAGCTGTTATACTTTTGATGGATCAGAATTCCAGTACAGACTACAGAAGTAACCATAGCAACAAGGCATTCACTAACAAATCAGAGCTGGAGAAAACCGCATCGTTTTCTTCCTGGCTATCGTTGATGCTGTATTGGGTTTTACATTTATGATACTTCCAAGATGTGAAATAGAAATGTTAAAAATATCGGTGTAGCAAAACAGACACGACAACAAAGAAATATATAACTCAGGGTTAAATGTGACTAAAATTGACGCTACTGCATTCAGGACGAAACCGTAAACATCAATCATTTTTAGGAGACGTATTGGAAAGGTCAAATTTAGTACTATCTTATTATCTCCATTGCGCATCAGAATTTATTTCGTCAACACATCGAATCAAGTATTTTGTTTAAACACTTATACTAGACTGAAACTCCGATCGTAATCTGTCGCAATCCTTGTACGTTTGAGTTTACAAGCAAGCTCTCTAGCTACATAGATATTCAAGGATAGCCCGCCTGATCTAATGAAGAAAGGAAAATCGAGGCGTATTCTTGAACAGGACGTAGCTATCAACCAAACGAGTTGTTGATTTTCTAGGCGCCACTTATACGTCCAGTAGTTTTCCATTCCTTTCTGAACCGTGAGGCATATTTTTACCGTTCGTAACAATCAATGAGAACAAATTTGATTCTAAACTGCCCGTAGTGGTGTTTGAACCAGGTACTCTTAGGTTGTGATCAAACTCCCTACCGCTAAGTCACAAACGCACTACCGCTAAGCCACAAACGTACAATCTACCAACTTAACTAAATTGTTGATTGGTTTCCAGATTGACTTGTACTTGTGATAGGTATTTGAAACATCGAGATCGCAATGGAAGTTCTACATAACTTCCTCGTCAAGCAGTTGGATCACTTGTCGCAGAAAAACTATCACATTGTGTGTATTCTGTTTCTCTGTGTATCTATGTTAACAATATCACAGACGCAGATTGCAGGTGAAACAGCCGATTCATTAAAAGAACATAACTTCAGTAACAATATGTTGTGTCTGTGTAACAGTACACATATGTATTGTAATATGTCCGATCCACCTTTGAACGCAGTGCCTTCTGTAATCGTCGATACCGTAACACACGCGTAAGTATATGTGTTATTAGTATTGTATTCTCTTTATCTTTCTTTGTCCTTCTCGTACTTTTTTTGGCCGTTAGACATAGCAGGTTTAACTGATGTTCGATTTCCGAGATAGTGCACGCTTGGTCGCTTGATATGCTATGTCCTCGGCTTTTTTGCCGTTAGGCGTAGCAGGTTTAACTGATAATCGGTTTCCGAGATAGTGCACGCTCGATCACTTGATATGCTCTGTCCTCTGATTTTTTGCCGTTAGGCGTAGCAGGTTTAACTGATAATCGGTTTCCGAGATAGTGCATGCTCGGTCGCTTGATATGCCCGTGAATTGTGGGTTTTAAGATGTCTGTTAACTTTACCATATTTCTGAGTCTGCCTTCCTCTGATAATCGCATTTCGAATATGCTTGAATTGGAGTATTCAGGTTCAATCTCACCTATTGTCAAACATTTGAGTCTTCTCTTTTCAATGAATCTAATAGCAGGTGTTGTCCTGACTGTTCTTCTAATTTCTCATTTCTATATGGTCTCTTCTTTTGATTCGCTTTCTCAACATATCTTTACATGGTAATTTTCCTTTCTTATTCTTTTGTCATGTCCATGTTTGGTACTGGTAGTATTTTATTACAAAGTAAACAATGTGAACAGTTTTGAATATCTTGGTTCACTGCTAATAACAGATGGAAATGTGAACAGTTTTGAATATCTTGGTTCACTGCTAACAACAGATGGAAATGGGATGAAGGAAAGTAAAAGAAGAACAAACATGGCTTTACAAAAAATTAAACAATTAAAAAGAGTATGGAACGGAACTGATAGAACAACAGAGATCATAATACGATGAGCATGCATATTTCCAGTGGCAAGGTATGGGTGTGAAGCATGGACATTCAACAAGGCATTGGAAAAACATATATGTGCTTTTGAATATAAGTGTTACAGAAGAGTCCTTTGTATAATATGAACAGAGAAGAACAAATAGATCTATCCAGAAAGAACACAAAATCAAAGAAACTGGCTGATGCTACAAATAAGAGAGAATTGAGATATTTTGGACATATAAAAAGACATGAAGGGCTGGAAAAGACCATCATGGAAGTAGGCATACGACAAAGAGAAGAAGAGGAAACCATGGGAAGATGGATTCAGGATGTAACTGATGGTTTGAACATGACGGCTGCAGAGGCAGGACATCTGGCCTATGAGAGAGAGAAATTCCAGAGGACTGTTGGGGTGGCAAAGTTCTGCTCAGGACAAGCTATTTTATGATGATGATGTTGTATTACAGTGATACATTGAACCAAAACTTATATATGGCAGAGAATCAATAACATTCATAAGGAAAATACACTTATCTCAAAATAAATACTTAAAATGGATCACCCAATGTACTAGGGGCTCAGTATCAGAAATGGAAGTCGGTTAAAGCAGGACAAATCGTGGGTTTATCGTGCTGCAGAAACCTTTCAACTGGTATGTGGACTCACGAATATTGACCCTGGGAAGAATGGATACCGGTGCCTTCAATATTGGGGAACACCTATTCGACCATAATCAAATTTGCCAAGTGCAGAGAGGAATCCCTTAGTGGTGGATGCAGACGCCAAGGCCAGCATTAATGAAAACTAGTATGGGTGACGTTGTGATCTACACGGATGGATCGGTAGTTGGCCACTAAATGTCCGCTTGGACCTTCTCTGCAAGCTCATACGGCAAAAAGATCAAGGAAGCCAGTAGTGCATTTAGTAGGACATCAAGTGCATTGAGGAGGGTGGGTGGGTGGGGGGAGTTAAAGCCGAAGGATTGACTTCCTTGCACCGGGTTTTACCTTATATGGCTCGGTCCCTCTCCACAGAAATGACACGCCACCTGCCGAGATTATTGCACAAAGCAGAACTCCGTAGCTCTGGCAACAATCTTAGGGTTTAAAAAAAGTGACAAGGATTTAACCACTTAGCCACAGATACCCCTTAAGTAGCATGACAATGGAAAGTACTGGCGGCGGCTAAGGCCCTACTCTAACTTGAGTCACAGTACTGTACCCATGCGTGCATTCTGAGTTATTCATTGAGTATGATCTGGAAGGTTTAATATAATTACCTTCTTCTTTGTTCAGGGCACATTGGTGTCGAGGCCAATGAGAGAGCAGACAGACTGACTGGCTCTGTCACCATGTCAGAGGGTCAGCTAATGGATAAATTTGACAGTCTGAACGCCCTCATAGATCATGACCGCAAAGAGAACTGATCTAAACCAGTCCATGTAAACAGCTAGATTGCAGGAGCTGGGATTGCAGATTGAGTAGCCAGAAAGAGCAACACAACGGACGTGTGAGTAGGCTCGTCGATCAATATCGAACTGGTGTGGTTTGTCGCTGGCCGCTGCTGGAGACATTACGGCGGAGATCGGAGCACCTATGGGCATGTCCGGAGGGTAATGAAGATATTCCAAACTGAAAATGCACGGAATAGAAGGAAAAGACAAAACTGATGAGAATTAACCAAGTAAACGACTACTAACATCAGTGGGTGGTCACAGTTTAAGATGTAGAAACATATCTATTATACTTAGGAAACATTATAGACAAAATAGAGAGGAACAGATAGAGAGGTTTCTATAAGAACTATTGCGACCTACAAGGCATGTCGTAAGAGGCGACTGATGTAGGGACTAGGAAAGCTACTCTAGTAAATAAAAATGTCACAGAAATCGGATGTGCTATCCTACTTGTAGGCGCATAACTGTCACAACGTACAATCGCTCTTAGGCTTGGATCACATAGAAATAACAAAGAGTGGTTTAACAAGTGGTCGATATGGAGTGTTCGAAGAACACGAAGAAGAAGTATAAGAACATAGAAGGCAAGATGAGCTTTCATCACATTAAAAAAGTATAAGAACATAGAAGGCAAGATGAGCTTTCATCACATTAGAAAAGTATAAGAACATAGAAGGCAAGATGAGCTTTCATCACATTATAAAAGTATAAGAACATAGAAGGCAAGATGAGCTTTCATCACATTAAAAAAGTATAAGAACATAGAAGGCAAGATGAGCTTTCATCACATTATAAAAGTATAAGAACATAGAAGGCAAGATGAGCTTTCATCACATTAGAAAATTATAAGAACATAGAAGGCAAGATGAGCTTTCATCACATTAGAAAAGTATAAGAACATAGAAGGCAAGATGAGCTTTCATCACATTAAAAAAGTATAAGAACATAGAAGGCAAGATGAGCTTTCATCACATTAAAAAAGTATAAGAACATAGAAGGCAAGATGAGCTTTCATCACATTAGAAAAGTATAAGAACATAGAAGGCAAGATGAGCTTTCATCACATTAGAAAAGTATAAGAACATAGAAGGCAAGATGAGCTTTCATCACATTAAAAATTATAAGAACATAGAAGGCAAGATGAGCTTTCATCACATTATAAAAGTAGAAGAACATAGAAAGCAAGATGAGCTTTCATCACATTATAAAATTATAAGAACATAGAAGGCAAGATGAGCTTTCATCACATTATAAAAGTATAAGAACATAGAAGGCAAGATGAGCTTTCATCACATTATAAAAGTATAAGAACATAGAAGGCAAGATGAGCTTTCATCACATTAGAAAAGTATAAGAACATAGAAGGCAAGATGAGCTTTCATCACATTTAAAAGTAGAAGAACATAGAACACAAGATGATGCTTTATCACATTATAAAAGGTTATAAGAACTAGGTGCCAGACGTCCTTTCTACTTATAGTTTAAGAAATAGAAGGCAAGATGAGCTTTCATCCATGTATATTAAGTGAAGAATTGAAATAAGACTGAGTTTTCATAGCAAATTATAAAAATTGTCACGTAACATAAACTGTCAAGATGTTTTTTTTCATATCCATTATAAGAAACTAATCATAGACAGATATTTTAATCACATTATAAGTAGTAGAAGAACTAGAAAGCAGAGATGGTTTCATCACTTATAAAGTATAAGAAGTATTAAAGGGCAAGATGATTTCATTATAAAGTTAAAGAACTATATGAGAAGATGAGCTTTCATCATAGAAAAGTATAAGAACATCAGAAAGCAAGTCACCAACATCAGCAAAAGAAAGAAACTGGCACAGAATAGCTTAATTACATTAAAAAAGAATGAAGGTGGCCACTAATAGAATGCATAAACTTTCATCAAGTAAAGATTCTAAAGAACATAGAAAAGCAAGATGAAGACCACATTAAAAATGGTTAGATGCAATAGAGAATGTCAAGTGAGCACAATATAAATAAAGAAACATAGAACAAAGAGAGCTTACGACATTAAAAGTATGAACAGAAGGAAGATGAGCTTATCATTATAAAAGTATAAGAACATAGAAGGCAAGATGAGCTTTCATCACATTATAAAATTATAAGAACATAGAAGGCAAGATGAGCTTTCATCACATTAGAAAAGTATAAGAACATAGAAAGCAAGATGAGCTTTCATCACATTATAAAAGTATAAGAACATAGAAGGCAAGATGAGCTTTCATCACATTAGAAAAGTATAAGAACATAGAAGGCAAGATGAGCTTTCATCACATTTTAAAAGTATAAGAACATAGAAGGCAAGATGAGCTTTCATCACATTAGAAAAGTAGAAGAACATAGAAAGCAAGATGAGCTTTCATCACATTATAAAAGTATAAGAACATAGAAGGCAAGATGAGCTTTCATCACATTTTAAAATTAGCGGAAGTTTAACAAATCAAATCTAGAACCAAAATTAGAATATTCTAATTCTAATGCTAACGCAGTTCTGATGTAGATTGTGAAGGTTTTGATATATACTTAGGGTTGCCAGACGTCCCTGTTTCCCGTGACTGTCCTGGTTTTAACGAAATAATTTGGGGTACCGAAAAAAGCCCATTTGTCCCAGTTTTATTCCTGTCATATTGTCAAGTGAAAGTTGATAATAAATCGAACTTTTTCTCGATTTTCAGATGGCAGAACTGTTTTTTTTTTCCCTTTCCCGATCCAGAAGCACTTGAGCTTTCAGCTCTTCGGCCTCGGTGCCATGGACATCGTAACCCTTCGGTTCGGTGCCACGAACACCGTAAATCTGGGGAATCTGTGGCTTTTTCTGCCATCCCGCGGAATTGAACCCGCACGCACACAAGAGGATAATCACCGTAGTCCAACGCGCTACGAACACGCTGGGCAGACGGGCGCAGAACTGTTTTAATTTGAAAACATGAAATGTCCACGTTCACACATAACACTGTCACAGATGTTTTGTTTTCATTATCGCTGTGATTATAATGAAACCACTTTTCATTACACAGATTTTTATAGTACCCAACTTCACTGTTTAGTTTAAAAAGTCCAACTAGAAGCAGTAGTTTTGGTTTCATTACGGCAGTCGTTAAGGTAAAAATTCAAAAAGTATTTAAAGACACAGATTTATTTTATTATATATATTTGTTAAATAACTACATGTGAAATGCGTTGCCTGCGAAAAGTTACCAACAACATCAGAAAGACAGTCACCAACATCAGCATAAGAAAGAAAGTTGGCACAGAACCTTACTTGAATTACATTGAGAAACAAAGAATGAAGTGGTTTGGCCACTTAATAAGAATACATCCAAACTCTACAAGATACAGAGTATTCTACAACAGAACATCAGGAAAGAAGGCAAGAGGAAGACCACGAAAAAGATGGTTAGATTGCATAGTAGAATCCTGTCAAAGTAAGCAAAAATAACAATCACCCAAGCCACCAGAACAGCGCAAGACAAAAACAGAAAACCACGACACTTGGCAACAACCCGGTAGAAGTGTGTCGACAAAAGAAGAAGATAAATATTTGTTATTAGTATTAATGCAAGTAATAGCAGTGTGAAATTAACTTCGTTGATTCTTCTTCTTCTTCTTGTTAATACTCTACTCTTAAGAATAACAAGAATTATATATCTTAGTATTATTATTGTTATAGTGTGAATTATTGTATACAAAATAAAGACTGCCCCGGAAAACCGGAACGAGTGGCAAAAATGACCCGAAAAACGGACGTTATTCAAGAAAGGTCCCAGTTTCTTGGTTGCAACATCTGACAAACCTATATGTAGGCCTACTGTTTGTTTTGATGTCGATTTTTTAAAGTTTTCGTGCAAATTTTGTGGACTTTCATGTAGATTGTAAAGGTTTTTTATGCAAATTGTCACAATATAGATGAGACTGCAGTAAAACTATGTAGAATGGCTAAACACGTAATAACAAAGTACTGTAGTTTTACAAATTACAAAAACAATGACAATATACAGAAACGTTTCGACCAACAGGGCCTTTATCAAGCAAACGAACAACAGGTGTGACGAATTAAAAAAAACACTAACATATGGACGACTACATACGGAGACATTCAAACGTTTCTAATCAGGATTTGTTATTATGAAAATTGTAGACGTTTTGATGTAGATTATGTGCTGCTAAGTTAGTTGTTATATGTGACTTCTCAATGATATTGATTATTTTCAGTGATTTTAGCAACAATGCAATACAGAGAATCGAGAAGGATGACTTTGTTGGCTCTGAGATTCTCCAGAAATTGTAAGTTTTTTTTGCCAGTTTACTTGAGATAGATATCTAGTTCTTACTGCACTTTCTAGTTTAGAATGATATATCTAGTATATTGGGATGGGATGGGGGGGGGTGGGGGTAATGGGGTAACTATTTCACATAGTGATATATCTATTTTATTAGGGGAGGTAACTATTTTACATAGTGATATTATCTAATATATTTGGCTGAAATCGGATGCATGTGTCCTAAACGTGTAGAAGTCTATGCATTTAAGGGCCTACCAAACCAATGTGCAACGTATACACGTTCTTGGCAAAGATCAAACATATCACAACAAGTGATTAAAATTGGTCGTAAAGAACGAATGCAAAGAAGAAGAAGATCTAATATATTAGGGGAAGTAACTATTTTATATAGTGATATATCTAGTTTATTAGGGGAGGTAACTATTTCACATAGTGATATATCTAGTTTATTAGGGGAGGTAACTATTTCACATTGGGAAGTATCTAGTTTATTAGGGGAGGTAACTATTTCACATTGGGAAGTATCTAGTTTATTAGGGGAGGTAACATTTTCACATTGGGAAGTATCTAGTTTATTAGGGAGGTAACTATTTCACATTGGGAAGTATCTATTTTATTAGGGGAGGTAACTATTTCACATAGCAATATATCTAGTTCATTGAGACAGGTAACTATTTCACATTGGGAAGTATCTAGTTTATTGGGACAGGTATCTAGTTAATATTGTGATATCTAGTTTGCTAGAGAAAAAATATATTTACATGGTGTAGTATCTAGTTTATTACTTAGACATCTCAATACCAATAATCAGAATATATATATATATATATATATATATATATATATATATATATATATATATATATATATATATATATATATATATATATATATATATATATATATATATATATATATATATATATATATATCGCAAGGGTATGGCGTAACGTGGTGTGTGTGTGTTTGTGTCAATGTGTGTGTGTATATAGAGAGATACATGGCAGGCATATTAATCAGACAATGTGGGACAGGGCAACACAATGAAAAAGAAGCATAGTATGAAGTGACCAAAACAACCGGACCGTGCGGTATATTTTCTCAGTATGATGCAAGTCGTCAAATGCCGCTCTTAAATATTCTTTCTTTAAAAAAAAATTTAATCGATATTTGGTTTTGCTGATTATGCCACCCCTCCCCCTCCCTACGGTGCCGCCTGATGTGGCCGCCTCTCTGTATCATAGCATGCACGCCCTGAAAACAACTATAAAAGTCATGCTGAATCAAAATTGAAACGACCATTCTCGAAAGGTGTTCTTATTCTTATGTTTTATGTTTGTTGGCCTACATGCTCTGATATAACCAAAACAAGGTTTGTCTTTAGGTCGAAAGTAGCGTGCCTCAGCGTAAAGAGGCTTTAATACCATACATCCCAAAAGAGACACTGGAGATGGATCGGACATGTATACCATGAAGACTAACTCTGTCACAAAAACTACACTGAGATGGACACCAGAGGGTAAACGAAAATGTGAAAGATTCAAAACTACCTGGAGGAGAACAGTAGAACAAGAACTGAAAGAAATGAATCACAGCTGGAACACAATACAGAGGACGGACAGGAATAGAGAAGAATGTTGAGCATTTGTTGCTGCCTTAAGCGCCAGAGGCGTCATAAGCTATATAGATTCAATAAAAAGCATACAATAACTCTTGAATATTTCCAATCAACACAGAGAATAACCAAGGAACCCCCTCCTCCCACCTGTTTGGTTTCTGGAAAAGCAATGAATAGTCGCCGCATCTACTCAACGCATATCGCAACAGGTGATTTAGAGGAGGAGGAGGAGGAAGGGGGAGGAAACTAATGATCCAAAACTTTTAAAAGCAAAAGCTATAAAAACAAAACAAAAATGTAAATAATGTTGTTGTCTCTGCCTAATGTACCTTTGGCTGCAGCTATGACTGATGATGATGATGAAACCAGGGAAGAGAAGAATAATAAGACAAATATTTGGTATATAAATTATTGTGATCAAATTCAAGAATATCACTTTTTATGTTGTTGTTACAGAAATCTGGCAAACAACAGCATATCTTACATTCATCAAAATGCGTTTGATAATCTTTATTTGCTGGAGATTTTGTAAGTATTTACATTATATTTATATAGTTTGAAAATGTTGCAATTGTAAAGATTAGGTTTATATTGAATGCAGCAAGTCAAGTCTCTGCCAGTGTCAGCAGGCAGAACAGACACCGGGGGCATGTCCTGTTGTTGTTGTTGTTGAACCCCCAGGAATGATGTGTTTTCACCCTTTTTCCTATATTTGTGTAGGGGAGAATACCCGACTTTCTTGCAGACCCATAAACCTCCAACAACTCTAGGCGTGTAGTGCTATGCTTAGTGTTGTGGAGACTCCTACTCAGATGAGCTGAGAATCAACATGTGACTGCATCCAGTAAATCTAAAAACTAAGCTATCGGGGAAACTTGACAGACCTGAAGCTGACTGCCCAGTTTGTGGCCCACAGTCTTCTTCTTCTTCTGCGATCAACTTTTGTTATGCGACCACTCCGGTATGTGTCATAAACAGGGTGGTGCGCTTGAGGTCTTCACCGGTTCCCAATAGTTTGTCTTGTAGTGTTGTTTCTGTTGGCCAGATCTCCAATCTCTCACTACTCAGACTAGGGCAGTCTTGCAGGATGTGCTCTGGGGACTGCTTTGGTGCTCCACAGGTGCAGACTGCCGAGTCCTTGAGACCCATTCTGTGAAGGTGTGCTCTGAGACTGCAGTGTCCCGTTCTAAGTCTGAAGACTGTGGTCTGTGCTTTTCTGTTTAGTGTATTTATACTGTTGTGCTCTGGGTTGTATCCTCCATTTGTTTTTCTCCAGATAATTTTCCTGGATTGTTTCAGGAGAGTCTTTGCTTCTGTAGTGTGGCCCACAGTAAACTAAGCATATGACTAGAGATCACTGAAGAAGAAGAAGAATGTAGTTTTGAGTTCTAAATTAAAAAAAATCCTTTTCTTCAATGTTCAAGCAGTGGTTTATGCTATTTTCCTTTGGTCTAATAACATGTAGTAATTATGTTGCGTACATAATTAAAGATGGACAGAGAAGAGAACAAATAGATCTTTCCAGAATGAACACAAAATGAAAAAGAAACTGACAGATGCCTGAAATAATAATGCAAAAATTGAGTTTTTTAGAGCAAATTGCAAAATTCCATACAAATATTTTTAGCATCTCTTTCCGAAAAGATGAGACACTTGAAGCTAATATATATAATGCATATAATTTATGTTTCAGAAATCTGGAGCACAACCAGATTGGCAGTATAGGACTGACATTTCAGCATCTAATTTCATTGCGTTTGCTGTAAGTTTTATGTTTGTAAGTTTTAGCTGGTTAAACTTTATAACCATTGAAATATTCTATGTAACCATTGAAATATTCTATGTAACCATTGAAATATTCTATGTAACCATTGAAATATTCTATTTTTAAACCATTGAAATATTCTATGTAACCATTGAAATATTCTATGTAACATTGAAATATTCTATGTAAAAACAGTGATGTCATCATCATTGATCTCCTTGTCTCAGGAAAGTATATGTTTTGTGTCATGTAGTTTGTAACACTTTGTTCTGCACTGAATCACATTGTCTGTTGGGGCTGTAAAGGCATATTCTAGAGGAAATCCTTGCAGATTCTGCAGTTGAAACTAAAAATAGACTCCGGGGAGTTTGGTAAGCAGAAGGTCATGGGTTCAAACAGGGACATAGTCGTAAAATTAATAGTACTGGGGAATGTTTCAACCTGTATCATAATTACCGAAAACATATGTCAATACTGTCCTGAATATGACAAATTGCAGCAAACTCACTGGCCTAATGAAACAACACTGGACAGAAAGCTACACGGACCTCTGTGTGAGCTACAAAAGATGGTAAAGTTTATACAAGAGACAATGTTTAATATATAGACAATATTTCAAGCGAACGAAAGGACGAAGTTCCTATATACTTACTATATAGAAGTAAATACGTTACACTGTACAATATGGTGTCGTTGTTGTTAAATGCTTATGATGTTTATTTCTTGAAGGATTGACTTCATTGCACCAGGTTTTACCCCATACGGCTCGGTCCTTCTCCGCAGAAATGGCACGCCACCTGCCGAGAGTATTCAAAAGCACAAACTCCGTAGCTCCAGCAACAATCCTAGGGCTCTCTGGAAAAACTTGCACTCGTGAACAGAATGGCGAAAATGGCCGACCTGGCACGACTAAGTAGTTGGTTACAAACCTCTTCGTCTGTACGCATTCCCGAAATATGATGTTTGTCCCTTTCTGTTCTTGATAGGGAACTTCCTTTGTGTGATGATCACTTTAAGTACAGGAAAAGTCTTGTTGGCATTCATTAGAATTCCCGATATTCTTCTGTAACATCACATCTCTGTGACTTTTTAATAGCTTAAAAACAAAGTACTATAGTTTTACAAAATACAGAAACAGTGACGATATACAGCAACGTTTCGACCAAAGGCCTTTATCAAACAAATGACACAACAAGAGTAACGAATTTCGACGAACACTACAAATGGACAATTACATATTGAAACATTCAAACCTATCTAATGTGACTTTTTAAGATTATTTCATCTGTTTATTTGCCTGTGTGCCCAGCGTGTTCGTAGCGCGTTGGACTACGGGTGACAAGTCCTCTGTGAGTGCGGGTTCAACTCCGCGGACTGGCAGTAAAGCTACAGGTTCCCCAGATTTACGGTGTTCGTGGCACCGAACCGAAGGGTTACGATGTCCATGATACCGAGCCGAAGAGCTTTCAGCTCAAGTGCTTCTGGATCGGGAAAACAAAAATCTGTTTATTTAGGGCCTGTCATTCATGACTGGCTTCTGTATCAGGACTGACTCTATATAGCACTGAAGAACTCTATTTTCTGACGTTTTTTCCATATGCAATAAATTTTTACATATAAAACCTTTTATTTTCTGGAATGTTGTCTGTCTTATTTATTCTATTCTTTATTTCTGAACTACAGCTACAATCTGATTCTGTAAGAGGTACACACAGCTTAGGCTTATATTGATTGATTGATAGGACTGTCATCATTGCACTTCGGTGAATAACCCTGTGTGATCTGGTTTGTTCTATTCTTTCTTTCTGAACTACACCTACAATTTGATTCTATAAAAGGAGTTATATTGTGTAGATGTTTATAGTGAGATTATAATACCTGCACATTTTGATCATACATGTCTATTTTTACACCAGGTTTGATTTCCCTTTTCACTCCTTACTCACTTAGTCAGACTGTAGTAATGCAACCTGTTACCAGGACCACTAATTGTAGGTGGAATATAGTCTTTGTCAGCTCTGGTTTGCTGGCACTGAATTCTATCATCCCATTCTCTTCTTTCTTTTGTCCGTCTCTGCTTTTTTGCTGTTAGGCATAGCAGGTTTAACTGATGATCGGTTTCGGAGATAGTGCATGCTCGGTCATTTGATATGCTGTGGTATTGTGGAGTTTTAAGATGTCTCTAACTCCATCAACCCATCTTTTCTTGGTCTGCCCTTTCCTCTTGATGATTCCATTTTCAGGTTGTATGCTCTTGCAACTGGTGTAGTCGGGTTCATTCTCATCAAGTGGTCAAACCATTTGAGTCTCTCTTTTTTAATGAATCTAATCGCCGGTGTTGTTCCGACTGTTCTTCTAATTTTCTCATTTTTTATATGGTCCCTTCTTGTTTTATTTACTGCTTTCCTCAAGCATCTCATTTCACAGATGGTAATTTTCCTTTCTTGTTCTTTTGTCAGGGCCCAAGTGCCCATGTTTGGAACTGGTGGCACAGTGTTGATATGAAGATTGCATTTATAATCTGTCTTTTAGTCTCTATTGGAATTGCCGGTTGTTTCAAGATTAGGGTCAGTTGGTATGTAATGTTGTTGGCTTGTTGGATTCTAATTTCAATTTCTCTGTCCAGTCTACTATCTGCATAAAAAAGGAGGATCTAAAGATAAAGGATTTACTTCATTGCTCCAGACTTTATCGAATGGTTCACTCAACCTCCACATAAATAACACGCCACTTATTGGGAGTATTGCACAAAGCACAAACTAGGTTATTTCAGCAGTAATCCAAGGAATCTTCTGAAAAATTCCTTTGTGAACACAACCTGACCCGCAATATAAGGCAGACTAGCTCATATGAAATCAAAAATTCCTGTTTAATGGGGGCTGTTTTTTGTATATGTTTAATAGAACACTACGCTTTTTGCAATTCTACTCAATTCTATGAGTCATGGTTATTTTTTTATGGAAAATGTTAATAATACTGATATTCCTTATTGTTAAACTGAACTTGTAACATAATATAACATTGATTTAGCATGTTGTGTTGTTTTTCAAATGAATTAGTCTATTAACAACAACACTGAAATGCGAGGATCACGCGACAGTGGCGGTCTTATTTTCTATAATTTTTACCTGTCCCTGCCGGCCATATGTTATCAGAAGCCATGAACACAACTATCCAGTCAGAGTTCAAATTCACAGCCTTCAGAACTCAAGGCTAACGGATTGATCAATTTGCCACAGAGATCTCCAATTCCAACATCTTAGTCACCATGTATGTTGTTTTTGCTTTTTTTACAGGTCAACAGTTTTCTTTCCTTGATTTTTTCCACAGAATAAAATCTCATTCTATTATGTATTTTTTCGTTATATTTAATTGTAATTTAAGTTAATTTATCTTTCTGATTCAGAAATTTACAGAACAACGTTATCAAACACATCAACCCACATGCATTTTTGTCAGTAGCTGCTGCAAGCAAATATGTGTGGATGTAAGTAAAATTTTCATCAACAGAATGTGGTACATACATCATCTGTTTCTAGTATTTTAGTTTAGTCCATTCACCTTTCTGAGCCGATATATTGGCTTGGAGATTTTTAAGGTGAAAATTACTAAAAGTAAAATGGAGTGATTTAGTTTCTAACAACACAGTAAGAGATAGAACACACCAACAACCCTTATCAAATATTATAAGGTAACGAAGGTGGAAATATTTAGGTCATGTTCTTACATCAGACGAAAAGAGACTAAATCGACAAGTTCTTATGTGGTCACCAGTTGGGAAAAGAAAACGTGGAAGACCTAAGACCACTATTCGAAGAACAATCTAACAAGAAAGTAAACTATTGGGATGTAAACCATACAAGATCTCCAACTGCTAGCAACGAACGCATCACATGGAGATCTAAAACCTCTGCCCTATGTGCCGCTTTGGCACGAAAGGAACAAACTAACTAACTAACTAAAGTCAGTATACAGGCTAATCCTGTATACATTGCAATATAACTGAGTACAGAGGTTTAAAAAAAAAAAAAAAAGTGAAAGTGTTCAGGAATAAGTAAAGGAACCCTTTTTCATACCCTCAGATGTTTAGGGGCCTACCAAACCAATGTGCAACGTATACACGTTCTTGGCAAAGATCAAACATATCACAAAGAGTGATTAAAATTGATCGTAAGAACGAACGCAAAGAAGAAGAAGATACCCTCAGATATATTGGGGAATAGGGTGTTGAGTTCGTATTTATCCACTGATCATCGACACACATCGACCAACTTCGCTTCCCAGTGTTTTTCCGGTACCCATTTGAGGCTGCGTCAACTTGAGAGAGGTTATGGTAGGAAAAAATTCCACTCTCACTGTGGAATTGAACTTGGACAACACGTCTAAGTATTTTAGTTTGCTGTTGTCTATTGTCCTTTGTATATCATAGACAGAGAAGAGTACAAATAAATCTATCCAGAAAGAACTTAAAATCAAAGAAAACTGGCTGATACTACAAATAATAAAGAAAGTTGAGGTATTTTGGACATATAAAAAGACATGAAGGGCTGGAGAAGACCATCATGGAAGGAAGCATACCGGCATAGAGAAGAAGAGGAAGACCACAGAGAAGATGGATTCAGAATGTAACTGATGGTTTGAACATGTCGGCCGCAGAGGCAGAACATCTGGCCTATGAGAGAGAGAAATTTTGAAGGACTGTTGGGGTGGCAAAGTTCTGCTCAGGACAAGCTATTTGATGATGATGATGATTGTGTATTGCACTATTCCTTCTCATTGTTATCCATTTCTGCTGTTTTCTTTGAAATCCTACACTAAATTAATCATCACTCCTTCCATGAAAGCTTGTGTGTCAGTAGCTTTCATTGAACTTCTTCTGTATTGATTTATTGTCCATAATTCACTTCCATGTAGCAATATGGACTGTAGATAGCTCTAAAGAACTCTCTTTCTTTTAGCCAGTAACAGTCTGCTGTCTTGCAGAAAATCTTAGAATGGTACGAATTAGGGAAACAATTTCTGACACAACAGTAAGACGGAGACACTGGGCTGGAAGGTAAAAAGTAGTCCAGCACTGCATGCATGCAGCGATTTAAAACTGCTGAGTCACATACCTATTTCATATGTCAGTCAGAAGTTCAATCAAACAATTTGATACTTTATACATGAAGCCCTTCCAAGTTGATGAAGTACAGAGTTTTATGCCTTGATAGAACCAAGCCTAGTGACTGGTGGTACCTCTAGATAAATTTATGGCCTACCAGTTGACCATACTATTTCTTAAATTTTATTTAAAATATTCAAAGTGGCTCAATGAACATGGTCTGTTTTCTTGTAGAAATCTGGATAATAATACTGTCCATTGTGACTGCGAAACTTTGGCGTTGAGAAATTGGCAGGAAACATTATCAGTGATGGTTGTTAATATTACCATGCAGTGTGCCAATGATGTTCAAACAAGTTCATATACAGATGTAGAAGAGTCAATTTTTGGATCCTGCAATTGTAAGTTTGTATTCCATATTACTGTTAGGGTTATCATATGTGTGCTTTTGAATATAAGTGTTACAGAAGAGTCATTCATAAATCATGGACAGAGAAAGAACAAATAGATTTATCCAGAAAGAACTCGAAATCAAAGAAAACTGGCTGATGCTACAGAAAATTAAAGTAATTTGGACATATAGAAAGACATGAAGGGTTGGAGTAGACCATGATTCTTCTTCAAACGTTTCATTTCACCACTTGTTAACCACTCTTTGTGATTTGTATGTGATTCGAGCCTAAGAGCAATTGTATGTGACAGTTATGCACATACAAGTAGCCAGCACATCAATTTCTGATGTTTTTATTTACTTACTTCTTTTTATTTACTATGCACCTCCTCAGTTGCCTCTTACTACATGTCTTGTAGATAGCAGTGTTACTATTCTTTGCTCTCCTTGTAGGCCATGGCAACACACAGACCAAAATGAAAGGAGGTATCCAGGAAAAGAGAAGAGGAAGATCAGGGAGAAGATGGGTTGCGGTTGTAACTGATGATTTGAGCATGACAGATGCCTAGGCAGAATAACTGGCCTATGAGAGAGAGAAATTTCAAAGGACTGCTAGAGTAGCAAAGTTACACCCTATTTATGAACTTACAAAAGTTTTACCTTTTTCAATATTACATTACAGAGTTTTGCTGGTGCTACGGAGTTCATGCGCTGCTGCTGAGATCTTCATGTCTAAGAAAGAGATCAGAGCACACTTGGTTATTTATCGAAAATGCAATGATGATGATGAAATCAATCAATCCATCACATGTATGCAAATTCAATATTGTCTGTTCAGCTTGTGTACTTGTGGGCAGGCACCCTAGACTGCAGAGCACATACTTTAAGACTACCCTAAAAATGATATATGGAGATGAACTCACAGGCCTAGTGAAACAACACTGGACATAAAACTGCGTGGATGTGTTTGTGAGCTACAAAAGACAGTGAAGTTTATTCAAGAGACAATGTTGACCATCCACACAAAAGGTGGACTTCAAAGATAACAGAGGTGAAGAAAACACTATTTATGAAACGCACACAAAAGCCTGTTCTAGAAATCTCTTCTTATTGCAACGAATTGAGGCAAAACATGATTAGAGATAAAAAGAAAAAAGATGATGAGGCTCACTGAAAAAAGTTAGCAATAGCATCACTTCTTGTTTCCAGCACTATAGAATCTTTTTGTATGGATATCTCTCTTCTTCTTTGCGTTCATTCTTTACGACCAATTTTTATCACTCTTTGTGATATGTGTGATATTTGCCAAGAACGTGTATAAGCTGCACATTGGTTTGGTAGGCCTAAACGCATAGACTTCTACACGTTTAGGACATGTGTATCCGATTTCAGCCAAACCTTCTTAGTCGCCTCTTACGACATGCGTAGCAGGTAACAGTGGTTCTATTCTTTACACCCCAAATTTTGGCCCTGGTAACCACTCGGGCGTGTATGGATATAAAAGCTGAACAATAAATAAATATTTGGAAAGGAGAATTCTGGCTTCTTGATATATAAAAGTGTTATAGAAAGATGTTGTGTATTTAAACCAAAACAAAACAACCAAATTTGTTGTGAATAAAGTAACAAAGTTTGTATGATTCAGACATATGAACAGTCCTGACTTCCTCACAAAAATAATTATTTATGGAATAGTTGAGAGTTTTAGGAGAATAGAGATACAAAGAAAAGTATAGTCTGGTAACACAAAGAATCATTGCGGAAAGGACTTTTCGACACTCGTTTACTTTGCAGAGGAAAGATATATTTGGAGGGACTTACGTGTTGATGATTCTTCTTCTTCTTCTTCTTCTTTAGCGATCTCTGGTCATGCGTTTAATTTACTGTGGACCACCAAGTGGACAGTCAACTTCAGGTCTGTCAGGTTTCCCCAAAACTTAGTTTTCAGGTCGACTGGGTGGGGCCACATGTTTGCTTCTTAGCTCACCCAGGAGAGGACAGTCTTGCAGGATATGCTCTAGTGTCTGTTTCGCCTGCTGACACTGGCAGAGAGCTGTTTGACTTTGATGATTCCATTGTAGACTCTACATACATCCTAAATCTGCTTCCTTCTGCCTCATTCGTTCTCATACTTCTGCTGGCCTATAGCAGAATGCAGTCCAGAGAATAAATGTGGTGTGTCACAGTTTTCAGCGTGAGTTGGGGTGTATGCACTTTCGGTCCGACATATTCAACTTCAGCATAGCCTTTTTTGGGTGCCATGTTAGCTTCTCCCTCTTTGATTTCCACAAACTTAGCCATACTTCTTGGCAGTTGTCTGTTCCCGAGGCCACCACTGGGAGGTGAAGTGAAATCTTTGTCCGCTTTATTCTTTCACAGGCCTTGACGCTAGCAGCCAGCAATGAGTTGCTGATTGCTACAATCTCATGCAGCTTCTGTGTAGTCCCCAAAGAGGGATGGAGTGTCTAGTCCACATCATAAGCAAACTGGATATTTTTATTATTTTAAAATATTGTGGAAAGAATAACTGTATGACTTCTTCTTTTGTCATCACACTGCTACCATGGTTGTTGACCAGTGTTGTGGTTTTTATTTTGCGCTGTTCTGGTGGCTTGGATGATAGTTATTTTTGCTCTTGAACAGGATTTTGCTAAACCATCTAGCCGTCTTTTTTTGTGAACTTCTTCTTGTCTTCTTTCCTTATGTTCTGTTGTAGAAGACTGTATACTGTGGAGTTTGGTTGCATTCTTATTAAGAGGCCAAACCACTCTATTTTTTTGTTTCTCAAGCAAAGCTCTGTGCCAACTTTCTTTCTTATGCTGATGTTGGTAACTCTGTCTTTTCTGGTGTTGGTAATTTTTTGAAGGCATTGCATTTCACATATAGTTATTTTTTGCGACTGTGTTTTGCTCATTGTCCATGCTTGGCTCTGGTAGCACAAAGTGTGAATAACTGTTGTGTGACTAATATACTCGTATAAAAATGTTGGTTTTGCTTAAACGTATCATCATTTTTAAATGAGAATGTGTTCATATCAATTTTACAGCTACTCTGGATGATGATGCTGTTATCAGCAGTGTTTCTGAATGTAACATCTGCAAGAACAAAAAAACAAACAGGAACTGCAACTTACAAGGAGTATCTAGGTGTTCTAAGGCTGGGGTATGTCTGCATTTATACCCTCTGAAAGCACATTTTATATCATTATCTGCAATTGCAATTAGAAAACTTATTTCCCAAGTACGGAAACTGTATTTCACTTCCCAACATAGACATGCTCCAGTTGACCATACTAATAAATGTGGTGAAAAAATGAAAATTCCCTCTATTGTTTGCAGAGCGTAAGTTATGATTGTTCATTGTTCATTTGAGGATCATCTTCATCGCACATCGGAAATGTCCATAATTGCTCAGATCTCCTACCAAGCATGTATTTCAGTGTGTTGATTGATGTATCTACTGGGGTTTCTCTCATGGTTTTCCCTTCTTGCCAAACACATCGGTATGCATAACTTGCTCAGCCGAGATAGAGAATACCCTTTATCTTTTTTGTTGAAATCTTCAGAGTGTGTGTTTTCTCTTAGAGCGTTGATAATGTTGCTTTTGTCCAAGGAAGATCCATTCTCGATCGCAGCATTGTTCACCAGTGCATCCTCACTCTCATTCCCTTTCACCCCAGAGTGACCTTTGACAAAGATGAAGGTAAGTGTCTGGATTGTCACATTTTGTATTAATTACCTGTCAGTACTGTTGAAATCTGCAGTGAAAATTGCCTCCAAGTATTTTGACTCATTGTTTTGTTTAATTTCTATGTTCTGGAGTTTATATAAGGCCATATATTTACTTAAATATGAAATTCACTAACATTGTTTCTGCAGGTGGTGTGTCAGAAGACAGTGACCTGGAGTGCAGCAGATAGGAGCTTGTCAATAACCAGCCAATGCAGTGATTACAACAACTGTTTAAAGAGTGAAGCAAATAACATTAATACTTGTGGTCTACAGTACCAGACTAGTAGAGATGTTGCTTGCAATTTTTGCTGTACAAGAAATTCATGCAGAAGTAACACAACAGAAGGTAAGCACTGTATTTTATAAACTCTCTTCTTAGGCTAGTAGTCCAGGTTCAATTCCACAGTGGACCTGGAATTTCTTGAGACCGTAACAACTCTCAGGTCGACCCAGCCTCAAGTGGGTACCAGAAAAAATCTGCGATGTAAAGGTGGTCGGTGTGATTTTGACCACATCACCCCTGCTCAATGAAAAATATGGGCCTAACACCATTTTACCCTATATACCACCTGGTATAAATTCCATTCCTTTTACTGTATTTTATAGCAAACAGCAAAATATGACAACACAAGGTATAGTAGTTTTCAAGGTTCAACAGAGTAAATTGACAATTTGAAAGAAACCATCAAAACTATTTTTAAACTTAATTAAGAATATACATGTGAAATGAGGTGCTTGAGGAAAGTGGTAAATAAAACAAGAAGAGACCATATAAGAAATAAGGAAATTAGAAGAACAGTCGGAACAACACCTGCTATTAGATTCATTGCAAAACAGAGGCTCAAATGGTTTACCACATGGTGAGAATGAACCTGAATTCACCAGTTGCAAGAGCGTACAACCTGAAAATTGAATCATCAAGAGGAAGGGGCAGACCAAGAAAAGATGGACTGATGGAGTTACAGACATCTTAAAACTCCACAATACCACAGTACATCAAACGAGCAAGTGTGCACTATCTCGAAAATTGATCATCAGTTAAACCTGCTACGCCTAACAGCAAAAAAACAGAGAAGGACAAAAGAAAGAGGAAGAATTAATAATATTTTTGATCCTGTGGAAAAGCAAAAACAACTATCGACCAAGCCACTAGAGCAGAGCAAAACAAAATCAGAAAAAAAATGACACTGGACAACAACCCGGTAACAGTGTGACGACAAAAGAAAGAAGAAGAAAAAGAATATTTGATATCCTGTTTATATCATAGTTGACACATATTCACTTTTTCCCTAAATAAAATGTTGAATGCTCTTTGTTTCCAAGTTGATATTGTTTTGTAATTAATATTCCCAATGAGCTCCAACCGGTGCTAATAGAGTTTGTGCACTGTCGTCTGGTCCTTCAGAAGATCAAGCAAAGAAATAAGGAAATATAAATACAGGGATGTAAGGGACAGGCTGGAAATAGATGGGTTAGAAGAAAGACAAATATACTTCACGTTAAGTATCTATGCATTGGCTGCTATCAAATAGAACTGGATGCCTGAGAGGCAGACTGAAACATGTGTTTAACCAGCAAGTCATCAGAACCATCAGTTTGCATAACCTTTGACATCTGTTGTTGGGGAGACTCAGCACCTATGGGGCTATTAAGAATGCTGACATTGGTTCAGTAACCAATAACCAATAAGACACTGACAAGTGATTCACATTGCTAACTGTTTGCTTTCTTTCTATTCATCGCATCCCAATCCACAGTCAATCCACACACTTTCAGACTTTTTTCGGATTTGATCCTTAGCCATAATTGTGCAAGTTATCTGTCAGTAGTTTTGGTTCCAACTTCACCGCAAACAAGTTGCGCCCTATAACTACTCCATTTCTGTGCCAGCAAATACCACTCAAAATATTATCATCATGGCAGGACGAGAAAACAGTATCATAACCCATAGCTAAGGCAGAGTTGTGAAAGACAATGGTAACTTATGCCTACTGATATGCCACTTGATGATGAGGGCTCCTTCAGGAAACAAACCTAGACGTTCTGAGCAAGAGATGAGCTCCATGCTTCTATGCCACAGATACTCCCTAGAACATGATAGAAGATCCAGAAATATTAATTTCTGTTCCATATGATCAGAATAAAACTAGTCATGACAGAGATGAATTGTCTACACAGATACCCATGCAGTGCCGGTGCTCACAAGGGGTGCAAAGAATTGTAACGCTACGACCTATAAGTATGTCGTAAGAAGCAACTAATGTAGGGGTCTAGGAAAGCTACCCTAGTAAATAAAAAGCATTTCAGAAATTGGATGTGCTGGCCTCTTCTAGGCGCATAACTGGCTAGCGTACAATCGCTATTAGTCTCAGATCACATACAAATCACAAAGAGTGGTTAACAAGTGGTCGATATGGAGCGTTCGAAGAACAAGAAGAAGAAGTCTACTCAGACTCTTTTTCTTCTTTTGTCAGCACACTGTTACCGGGTTGTTAACCCAGTGTCATGGTTTTATGTATTTGTCTTGTGCTTCTCTGGTGACTTGTGTGATGGTTTTCTTAGTCCCCTGACATAATTCAAATACGTTATCTATCCACTTTTTCGTCAGTCTTCCTCTTGTCTTCCTTCCTGATATTTTGTTGTGGAAAGCTTCATAGGCAGTTTGGTCTGTTCGCATTCTTACTGTTGCCAAACCACTTAATTCTCTGTTTTGCTATATAATTCAAGCACGGCCTACTGACTGCTGGAAATATAACGAAAAAACTGGTTTAAGGGTGAAGACATCAAGAAAAAAGTGGTACAGCATTAGTACTAAACTTAATCAAGAAAAAAGTGGTACAGCATTAGTACTAAACTTATTCAAGAAACAACAAATTAGATGGTTCAGATATAATGATGATGAGACAGTGCACCATGGCTTTTTTCCCAGCACAAGATAATGATGTGTTGCCTGACTAGTTTATTCGCATTTTAATGCACTTTGAAATGTACATTTAACTTTTTTTTTTTTTAATATATCACCATTGCAGGAAGAACGAAGGATTTTACATTCACCTTGGGTTACAGAGGAAGTTTGTCTTTAGTAGCAATCACTGACTTACAAAATATTATTGTTAATGAGGTAAGGATTACCACATCCCGAATGTATTTGAAGCAAGGAGTTGAAAAGTGAATTAATGAGTATTTAAGTAGATTGATTGATTGATAGCGCCGAGTGGTTACCGGGCCCAAATTTGGGGTGTAAAGAATAGAACCACTGTTACCTGCCATGCATGTCGAAGAGGCGACTAAGGAGGTTTGGCTGAAATCGGATGCATGTGTCCTAAACGGTAGAAGTCTTATGCGTTTAGGGCCTACAAACCAATGTGCAACGTATACACGTTCTTGGCAAAGATCAAACATATCACAAAGAGTGATTAAAATTGGTCGTAAAGAACGAACGCAAAGAAGAAGATTGATTGATAGGCCCATCATCATTTCATTTGGGAGTAACTTGTGTGCTTCAATCTCTTTTGTACACAGGAAGATCTCAGCAGCAGTGCACGAACTCCATAGCACCTGCGAGGGTCCCCGTAATTTCTTATTTTTTAATCTTTCAAATGAATTTTGCCTGGGCAGCGGCTTTCCAGCCTGCTTTTCTTGATTTTGAACTGTCAAGGGTATTTCTACATGCTCAACATGAACACAGGACCTACATTTTATTGTCCATCTCCGGCAGGATTAATAACTCATTCTCCCTTACACTAAAATCAGGGATCTGAAAAGATATCCGGATGGCTCCATAAGAGAGTGAACCGTGTGTCTCTGGAACGAGAGGGGATTTAATTAGGAATGTGCCCGCCTGCCCAGCGTGTTCGTAGCACGTTGGACTACGGGTGACTAACCCTCTGTGAGTGCAGGTTCAATTCCGTGGGCTGGCAGAAAATCCACAGGTTCTCCAGATTCATGGTGTTCATGGCACCGAACCGAAGGGTTACGATGTCCATGGCTCCGAGCCAAAGAGCTGAAAGCTCAAGTGCTTCTGGATCAGAAAAAAAATGATGAATGTAGTGGTTATTGGCTGTTTGGTTATTGGTTACTGATGTCATAGTGCTCCTGCCAGACCCAGTTCAGTCTCCCCAAGCAGATGTTGAAGTGTATGCATACTGATGGTTACTGTGGCTTGCTGGTTAAACACACTTCTCATTTTGCCCATCAGGCATCCAGTTCTGTTTGTAGAACATGCAACTCCAACCTCCTTAAGTTGTTAAACAGATTTTATATCAGTTTGAGTGTCTTCATGCAACAAGCAAGAACGAAGAAACCAATGCATGTCCCCCTAAACATATTCAACAAGCCCAGAATTTGTTGTCAGTGGCGCAATCCTGACCGCTCTCTCACTACCGTGAACCCAGCATGCCCAGGACAGTTTAGTTTAGTCATCGTATCATCATCACTACGCATCAGACCAATTAGTCCACAAATGATTCTTCTTCTGCGAACACTCCATATCGACCACTTGTTAAACCACTCTTTGTGATCTGTATGTGACCTGAGCCTAAGGACAATTTTACATTGTGTCAGTTATGTGCCTACAAGTAGGCCAGCACATCTGATTTCTACAATGCTTTTTATTTACTAGGGTAGCTTCCTAGGTCCCTACCTTAATCGCCTCTTACGACATGTCTTGTAAGTCACAGTGTTACTATTCATGAACAGAGAAGAGAGCATTTATGTTGTCTATCTCATATATCCTTGCTGACCCCGGCAACTCACGGGTGATTATCAGTTATATGAGGACAATCATCATAGAACTCTGGACATGTCCATAGATGCTCTGATCCCCAAATAAAGAAATCCAGCAGCACTTAGCAGCCCAACACTCCAGTTAATTGTTGATTAATCAATCTTTTTGCTTATTTTATATGTTTGTAAATATCTGTAAATCAAAGCAAACTGGCTGATGCTACAAATAAGAATGAGAAAATTAAAGTATTTTGGACATATAAAGAGACAGGCAGTGTTGGAGAAGAACATTATGGAAGGAGGCATCCCGTCAAATAGAGCAGAGGAAGAACATTGGAAAGATGGATTCAGGATGTAACTGATGGTTTGAGCATGACGGCTGCAATGGCGGGACATCTGGCCCATGAGAGGGAGAGAGAGAGAGAAATTCCGAAGGACTGTTAGAGTGCAACGTTCTGCACAGGACAAGTTATTTGATGCTGATCAATATCTGACACCCATTTAAAGCTGGAGCAACCTGGGAACCATTTGTGGTTGAATAAATCCCACTCCAACTTGAGATATCAAATCTGGAACAACCATCTAGAAAGGAAGTGCACTAACCACTGTGCTATTGTAGATCTCATGTAAGTTTCCTAAATCCTCATGCAACTAACAATTAAAAATAAAACCTGCTATATAAGTGGAAACGAAGAGGCAGACAAGCTAGCAAAGTTAGGAGTGCGACTGCCGCAGACTGATTGCGAAATCAGATGGGTACTATGGTCTGTCCTGTAGCAAACAGGTTGCCATATTCCGCCTCTGTACCGGCCATAACAGACTCCAGTCTCACCTTTACAATAAATTTTAAATTGACACAACTAGTTTGTGTCACTGCGGGAAGGCGGACATGATGGCAGAGCATCTACTGCAAGACTGTCCACTCCTAGCAGACCTGAGAAACGAAACCGGGACAGAAAATACCAATCTAAATGAGAAGCTGTATGAAGGGACGGAGTCCCTAAAAACAACAGCAGAATTTAGGGAGAAATCTGGTTCATCAGTCTAAGTGGTGATCGCAAGAGAGCGAGAGAGAGAGAAATGAAACCTAACTTTTCATTTTAAATACAGATTGTCTTCAACTTACAAGAACGACAGGGACCAAGAAGAAGTTCATAATTTTAAATGTTGGGGAATTAACTCCTTGTGGACCAAGTGCCACACTAAGTGGGAACCTTTTTACCAGCAGCCACACTAAATGGCAGTTTTTATTCTAAAAACAAATGGCTTGTAAAAACATGGATTTTGCCCTGGTCTACTAAGAGTTAAAAAATAATCACCTTATTTTATATGCTGCACTATCATCATCATCAGATAGCTTGTTCTGAGCAGAAATTTGCCACCTAACAGTTTTTCTGAATTTTTCTTTCTCATAGACCAGATGTCCCTCCTCTGCAGCCGCAATGCCCAAATCATCAGTTACATCCTGAATTCATCTTCTCCATGGTTTTCCTCTTTGCAGGATGCCTCCTTTTCTAATGGTTTTTTCCAACCCTTCATATCTGTTCAAAATACTTCAATTTTCTTATTTGTAGCATCAGCCAGTTTTCTTTGATTTTGAGTTCTCTCTAGATAGATATATTTGTTCTCTTCTCTGTCCATGATATACTGAGGACTTTTCTGTAATACTTATATTCAAAAGCACATATATGTTTTTCACTGTCTTATTAAATGTCCATGCTTCACACCCCTATGTTGCCATTGGACATATGCATGCTCTTAATGTTTTGACCTTTGCTTCCCAATCTGTTCCATTCCATACTGTTTTTAGTTGTTTAATTTGTGTGTATGGTCATGTTTTAATTTCCTTCATCCCATTTCCATCTCTTGTTAGCGGTCAACCGAGATATTCAAAACTGTTTTATTTTTTTTTAAAACTAAAAAAACTGTCATTACTGCTTGTAATACCGCTTGTTAGGGCGGTGCAAGACAGGGGGGACATGAGTCTGTGGAACCACAAGGCTGGTGCAGCCACTGCAAAACTCTTCAGGATATGTATTTTTCTAAATTAGTTAGTTTGTTTCTTTCGTGCCAAAGGCGGCACATAGGGCAGAGGTTTTAGATCTCCATGTGATGCAGTTCATTGCTAGCAGTTGGAGATCTTGTATGGTTTTACATCCCAATAGTTTACTTTCTTGTTGGATGGTTCTTTGAAGAGTGGTCTTAGGTCTTCCACATTTTATTTTCCCAACTGGTGATCACATAAGAACTTGTCGATTTAGTCTCTGTTCTGCTCATCTAAGAACATGACCTAAATATTTCCACCTTCGTTTCCTTATAATATTTGATACGGGTTGTTGGTGTGTTCTATCTCTCACTGTGTTGTTAGAAATGAAATCACTCCATTTTACTTTTAATAATTTTCGGAGACATTTATTCTCAAAGCTGTCCAGTTTCTTATCAATTTTCTTTGTTGATTTCAACTTTCACAACCGTAGGTCAGTACAGGAATCACACATGACCTAAATAATTTAACTTTTGTGCATATACTAAGGTCTTGAGACGGCCAGATATTCGTTAATTTTTTTATATGCCCTCAACAAAAATAACTCCTTGGCCTTACTGGGGAACAAACCCGGGTCTCCAGATTGGGATCCCGCACTCTAATCCCTTCGGTCAGACACTCCACCATAGAAACCCTAAATAGTAGGAGTACATTTATTCATCCAGATAAAATCAGGGTTCATCTCCACATTGAAGGTGGCTGTAAGGCATATTTTCTTGGGAAACTGAAGGACGCTGGACTATCCTGGGAAGGGCATAAAGAAAATGACCAGAGACTGGGGGAAATGGATGTTGACGGTCTATGTATAACTGTCATACTGTGTGTTTTTTTTTTTAATTACCAATGTCCATTTCATCATAATACTAGATAATTTTTTTTTATACCACAGATCAAGTCAGCTATTTCAAGCATTCAAGCAGGGATAGATGTGGATGTACATAACATTACGTAAGCAAGAATATTTTTGTTGTCTGTTAGAAACATTGTCTTTGACATTAATTTGTTACATTTAATAAGCTTACCTACTAATCTTTATCTTTGTCCCAGGTCATTCTGGGGTGAAGGGCAATGATAGAGCGAATATACTGGCGAGAAGTGCTGTGATCGAGAATGAGTCTACTATGGACAAAAGCGACATCATCAACGCTTGAAGAGAAACATATGCTCTGAAGATTTCAGCAAAGAAGATAAAGGATATTCTCTACATCGGTTGCTAAAGTTATACATACCGATAGGTGATACAAAATGAAAAAAACCGTGAGAGAAACCCCAGTAGATACATCAACCAAAACAGAACGGGAGTTGTTAGTCTAAACACACTGAAATACATACTTGGGAGGAGATTGAAGCAGTTATGGACATGTCCTATGTGTGATGATTATCCTTAAATGAACAATAAGCTTACCTAGTTCCTAATGCATTGGTATTATTTTTTCTTTGAAATTGTACAAAAAATTAAACAACTTAATACGGTATGGAATGGAACTGATAAGAAGACAAAGATAAGAATACTAAGAGCACGCATATTCCCAGTTGCAATGTAGGGTTGTGAAGCATGGGTATTTAACAAGGCAGTGAAAAAACATATATGTGCTTTTGAATGTAAGTGTTGCAGAATTCCGTATACAGAGAAGAGAACAAATAGATCACTCCAGAACAAACTCTCAATCAAAGAAAACTGGCTGATACTACAAATAAGAATGAGAAAACTGAAGTATTTTGGACATATAAAGATACATGGAGGGTTGGAGAGAGAAGACCATCATGGAAGGAGGCATTTTGTCAAAGAGGAAGACCACAGAGAAAATGGATTCAGGATGTAACTGATGGTTTGAGCATGATGGCTGCAAAGGCCTATGTGAGAGAGAAATTCTGAAGGACTGTTAGGGTGGAAAAGTTCTGCTCAGGACAATCTATTTGATGATGATGATATAATTTATAAAAGAAATGAAGTAGTAGACAGAATGAAAACCATGTACATTTCTATCTTGACAATCACTTGATAACCATCGTGACTCTCTTTCCTTAATCTTCTTTCTTCTTTTATCATCACACCGTTACCAGGTTGTTGCCCAGTGTCATGGTTTTTCTGTTTTTGCCTTGCATTGCTCTAGGGCATAGGTTCCAAACCTTTTATGAATGAGCGCCTCCTTTTTCAGTGAATAATTCGCTAGCGCCCCCCTTGGGTAAACTATATTGTATATACTATAAATTGAAAAACAAGGACACACTTTTAAGTTATTTTATTAGAAGATAATACCAATGTTACTGTATTCCTCACAGTATCATTGACAAAATTTTCATTATAATGTTTTAATTAGAGCTGAGCTTGATGTGATGAAACTAATTTGTCGATGTTTGGTGCCATTTTTTTCATTCTGTCAAACGCCGCATTACTCTATTGACATTCTGTTTCGTTTCTTTGTGAATAGTCTGGTGACCATGCTAACTCCTCTTTCAGATAAATGATGGGAATACAATAAACAACTTCTAACTGCAGCCTATAAGTGTAGATATAATATTGAAATGTGACTTTGTAGCCACAATTTTTGATATCTATTATTCAATTTTCATTTTCAACACTTCATTTGCTGACGATTCTATCAACTCTTCCTTTAGTGATAACTCTGTTATTTGTATATTTTCTTTTTCTTCAACTGCGTGCTCACTAAGGGATTTTGGATTCTCTAATAAAGGTCCCTGTTAGCCACGCCATACAGTTTTCTTGGACGCTGGTATAAGTGGGCCACCTCTTTCTTCTCAGGTCTGCATACTGAGGGCAGTGCTGTAGGACATGCTCTGTCATCATACTCGCCAAGCCACAGGGACACAGGTCTTTAGTGCCTATCTTGAATCTAGTTCTGTTTTCATTCTGTTGTGACCCATCCAGAGGCGAAGTATGATAATGTGGTCTATTCTGGACAGTTGGTAATATCCATCATGCTTGTTATGTTGTGTGTGTTCTTTCTCCCACTTTGTTGTGCCCTTTGACGATGGTTTTTGCTTCTGACCAGGTTGTCATCTTGAGGCGCCCCTGCTCCCTCTTCAGCCAGTCTGTAAGCATCTTTATTCCCCTTGAGCTTACAGTGTGAGGGTGTCCACTTGATTACTACACTCTTGGGATCATGAGACAACTGGGCTAAGGTTAACTTGAGATACTTAATTCTGTGATCCTTTCAGATTTCAGTGCTGATATAGCAGAAAATGCATCTGTCAAAAGTACTAATTTTCCATGTTTTTGTTTCATATGTTTTACTGCCATTTTTGCAGCTGCATTGAGGGCATATAGCTCTGGGAGCCTACATGAACAGGCAGGAGAGGTGCTGGCTGGTTGTATGTGTCTTAGTTGAGTCAGTACCAATATTTGGGCTGTGTGAGCAAGTTCTTTGGAGTTTGCTTCCTATGGCCATTTCCAGTATTACTATGGATGTAGACTTATGGTTCAAGTGATAATCCGTGCAGCCAGACTTAACACTCGGCTTACCTTTATGAAGTGTGTCTTGGAGATTATGACCTAGCTTGATATGCCATACTCAAGTACTGGTCGAACTCTCCTAGTGTAAAGCCTTTTCAGAATGTTACCATCTGCACCCCACTGCCTGCTAGTTTGTTCATGATCCACATTTTCTTCTTTGCTCTTTTTCCAGCTTTGTCTATCTGTGCTTTCTACATCGGACTGCTGTCCATGATGATTCCCAGATATATTGAACGTCCATTGGGAGTAGGTGGTCATTGAACTTGAGTTTGAGCATTTGTTTCTTGTTGGATAAGCTGACGAATGTGAAATTAGTTTCATATAAAGACCTGCTCTATTTACTTAGCTTTTTAATTAAAATGTGCATCCTTGTGGTGGCTACTGCTATTCATTCATATCGTGTCCACAATGTCAGATCATCAGCATAGATTGTACTATGCACTCTGTTGTGGGTATATTCCAGAATCATTTATAAAAAACTAGAAGTAGCATGGGAGACAGGACACCTCCTCGGGGAACAACTTGTTCAATGATTCATGCTATGCTTTCCCTGGTCCTGTGCTTGGCTGTTCAATTGACCAGATAGTGACATATCCCGAAATACCATCGCCTTTTGATTCTGAGTTTGAGCAGTTTGATTGTGAGTCCCTCTCTCCAAAACGTTCGCCATATCAACCCATACTGTTAGTGTATGTTTCTTTTCTTCAAATCCCGTCCTCGATGTCCTTAGCAATGTAAGTTACTTGGTCTTCTGTTGATCTGTGCTGACGGAATCTGCTCTCTTGTAGTATCGTTTTGCTCCAGGTCCCACATGAGTCTTCTATTAAGAATCCTCTCCATCACTTTTCCAACACACCCAAAGAGACTAATTGGTCTACAATTGATTGGATAGAATCTGTCTTTTCCTTGTTTTAGATTGGATACTGTGATAGCTTCTTTCAATTCAGTAGGTATTTCCCCAACTTTCCAGCTAGCATTCAAAACTTTTAGCAGCTCTTTCTTGGCTTTCGGGCTTAGGTTGATGAGCATCTCATTTGTGATGCCATCCTTTCCTGATGACTTATTAAGGTTAAGACCATGAAGTGCTTCTTCAACTCACCTATAGTAAAATTGAATATAATATGTTCTTCTGGTGCCGTAGGTGAGTACTCGAGGGATTGCCTCTCTTCCATTACCATATCTGCATCGAGACCCAAATGAAACAAAGCATAAAAACACAATAATTCTGTATTAACTATAGAATATTTGCGTTCCATGCGAACCATGGTACAGAATCAGAAGAGAATTTCTTAATTTTACGGGCACCGTCAATAGACACAGCAATCAGCCGCCGTTTTGAAAACCGGAAGGCATGTGTAATATTGAAGAATGTTCTATGACCCAATCTGGAGTGCTCATATTGAATAAATTCTGAAAACTTATTTTAAAATCATCTTTTCGTGCTTCCAAGTGCTGGCTATAAACCAGAATATCGACATCAGTTGTTCCAATTGAAGGAAGATTTGAAAATTTATAAAATGATCAAATGTTAATACAACACAAGTTTTGACACGATTGCAGAAATAATTGCTTTTGCTTTGATCAAATTAGAATCATTTCCTTACAGTTGTAAGTTCGTTTAATTAAATTTGTTGATTAAATCTGTCAGATAAGCAATATTGCTATAACCTTTCAATAAAATCTATCTAAAAGAATCATTTTTGTTTTCCAAAAAACTTTGTAATTGATTCAAAGAGTACCTAACATCATTTTAGAGAGGTACCTGTGACAGCCAACGAATTTCTGTGTGCAATAGTAAATGATTTAAGTCTTCGTTGTGTTCATCACAAAGCTTTCTAAATAATCTTTCATGGAGTCTTCTTCTTCTTCTTTGAGTTCGTTCTTTACGACCAATTTTAATCACTTTTGTGATATATTTGATCTTTGCCAAGAACATGTATACGTTGCATATTGGTTTGATAGGCCCCTAAACGCATAGACTTCTACACGCTTGGGACACATGCAACCGATTTCAGCCAAACCTCCTTAGTCGCCTCTTACGACATGCGTGACAGGTAACAGTGGTTCTATTCTTTACACCCCAATTTGGGCCCGGTAACCACTCGGGCGTCATGGAGAGTATTTTCTTCTGGTCATGTTAACTGATGTAATTACATACTGTAGTGTCCAATGAAGACAATTACTAAGATTTTTTTGTGACAAAACGTTGTCGGTGAATCACACACTGCACGACGACTACATTTGGGACAGTTTTTTTTTCAAATATGAAATCAACTAGCTATAGCATCCAACCATTGCCAGAGCACCATCAGCAGCAGACAAGATATTATTCAGCGAATGTTTTCTTAAAATGGTATTCCAATACGTCAAATATAAATTTTCTTTATTGTCCGTTTCTAATGTTCTTGCAAATAATAGTTCTTGACAAATGTTTTTATCTTTTATGAAGCAAACATACGCCAGAAGTAAAAACTTACTTGCTGGTAAAGAAGACGCATCAAGTTATAAAGAAAGCTTCAAAAGTTGTCTTCAAAACATCATTTCGACAATTCATCTCTACACTGTGTTATTTTTCAATGAGAATAAACATAATTTCATATTGCGGCGTATGCAGTACAGAACGCAGAACCTCACTCATAGCTGGCAATATAAATTCTTTGCCAATATTGTGCAGTTTTTCAGATTTAGCAATAAGTAAGGAAATGTTGCATGAAGAGATAACCCATCATTTTCTTCTTTTGCTGCCGTCGAAACCATATCAGCCAAAGTTGGACGTCTCGAATGTTGATCTCTAAGCTTGAACGTAAGATACGTTTTCATCTTTTCTGCCAGGATGTATTTTGCTCACATGTTCTTCTAATCGCTAAGGTTTCATAGCTTCATGTGAAAACATCTTGTGGCAATTCAGACACATTGGTAATGTTTTTTTTGTGGGTGATTGAATAAAACATATTTCAAATACTCGACATCATATTGTCTGAATATTTTCTTTGATTCTAACACAACCTAGCACAAATATGCATAGATTCTGTCTATTGCACTATTAATCGTTGCGCTTGGGCAGGAACCGCGTGACTATGACTTTTCAGCTTAAGGGGGCGGCGGATGGTCCTCAACGCTCCCCAAAACTTACTTTTAAACCCAGCGCCCTTCCAACTTCTCAGTGCCCCCAGTGGGCGGTACCACCCTGTTGGGAACCTATGTCTAGGGGCTTGGGTGATAGTTATGTTTGCTTTTTGACAGGATTCTGCTATGCCATCTAACCATCTTTTTTGGGGTCTTCCTCTTGACCTCTATCCTGATGCTCTGTTGTAGAAGTCCTCTGTATACAGTACAGTTTGGTTGCATTTCTAGTAAGTACCTGAATCACTGCATTCTTTGTTTTTCAATGTAATTTAAGCAAGGTTCTGTGCCAACTTTCTTTCTTATGCTGATGTTGGTTACTCTGTCTTTTCTGGTGTTGTTGGTAACTTTTTTTTAAGGCATCGCATTTCATGTGTAATTTTTTTGTGCTTTGCTCTTTGTTCATGTTTGGTAACAAAAGGTAAGCATGAAAATGCTGTTGATCATCTGTTGTTTAGCTGTCAGTGAAATCTTAGTTTAATAACATATATTATACTTCATTTAGATGTCTGCGAAAGGTAATGAACATGAAGTGGGATGGGTTCAGGAGAAGTGATAAAATCAGAAAAATGTCTGGTAAAACCACTTGTAACAACTGTTATAAGATTGAGAAGATGGAGATATGTTGGGCCTATCCTGAGAAGAAGTGATCAAGGAATACCATTGGAGTGGGAGGCAAAGGGTTTAAGAAAGAGAGGATGCACTAGGGAGACCCTGAAACGAACTTTGCTGAGAGAGGTGGGATATGTCGGTCTCAATTCCATGGAAGTTATTGAGCAAATTGCCTAGAACAGAGCGGTATAGAGAAATTATTTGCAGGCCCTATGTAACGTATAACAGTATGAGAGGAATTATTATTATATTTTTATACTACACTTGTATTTGTCTAAATATAATAACTTATTTACCAACAGACTTGAAAATAATCAGTATTACAAAGCTGTGTTGCAGTTGCACTTGACAACTTTAGGTTCTGACACTGAAAATTCAGTTAAAGAGTCTATCAACAAAGATTTGATGAAAAGCATTCAAACCCAAAACAGTTTTCTCAATGTACAGCAACCTGTTGATCTGGTACTGTCATCATATTTTGAAGGTAATGTCTAACAGTGTGGACATAAATAATTAGACAGTGTACAAGTATCTTCTATGAACGCTCCTTCCTTCCTTCCTTTCGTTCACTTGAAATATTGTCTATACATTCAATGTTTTCTCTGGTATAAACTTCACTGTCTTTTGTAGCTCACAGAGGTCCGTGTAGTTTTCTGTCTAGTGTTGTTTCACTAGGTAAGTGAGTTTGCCTCAGTATATCATATTCGGGGCAATCTTGAAGTATGTTCTCTGCAGTCTGATGTGCCTGTCCACATGTACACATGCCTTCTCATTACATCTCCGAAAATGATTATTGCCTCTTTCCTATATTGATAATAAACTTTCTCTGTCTCTTGACCTCATTCAACGCCTCTGTGACTCACTTTTTACAAGGATTACCTTTTGACTTGTATCCACTGTATTTGAGTATCATTGCTCTTTGAGGTTCACTGTCTGTTGGTAATCTGCTTACGTTACCAAATCATTTAATTTGTTGTTTCTTGATGAGGTTCATTACTAATGCTGTATCCACTTCTTTCCTGATGTCTTCATTTCTAAACCGGTCTATTCTTGATACTTTAGCATTCTGTGTAGACACTTCATCACTGTCATGACTAGTTTTCTTTTAATATTTGATGTCAATATCCAGGTTTCTCAGTGGTAGCGTGTGTTAAACATTGCTCTTTAGTGTTCTGGGGACCTGCTTCCATTAAAAATGTGTGCTATTTGCCATGTAATTTGATTTTTATTTAGATGTACGTTAAAATATATGAAATGTTTTCTTCCATGTTTTCCAGATGAACATTGAAACATATTAAATATTTTCTTTTATGTTTTTCAAAAGGAATGGAATGTAATGTTTCAACCACCATCTGCCCAAATGAAATGAACTGTATTCAAGGTCAGGATCTTGTAAACAGATGTCTCTGTAATGGCTCATGCTTTTTCGCACCCTTTGCAATGACCTGTTTACTTTGTAAGTAAATATCTATTTGTTCTGATTCTTACAGGAATTTTTTTTTCTTTAAAACATGGGGATCAGATTTTATCTGCAATGCATGAATTTCATGATTTTTTTACAGACTTACTTCTACGATTGTGACAAGATTTTATCTGTGATGCATGAATTTCATGATTTTCTTTTTTGCCTTTGCAACAGCTTTCTAGTCTACTCTTATCGAGTTTCAACTATAAATGGTTCCTGTAGTGCTCAATATGTGAAAATGGAATGTTATCATTATTCTTGCAAGAGAATGTAGAGATTGGGGCAACATGAAGGCTGAACTCGCAGTTAAGCAGCTGATAGAAGATGACCAATTACCAAAGCAGTGCGCCACAGAGAGCAATGTTGCTCCGATACAGTGGATACAAATCAAAAGGCTGGCCATGCAAAAGGCAGACCATACAAAATAACACTATTTATGAAGCACACACAAAAGCCAATGCTAGAAATCTCTTCACTCCTGTGAAGCTGTGAGGCAAATCAGGATTGGAGAAGAGAAAGAAAGACAAGTTGCATAGAGAGGCTCGTGATGGGTCTGTGCATTGTGGTGAGAAGTTGGGCTGGAGTTGTTTTGGCTAGCGCGCATGGTAGGGTTGTTGCAGAGCAAAGGGGAGCATACATTACAACTACTTCCAGTATCAGGATGGAGACTGGAGAAGTTGCTGCTGCCCTCCATTATCTCTCTGGGACACCATTTACTGGGGCCATTGTTGCTTCTGACTCTCAGTCGATGCTTTGAAAGATCCGGAATGGAAGGTTGTGGTATGAGTGGATGTCATCTATAGAGGTTACCAACATCCAGAGACTCAGGCGGATCTACTGTCCTGAACATGTTGGTGCTCACGACAGCGAGAGAGCGTTGACAGGCTTGCATTGAAAGCATTGATTGTTGGGGAGTTCAAAATGGATAAGGGACATTTCTTAGGCCTTTTTGCGACCTACTGTTGGATGAGGACACTAAAATTGACGATGAAGCAATCCAGCAATTTAAGGAGTTTAGAATTGCATGTTGAGAAATGAAGACATCAGGAAAAATGTGGGTACAACAGCAGTACTAGACTTCATCAAGAAAGAACAAATTAAATAGTTCGGCCACGTAAGCAGATTACCAACAGACAGTGCACCTCAAAGAGCAATGCTGCTTCGATACAATGGGTACAAAGCAAAGGTCGGCAACACAAAAGATGGATCTCAGAGATAACAGAGACGACGAAAGACACTATCTACGAAGTGCATACAAGGGCCCGTTTTAGAAATCTCTTCTTGACCTGATGCTGTGAGGCAAACAGTTTTATAAATCTCTTCTTGACCTGACGCTGTGAGGCAAACAGTTTTAGAAATCTGTTCTTGACCTGACGTTGTGAGGCAAACAGTTTTATAAATCTCTTCTTGACCTGACGCTGTGAGGCAAACAGTTTTAGAAATCTCTTCTTGACCTGACGCTGTGAGGCAAACAGTTTTAAAAATCTCTTCTTGACCTGACGCTGTGAGGCAAACAGTTTTAGAAATCTCTTCTTGACCTGACGCTGTGAGGCAAACAGTTTTAGAAATCTGTTCTTGACCTGACGTTGTGAGGCAAACAGTTTTATAAATCTCTTCTTGACCTGATGCTGTGAGGCAAACAGTTTTATAAATCTCTTCTTGACCTGACGCTATGAGGCAAACAGTTTTAGAAATCTGTTCTTGACCTGACGTTGTGAGGCAAACAGTTTTATAAATCTCTTTTTGACCTGACGCTGTGAGGCAAACAGTTTTAGAAATCTCTTCTTGACCTGACGCTGTGAGGCAAACAGTTTTAAAAATCTCTTCTTGACCTGACGCTGTGAGGCAAACAGTTTTAGAAATCTTTCTTGACCTACGCTGTGAGGCAAACAGTTTTAGAAATCTGTTCTTGACCTGACGTTGTGAGGCAAACAGTTTTATAAATCTCTTCTTGACCTGATGCTGTGAGGCAAACAGTTTTAGAAATCTCTTCTTGACCTGACGTTGTGAGGCAAACAGTTTTAGAAATCTCTTTTTGACCTGACGCTGTGAGGCAAACAGTTTTAGAAATCTCTTCTTGACCTAAAGCTGTGAGGCAAACAGTTTTAGAAATCTCTTCTTGACCTGACGCTGTGAGGCAAACAGTTTTAAAAATCTCTTCTTGACCTGACGCTGTGAGGCAAACAGTTTTAGAAATCTCTTCTTGACCTGACCTGTGAGGCAAACAGTTTTAGAAATCTGTTCTTGACCTGACGCTGTGAGGCAAACAGTTTTAGAAATCTGTTCTTGACCTGACGCTGTGAGGCAAACAGGATTTAGAAAGAAGAAGAGAGAATACATTTATACAATTTCTTGACTGACTGTGAGCAAGCAGAGAAATTGTTCTTAACCTAGCGATCAAGGAAACTTGAAATCTCTTCTTGACCTGACGCTGTGAGGCAAACAGTTTTAGAAATCTCTTCTTGACCTAACACTGTGAGGCAAACAGTTTTAGAAATCTGTTCTTGACCTGACGCTGTGAGGCAAACAGTTTTAGAAATCTCTTCTTGACCTGACGCTGTGAGGCAAACAGTTTTAGAAATCTCTTCTTGACCTGACGCTGTGAGGCAAAACAGGATTCGAGAAAAGAAGAAAGAAGAAGAATTACATGTTACACAAGTAGAGCTAGATGCTTGAGAAGCAGAGAGATAAGTGTGTTTAACCAGCGATCCACAGGAACCATCAGTATGCAAACCCTTCAACACCTTTTGGGGAAGACTGAGCACCTATGGGTCTGCTTGGAGTACTGTGACGTCAGTTCAATAACCAATATGAAAAGGGAGCCTAAATTTTATCGTTAGTCTTAAACAGGTCAATTACATAGCTGAAAATTGATCGTTCGAGTGAACACAAATGTTTGTCCGTGTAGGTCGTCACTCTGTACCCTTTCTAGCGAAAATCACACATAGGTAAAACAGAGTGGTCAACAAGTGGTTGTTCTAGAGCTATCGTGAAAGTGACTCTTTGGATTATAATCACATGCAGATTGTCCCTTGTGATCAATAAACAATGTTTTTAGAGCATCTACCATGCTAGAAATGAGAGGATACTGCAGTGGTGACTAATAGACCCTACCTGAGCAGGAGTCTCCGCAACACTAAGCATAGCACTACACGCCTAGAGTTGTTGGAGGTTTCTAGGTCTGCAAGAAAGCTGGGTACTCTCTCCCCACACACATAGGAAACAGGGTGAAAACTCATACTTCCTGGGGGTTCGACAACAACAACAACATTGTTAGTCTTCAATATGACTGGAAACTTTATCGCACTTACATTAAAATCAAGGATCACTTGAAAATAGGATGATCAATTCAAACAGGAAGAAAACCAAGCTCTTTTGGAGCTAGATGGGCATCATACCTTCATAAAGTAACCCACAATTTCAGATCAATACTTGGCCACAAGTGATTACCGGGCCCAAATTTGGGGTGTAAAGAATAGAACCACTGTTACCTGCCACGCATGTCGTAAGAGGCGACTAAGGAGGTTAGGCTGAAATCGGATGCACATGTCCTAAACATATAGAAGTCTATGCGTTTAGGCCTACCAAACCAATGTGCAACGTATACACGTTTTGACAAAGATCAAACATATCACAAAGAGTGATTAAAATTGGTCGTAAAGAACGAACGCAAAGAAGAAGAAGCAGATCAAGTAAAGAAGAAGAAGCAGATCAAGTATTGATCTGCTTCTTCTTCAAACGCTCCATAGTGACCCCTTTTCAACCACTCTGTGTGATTTGTATGTGATCTGAGCCTAAGAGTGGCTGTGTACGTTGTGCCAATTATACGCCTACAAGTAGGCCAGCACATCCGATTTCTGCGCTGCTTTTTATTTACTAGGTAGCATCCCTAGGGCCTACATCAGTCACCTCTTACGACATGCATTATAGGTTGCAGTAGTACTATTCTTTGCTTCCCTTGTGGACCCAGGCACCACATGGGCGACTTGAGGATCTAAATTATAAGTATCTCTGAAATTAAAGAAAACATGCCTGTTTGGCAGGGGATACTGATAGCAGGGGAAAGCAGGTTTTCATGCAAAAATCGGTAAGAAGCTTCATACCAGACACCCTGACTCCACCTTAATTCATATCGGGTGGAAGCAAGAAGAAGAATCCTATATTATTAATTTTTAACTGTGCATTGAATTTGTATTATTCTTCTGTAACAACACTTTTCTTTTGTTTTGAAAGATTTGTGATATGTATAAATACATTCATCTTCTTGTTTTGAATACATTCTTCTTTCTTCTTGAACGCTCCATATACCATTGTTAACCACTCTGTGATTGTATGTGATTTGAGCCATGAGCAATTTACATTGTGACCAGTTATGCGCCTACAAGTAGGCCAGCACATCCGATTTCTGGATGCATTTATTTACTAGGGACTTCCTGGTGACATCAGTCCCCTTCGGCATGCTTGTAGTCTCAGTGGTACTATTCTTGCTCTTGCAGGCCCAGCACCACATGGATGGTTTTGAAGACCGACAGTTTGTGTTTCAAACTAATCTTGTAACGGAGTGAAGTCTGATATCTTCTGCAGAGTAGTTGACTTTGTTTGTTATCCTTATAAAACTTCTAGCTTATGTGTGATTTTTTCTCATTTGCTCTATATTGACTTGTTAAACTCTCTTTGGGGTCTGTATATGATTTTCACTATAAGCATGAATTCTTTGTGCTAGTTAGGTGCTTACAGATTGTAGGCAACCACATCCGGTTTCTGCATGTTTTTTAATTCGGGTTCACTACATAAGACCCCAAAACATTTTACATATGAGAGACCATCTCCCTAGGCCTTGTTAGCCTCTGCGCCCTGTGTTACTAGGTCTTGCAAGGTGAGCAAAGAATAGTACCACTGCAACCTGCAAGGCATGTCATAACAGGCAACTAAAGTAGGGGCCTGGAGAAGCTACCCTAGTAAATAAAAGCGTCGCAGAAATCGGATGTGCTGGCCTACTTGTATGTGCATAACTGGCACAATGTACAATTGCTCTTAGGCACAGATCACATACAAATCACAAAGAGTGGTTTAACAAGTGGTTGATGTGGAACATTCGAAGAAGAAGTTAGCCTTTGACATTGCTCTTGAGTATTCCTGGTCTACACCACTCTCAGGTGGGTGTTGGCTTGTTTGTTCTATGGGTCATCAGCATGCTACTAACTTTCCTTTTGTCCTTCCTTAAAAAAGACTAGTTGACCCTAACTCTGCTGGATACTAATACAGGTACGGAACACATCTTGTAGACCATATTGCTGTTTTAGATTCCACCACTTCTTCGCGATTGCTATTCTGATGTTTATACCATTAGAGCGCTACTTATGATGAAGTCGACTGTTTGGAGCTCATCTTTTGTTCTATGTAGTTTTGAATGTAGTGTCCACCAGTGTGGTACCAGGACCCGCAAGAGAAGCAAAGAATAGTACCACAGCGACCTACAAAGCATGTCATAAGAGGTGACTGATGTAGGACCTAGGAAACTACCTAGTAAATAAAAGCATCTCAGAAATTGGATTTGCTGGTCTACTTTTAGGTGCAATAACTGGCACAATGTATAATCGCTCTTCGCCTTAGATTACATACAAATCACTTAGAGTGGTTAACAAGTGATCGATATGAAGCGTTCGAAGACGAAGAACGTAGTGTTGTGTTGTAGGGCCAGCATCTCTTTCTGGGAAGGACATACAGGGGACAGTCTTGCAGGACATAGACTTCACCACTAATAATCAGTTTAGTAATAATATATGCTACATTTGATTTTTTTAACACAGTTTAAGGATGTCAAATTATTCATATTTTCTTTCTCCAGTGGATGAACTGGAAAAGACAAACTTAACTGTATCAAGTACAGCTGACACAGTTATGCTATCCTGGCCAGCTAAAACAACACATGGAGCTACTGTTAGGTATAAAATTCAACCATTTCCCGATAAAGGACAAGAGGTGGTAGACTCTGTGAGTATTCAAGGGGCAAACTGGTCTGGTCTAGACCCTGGAACATTATACACGTTTAGTGTTACATCCATGGTGACAAATAACTTCTCCAATAAAACTATTGATTCAGCAAGTTATGAAATATGGACAAGTAAGTGGAATATTTTGTATGTATTATATTTTTTTTAAAAGAACCCTTGTTATACCACAGGATATATATGGCAGCCTACTCAAGACATGAGAGAAGACTTAACATCTTTCACCTTCAATGTCTCCACAAGATTATGAACATCAGGTGGTACGACAAGATAACCAACTCTGAAGTACTGCAACATGCAAACCTGCCTTCCATCATATGAATGTTCAGCAGTAGACGACTAAGATGGTTGGTGCATTAGAAGAATGAAACTTGTTGCATGCCAAAACAAATGTTGTTCTGTGAACTTTCGAGAAGAGGCACAGAGCAGACCACTGCTCAGATATAAAAATGTCTGCAAAGCCTCAATGAAAAACTTTTCTGTAAGTTCCAGCACATGGGAAAAACAGCTGATGACAAGTTGTGAGGAAAGCCATATTGTGCAAGGTCACATAGTCTTTTGAGAAGAGACTTATGTTTGAGCTGAAAGACAAGAGAAAACAAAACTAAAGTTGTCACAAAACACTTCAATTGACCATCTGTAAAAACGAAAAGCATATATATATATATACATTAATATATATATATATATATATATATATATATATACATATATATATATATAATATATATATATATATATATATATATATATATATATATATATATATATATATGGTAAAGATATGGTAATACAGTTAGGCTCAAATTTCATTGACAGCGACAACGATGGGTGATGTAGTTAACATCGCACCATCATCTTTTACTTCACTGGTACACAATTGAGTTGGGTCAACCTGAGACCGTTCTTCTCTTCTTTTATCGTACACTGCACGGTTGCCAGTGACAGTGTTTTCTGTTATCTTGCGCTGTTCTGGTGGCTTGTGTGATTGTTATCTTGCTCTTTCACATGATTCTGCTACGCCATCTAACCATCTTTCCGTGGTCTTCCTCTTGCCTTCTTTCCCGATGTTCTGTTGTAGAGACCTTATACTGTGAGTTTGATGCATTCTATTAGTGGCCAAACCACTTCATTCTTGTTTATCTATGTAATTCAAGCATGGTTTTGTCAACTTTCTTTCTTAGCTGATGTTGGTGATTCTGTCTTTTCTTGTGTTATTGTAACTTTCGCGACGATTCACATGTAGTTACTTTTGTGATGCGCTTGCTCAATGTCCATGTTTGGCTCTGGTAACACAAAGTAGGTATGCAGCCGTTATGGTCTGAAAAATTCCACACCACTGTGGAATTGAACCCGGACCACTAGCCTATGAAGTGAGTTCACTAACTACTACTGTGTCTCTGTATGTATAATGTTTGTAAATGATCGTATAGAAATTTTCGTTTTTTCTTAATGCTTCTTACGCCCATATTGACCCTTATTAACCACTCTTTGTGATTTGTATGTATCTGTCTTAAACCGATTTATGTTGTGCAGATCCACTAGTAGGCCAGTCATCGATTTCTGCAATGCTTTATTTACTGGTGCTTCCTAGGCCTACCTCAGTCACCTCTTACAACATGCCTTGTAGGTCACAATGTATATTCTTGCTTCCTGTGGCCTAAACACAGGTGAATAGACACTTCAATTCTCTAGCACATTTCATAATAAAATTTCCAATTCTTTCCATGGTCAGTTTGAACATGTATTTGGTTGTAAATTTATTGATAGGACCATCATCATTGTACTTTGGTGATTACCATACGTCTCGACTCTTTGACAGGTTGATCTCAGCCAGTGCAACCTGACACCAGTCCCGATGTAATTTAGAAGATAATATATAATAATTCCTCTACTACGTACTACGTCATAGCCTGCAGTAACCTCTAACCCTATCGGGGCAACGCTCAACTCTCCTCAGGAACTGAGGCGAACCTCCCTCTCAGCAAGTTGTGGTCCCTTAGCTAACCTCTCTTTCTGAATAGAAGATGAGAAGATATTTTGTAGAATTTAATCTCTTAATGTATAAGAATTTGCCAGGCACCTTCCAGCCTGCTCTCTCGATTTTGAACTGCCATGGAGTCTTAGTGCTCAACTGAATACTGGACTTAATTTTATCCCATCTTTGATAGACTAGAACTCAATCCACTCAACACTGAGATCAGAGATCTGTGGAGAAATATTTCAATGGCTTGAGGTATGAATCAAACACCTTGGAACAGAGTGACACCTAACCTCTACACCACAGATTGCCAGCTAACCTCTACACTACAGATTGCCAGCTAACCTCTACACCACAGATTGCCAGCTAACCTCTACACCACAGATTGCCAGCTAACCTCTACACCACAGATTGCCAGCTAACCTCTACACCACAGATTGCCAGCTAACCTCTACACCACAGATTGCCAGCTAACCTCTACACCACAGATTGCCAGCTAACCTCTACACCACAGATTGCCAGCTAACCTCTACACCACAGATTGCCAGCTAACCTCTACACCACAGATTGCCAGCTAACCTCTACACCACAGATTGCCAGCTAACCTCTACACCACAGATTGCCAGCTAACCTCTACACCACAGATTGCCAGCTACTAGAATATATGGATACATTTCCATCATAGCTTTGAAGACTAACCTCTACACCACAGATTGCCAGCTACTAAATATGGATACATTTAATAACAGTACATTTCCATCATAGTTGAAAGAGCTAAACCTCTACACCACAGATTGCCAGCTACTAGAATATATGGATACATTTAATAACAGATACATTTCCATCATAGCTTGTGAAAGAGCTGCTCAGTATCATGGTATGATATTAAATTCTTGCTATATTAAATACAATAACACTTCTGGGTGCTGCGGTGCACAATTTTAACATGACTGATATAAAAAATACAAACACATTTGTGATACGATTCTTGTTTTTTTCTTCTTTTAACAGAAGCTTTACATGGACATCCTTGTAATCCAAATGCAACAACAAATGGTCACACATGTACAGGCCCAAAAATGGAGTGTCTTTTTGCATTGAGTGCTGAATACCTTTGTTTGTGTTCTGTAGGCTATTATGTGTTTCAAGGCACGACTTGTAGAGCTGGTATGTTTTTACTGATATTAAAGTACTGCATAGGTTTTCCAAAGTATGGATTATAAAAAAATGTTTGAGCACACAAGGGCTCACTACTACTAATAATTGAACAGTTTTGTCAGTAACAAATATATGCTTGCATTCAGGGTCATGCCGCTATGATACAGAGGCGGCTGCATCAGTGGCACCGTAGAGGGGGCGTAAGCAACTAAATCAAAATACAATTTGAACCATTCAATAATTAAGAATCTTTATGCCACACTTTTCTATATTTGTCTATGTTATTCTAATATTAATGTATACTATTTAGTATTCGTACATTTTGTGCAGTTTTAAAAAAAAACACAATCGAAGGTTTTTTTAAAGAAAAAACATTTAAGGGCGGCATTTGGAGACTTGCATCATACTGAGAAAAATACCGCATGGCCCTGCTTGCATTGCTTCCTACTTTGATTTATTCCTAGTCTACGTAAATGTCTGTTGTCTGCCATGTCCAGTACATAAGCAGTATAATGACCTCTTCTGTTCTGCTTAGGTCTTTGTGCAAGTGTTTTCCATAATCATATCCAGTGTTTGTCTTCCAGTCTACTGCAGATTTTCTCTGTATGAGGATTTTAACTTATTGAAAGGACAGGAGTTGATACATTTGCTCTTTGGCACTGCCCTTCATAGCCAAGACATTTGCACTCTCATTGCCTGCAATGCCACAGTGAAATGGAATCTACTGCAAGTGAATTTCTGCCTTTTCTGACAGCTGAGCAAGTTCTTTTGGTTCTGTATGTGCACTGTACTGTACTGACTGTACTGTACTGATATCCTGATGTCATGGTATGGAAGAGTGTCAACATTTGAGATGATAGCAAACACCAGAGACAGAAATTTGTGGAGATCCATGATAACCTACACCAGCCAGCAAGGCACCGGATAAAGATGATGACTGTGCTGTTAGCGGATTTAGTCTCCAGGGCTTGTATAGCTGACAGTGTCTGTAAGAAATATCATCTTGCCTGCAGCTTATTCATGTGCTGTGCTGCCACCAAGAGGGCTAAGAGTTCTGCTTTGTATTTGAAACATATTGGTCCAGTAGGGGTGGCTAGATACACAGTAGTGGCATATGGATGCCTAATGTAAACTTCTGCTCCACCATTCATGGTTGCCTCCATCGCCGATCCATCTGTGTAAATTCTTGTCCTTGGTAGATGACATCCATTAACACCACAACCTACTGTTTTGGGTCTCCAAAGCATCAATTGAGAGTCAGACAACAACTCCAGTAAACGGAGTCCCAGAGAACTACTGGAGTGCAGCAGGAACCACATAAACCTCCATCCTGCAATTGGAAGTAGATGGTATCATTTGTTAAATATTATACTTTTTAAAAAAAAAAGGGTTTTAAAGCCAAAGGATTGACTTCATTGCATTGGGTTTTATCTCACATGGCTTGTCTCTGAGAATCGCCACCTGCGAGAAATGTCATCGCCACCTGCCAGAGTATCGCACGCACAAATTCGTAGCTCCAGCAACAATCCTTAGGGTCTCTGTAAAACTGCACTTGTGAACAGACGGCGCGGTCCGGATTCGAACACACGACCTTCGATTCACAAAGCAAAGGACTTAACTGCTATCTCATAGATCGCATAAATTATTATACTTGTATTATGTGATCATTGGGAACATTCCTAACATCAGATGGAAGATTAAAACAGGATTAGAGTAGAATAGAGATTAGAGAGAATAGAGATTAGGAGTAGAATAGAGATTAGCAGTAGAATAGAGATTAGCAGTAGAGTAGAATTAGAGAGAATATAGATTAGCAGTAGAATAGAGATTAGCAGTAGAATAGAGATTAGCAGTAGAATAGTTCAAACGAAAGCAGCTTTTATGGAAATGACCAACACATTATGTGGGAATTCACTACCAATGACACTGCGGAAACAAATACTCCAGTGCTATATTGAACCAATACTTATGTATGGCAGTGAATCATCGACAATGAACAAGCAATCAATAAGATCAATGGAAGCCACAGTGGTGTGGGTTTACAGAAGAATGCTGAAAATACCATGGACAGAGAAGAAAACAAATGATGAGGTTTTAAATCAGGCCCACACAGAAATAAACCTTATCAAAAGAATAAGAATCAGACAATCAAGATTCTTCAGGCACATAACGCGAAAAGGAGGTTTAGAACATTTGGGGACAACAGGTAAAATTCAGGGAAAGCGAGGTGTGGAAGACAGAGGGAGAAGATGTTGGATGGTCTGACATTTTGGTCCGACAAAAGATTGACGTCAGGACTGATTAACTGCACCAAGAAGAGAGATTTGTGGAGAGACATGATCGCCTACGCAGGCAGGCATGGCACTTGATTGATTGATTCTGTGATAAAGTACAGTTTTATGTCTTTCATCATTTTCATCATTTACATTGAAGATAATCTTTCTTTTTTCTCAGTGTCTGAGCTGCAAGTGAAAGACTTAAATGTACAATCAAATACTTCAAATACAGCAATTTTGACCTGGACAGCAAAGAAATATGGGACTAATGTTGGTTATGGAATCATAACATCCCCCTACACAGTACAGGTGGTGACAGACCATCTTGGTTTTAATGGATTCATTTGTACTGGTCTAGAACCTGTCACTCATTACAAATTTACTGTGATGACCATATTACACGGAGATAAGTTCTACCCGGAAAGATATGTTAATTCATCAGAAGTTGAAGCTTGGACAAGTAAGTCTTGTTTTCATTTAAACTACTTAAGAATTGTTTTGAGTGAGCAGAAACATTTATGAAATTTTATATGTACATTAATGCTTACATATTTGTATATATATATGTATATATTTTATATGTACATATTTGGGTAGTAAAGTGTCAAACAATGGAGGCACGATGAAAGAAATAAACTCTTGCATTGCTTTTAGCAGCTAGTGCCTTCACTAAATTAACAAATATCTGGCAATCTCAAGACCTTAGTATATGTACAAAAGTTAAATTGTTTAGGTTCTGTGTGATTCCTGTACTGACCTACGGTTGTGAAAGTTGGAAATCAACAAAGAAAATTGATAAGGAACTGGACAGCTTTGAGAATAAATGTCTCAGAAAATGACTAAAAGTAAAATGGAGTGATTTCGTTTCTAACAACACAGTGAGAGATAGAACACAGCAACAACCCGTATCAAATATTATAAGGAAACCAAGGTGGAAATATTTAGGTCATGTTCTTAGATCAGATGAAAAGAAACTTAATCGACAAGTCCTTATGTGGTCACCAGTTGGGAAAGAAAGCGTGGAAGACCTAAGACCACTCTTCAAAGAACAATCCTACAAGATAGTAAACTATTGGAATGTAAAACCATACAAGATCTCCAACTGCTAGAAACAAACCACATCACATGGAGATCTAAAACCTCTGCCCTATGTGCTGCCTTTGGCACGAAAGGAACAAACTAACTAATTAATGCTACAAGACCAATATCCAACAAGCATATGGACATGTGTGCTCACAAATGGGCTCAGCTACAGATGCCATCAAGAAGAGAGACAGCAAAATCTACATTACCCCCCTTCCTCGAGGAAACACAGAAATGTACTCTCTGGCAGCAGGAAAAACATGCACCAACTTTAGAGCAGAGGCAACAGCCCTTCTTGTAGCCATACAAATTCTCAACGACCAGCAGATGTTAGCAAAAAATATTGCAGTCTTTAGCGATTTAAGGTCCATTCCCCAGGCCATCTCATGTCCCAAACAAGACAAGCTCATCCAGGATATAAGCCAAAAAACAGCTTGCTGTCAAAGAAATCGGAATTAGTCTTACAGTGGATACCAGCACACTGTTGCATACCAGGAAATGAAATGACTGACAAACTCGCAAGGGATGGATTGAGCCTAACACAACACCACCCAACAAAAAGCTTTACAGAAGCAAAGATTCTCCAGAAAAAATCCAGAAAAATAATGTGATAAAAAGAAATGGAGGATACAACTCAGAGCCAAAACAATATAAATACACTAACCAGAAAAGCACAGACCACAGTCTTCAGACTTAGAATGGGACACTGTGGTCTCAGAGCACACCTACATAGAATGGTTCTCAGAGATTCGGTTGTCTGCACCTGTGGAGCACCAAAGCAGTCCCCAGAGCACATTATAAAAGACTGCCCCAGCCTAAGCAGTTTAAGAATGGAAATCTGGCCAACAGAAATAACCCTTCAAAACAAACTATGGGGGACAGGTGAAGCCTCAAGGCACCGCCATGTTTATGACACATAACAGAAGTTTATCGCAGAAGAAGATTATGTACATTACTAATGTTGATGTGTTGAAAGAGGTCACGGCACAGAAAGAACTTATTATCAATATAAGAAAAACACAGTGATCATTTTTCAGGCATGTGTTGAGAAAGGAATCTTTAGTTCGCAATTGTGACAACCTGTAAAATTAGATAGAGATGAGACAGAAGAAAACAGAGAGAGAAAATTCTGGACAATCTGCACAGCCTCAATGAAGAACTTTTCTATCTGTCCCAACAAATGGGAGGAAAAACTAGCTCATGACGGGGTTAAATGGAAAACAACATTACACAAAGGGCACAATCTTTTGAAAAGAGACTTAGGAATGAGCTGAAAGACAAGAGGGACAAGCACAAACTCAGAAGTTGTCTGTCTGTCCAATTGATCGTCTGTACCGTCCGTAAAGACAAAAAGGTCATATTACACATAAATACTCCTCCCACCAACCCATCTGTTCATAATACCCTTTACACTAGTCTTCCACAATTACAGAACACATGCAGATTCTACAAATTGGCATTGGCTGCCCAAGAGTGAAAACTCACAGCCCTGGTTAGAAGAAGAAGAATGTCCATGATATACGATATTCAGTAGATGGACATAAAACATCACTTTTTTAAAATGTATATGCTACATTCATCATAATCAACGCATAAATTTTACTCCAGCTGTTGAATACTTAAAGTTTTTGCTAACTATGTTTACCCACAAATTTCCCTTTTTTTTTTGTCTGTGGTGGAAGAATGAAAACTTGATAATTGTAGCATATTTTCTTTGTGTATTACAAACAGAAGTTGCTTTTGGAATGCAATGTGATGTTAAATCTAAATATGCTTTGTGTCAACAAATATGGGATGTAATAAAGCTTGGATTCCAACTTCAGATGTCTCTGTGAAGATCCTTCATTTTATGTAACCTCAACAGAACAATGTTTGCCCTGTAAGTTGTTTGTTTGTTTACATTCTTTACGTTCTTTCTTTACAACCAGTTTCATCACTCTTTGTGATATGTTTGGTCTTAGCCAAGAATGACTACATGTTGCACCTCAGTTCATGATGACATCTGGTAAAATTCAGGAAGGAGAGATCATGAAAGACAGAAGAAGAAGATGTTGGATGGTCCGACATCGTGGTTCAACATAAGATTGACGTCATTTTTCACGCATTGAGAGTCTTTCCGAACAGAGGAGTTTCAGGGCTGTGAATCCCACACTCTGACCAGATTGAGAGAGATTGGTGTCAATATTGGTGCAGCCTGAAAAGAACGACATACTAAATATGCAAAAAGATTGACTAATCAACATCAAACTGGCGTGTTGGGCCGCTGGACGCTGTGGGATTTGCTGAGGCGGAGGTCGGAGCACCTATGGACATGTCTGGAGTGCTATGATGATAGTCCTCATATAACTGATAACTGATCGACTTCAGAACTGATTGATTGCATTATGGAGAGATGGGGAGAGACATGATTGCCTATGCCAGCAGACACTGCACTTGATTGAAAATTTGCCTTTAGCAACATCGGAGAGAGAAAATGAGTTCTATACTTTCTACTTTTCCAAAGTTGTTATCTAAGTGCTCTGCCACTGACATTATCAATATGCTGGAAAATAATGTGCAACTATAGCAAGATCTTGAGATGTTAATTCTAATCAGTTCACATTATTTCTTATCTCTGTCCATGACAATCACTGCACACTGCGCCACAGCGGAATTCCGTTGACACCAATTGCCGTATACTGCACCATTTGAGTTGTTTCCTTTTTAAGAATTCTTTTTAGTTTTACTTTTACTATTTTACTTCTTCTGTTTTACTTCTACTATTTTTTAACCTTGTTATTCTAATAGGCTGTCTAGTTTTCTTATAATTAGTATATAATAAGATATATATGTTTATTTATTGATGAGCAGTTGTAATTTTTTTATTTTCGTTTAATTGCTTTTTTTTGCCTCCCTTGAATTAACTGTGTAAAACTGAGGAAGAGAGGCTAAACAATGGGTGTCGTAAGAAACAAGGGTAAGGGGTTCGAATTCTGTGTTTGTCACTTTGTTTTTTCGGAAGCTCTTAATACTTGTACATTGTCTATTTGTTGATCATAAAACTGGGGAAATAACTGCGTACGGAAAGAGTTATTTTTAATCCTAGAATTCCTTATTTTCTTCACCAGCATCTCTACTGGAAGTTAGAAACACAACTGCATCAAGTACCACAGACACAATAACCTTGTCCTGGACAACAGATAACTACGGAGCTAATGTTTTTTATAGCATCCAGCCTTCTCCTTATGCAGGAAAAATGGTGGATGAGAGTCTTAATGGAGCAATATGGTCTGGTCTGAATTCTGGCACACAGTACAATTTCACAGTCACTTCCAGTTTAACACACAATTACTATACAGCAAATGCTAAAGTTTTAATAACTGGACTTTGGACAAGTAAGTGCAAGAGTTTGTGATGTTTCAATTTGGAATATCTTCATTGCACTCTGGACATGTCCATAAGTCCTCTGATCTCCTTCGCAATATCTCCAACAGCGTCCAGCGACTGGCCGTACCAGTTCGATTTTGATTGATGAGCCGACTCATATATCTGTTATGCTCTTCTTTTCTTGCTACTCCAATCTTCAATCCCAGCTCTTGCAATCTAGAAGTTGATGTGATTGCTACTCAATCTTCAATCCAGCTCTTGCAATCTGAAGTTGATGTGGATTGCTACTCCAATCTTCAATCCAGCTCTTGCAATCTAGATTGATGTGGATTGCTACTCCAATCTTCAATCCCAGCTCTTGCAATCTAGAAGTTGATGTGGATTGGTTTCAATGAAAATCTTCTTTGTGGCCACACTCATTGAGGGCGTTCAGAATGTCAGCTCTATTCATTGGCTGGCCCCCTGACATAGCAACAGAGTCAGCCAGCCTGTCTGCTCTCTCATTGTCGAATTTGTGATGTATATATTTATACCCTAGAGAGCCACAGTAGCGTAGTGGTTAGTGAACTCACTTCTTAGACTAGTGGTCTGGGTTCAATTCCACAGTGTGTGTAGAATATTTTTCCAACTGTAACGGCTCTCATGTTGTTCCAGCCTCAATTCTCTCTCTCTCTCTCTTAACCCTTTCATACCTTGTGGTATATAGGGCAATACAGTGTTAGGCCTGTATTATTCATTGACCGTCGGCACACGTTGGGTGATGTGGTCAGCATCACGCCGGCCGTCTTTACTTTCCCAGAGCATGTCTGGTACCCAGTTGAGGCTGGGTCGACCTGAAGCCATCGAGGTCGGTAAAATTTCACGCCTACTGCGGGAGTTGAACCCGGACCACCAGCCTTGAGAAGCGAGTTCACTAAAACTAGCTACGCGCGCTCTCCCAGCCTCAATTGGGTACCAGGAAAAGCACTGGGAAGTAAAGGTGGTCGTCGTGATGTTTACCACATCACACATTGTGTGCCAATGGTCAACAAACAAATTACGGGCCTAACACTGTATTACCCATTATACCTCGAGGTATGAAAAAGAATTTGTTTACTTATATTTGTACACTCGCTGATCAAAAACAGAACAAATATAAATATATCATTACACAGCTAAAATCATATGCTGTATAGATAATATAGATCATGAGATTGCATATATGTATGTACACAGAGATGACTAAGGACAGCCGTTCCGATACCCCAAGGTAGAAGTTAATAGACTAGACAGGTAGTTGATAGATGATAGAGAAAAGTAAGGGGACACTGTATACCAAAACTGCACACCAATCATGCGCGCCTTGGCAATAATAAAGAGACTAGAATTAGTTGAGTTTGACGTAGCGTGATGACAGAAACTAACGTCAAGAAAACAACAACATAACAACAAGTGAGACCAATAGAAACTTTGGTAGGCGACAGACGTGTTGACGAACAATGGTTGAATAAAAATGATCTGATAAACCAACAACATCTGTCTGTTATACTATTGTCTATTACCATCAATGACCTACCACAACAATCATTAACAACATCATCAAGGACTCCTATTATATATATATATATATATATATATATATATATATATATATATATATATATATATATATATATATATATATATATATATATGTGTGTGTGTGTAAATTCGTAGCATTAAAAATTATGCTACGTATTGAAAAGCATAATCAGCTTTAAAAGTCAAAATAAAATATAGAGCTACAAGTTATATAGTTTTAAAACTAAATTATGAATTTTCAAGCCAAATTTTGTATATATACTAACATATGCTAGGAAGAGTTGGAAAATGACTTAAGATATAGAAAGCCAGTTGAATGCATTTGAAAATAGATGTCTGGGGAAAAATAATGAACATAAAATAGGACAAATTCAGGAGAGAAATCTCTCGAGATCGTTCTTTTTTCGGCCATATTTATCATTCTTATTGTGATATGTAAACAGCCTTTGTCAAGAACATTTGTTTTACGTCACATCGTTCAGCACCTGTTAGAGCTCTAGTGGTTATCCTTCGGTGACATGTCCGATTTCAGCCAGCGTTTACATTGTTCGCTCTCCATTAGCCTTTTACTGTTTCCAGCGACCTGCAAGGCAGCAGGTTGGAGAGAAATGTTTGGTCAACCACTAGTAACAACTGTTATAAGAAGGAGAAGATGAAGATATGTTTTACTTGAGAATAAAGGATCAAAGAATACCAAAGCAGGCATTGAAGGGCGATGGAGAGTGTTCAAGAAGAGAGGACTCCTAGGGAGACCCTGAAATGAACTTTTCTGAGAGAGGCAAGAAGTATCGGTCTCAATTCCATGGAAGAGATTGAGTGAGTTGCCCAGGATAGAGCGGTATGGAGAAATTACTTGCAGGCACTATATAACATGAGAGGAATTATTATTTTTATGTATATATATATATATATATATATATATATATATATATATATATATATATATATATAAATATAAATAGTGTCATTATATTTTGTTCATAAGGCAGAATGAGTTGCTATTTCTTCTTCTTTGCATTTGATTTTGTATGCTCATCTATACCATAAGATGGGTTGCCTCTATGAAGCTGCATGTTCTTCAAGAGTTCCCCATAGCTTGTTCTGTAAGCTTTGTTCATGAGGCCATGTTTCGTTTCGTTGGTGTATGTATGATGGACATGACTGCAGGATGTGCTCTGGAGTCTGTGTTTCTGTCTGGCATGCACACTGTGCAGTCTGAGCAGGCTTTATTCTGTGCATGTGGTGGTTGAGTCTGCAGTGTCCTGTTCTTAGGCGAAAGATTGTTGTGTGCTGTTTTCTGTTTAGTCTGCTGATGGGATCTTGTGGGTGTTTGCTGTGGGTTTATTGCCTCCAACAACTCTCTGTACTTTTGCTTGATATGTGTCTTGAGAGTTGGTATTTAAATCTGCTCTTGGTCACATCTGAATTTATTTAATTTTTTTTCATTAACAGAAGCTGGGCATGGGGATCTTTGTCAATTTCAGGAAACACTGTATGCTCTTACATGCTCTTACAATCATTTACAATGCCTTCCTGCTCACAATGAAGGAAGATTTTGCCTGTGTTCCAGTGACTACTATTTCAATCCAGACAATACTTGCAGAAATAGTAAGTTTCTTTCAAGTGATATTTATAAACATTACCGCACCTTCTTCTTTAAATGCTCCATATCGACCACTTATTAAACCGCTCTTTGTTATTTGTATGTGATCTAAATCTAGGAGCGATTCTACATTGTGCCAGTTATACACCTACAAGTAGGCCAGCACATCTTTTTCTTCCGTGAATGCTTCATTTCGACCACTATGTGATCTGAGCCTAAAATCGAATTTTGCATTGTGCCAATTATGCACCTATGGTGAGTAGACCAGCACATCCAACGTATTGCCAGCATTTTATTTACTAGGTACCTTGCCTAGAGCGCTCTTTCTGACTATATGAGATCATTTTGGATTAGGAACATTCTAAGTCATTGGAGACACATGTGCTTGTCACGCAAACGATCATTTTTTGACTTTTTAATTGGCCTTTATATCTTCTTCTTCTTTGCGTTCGTTCTTTACGACCAATTTTGATCACTCTTTGTGATATGTTTGATTTTGCCAAAAACGTGTATTCTTTGCACATTGGTTTGTAGGCCCCTCAACGCATATACTTCTACACGTTTAGGACATGTGCATCCGATTTCAGCCAAACCTCCTTAGTCGCCTCTTACGACATACGTGGCAGGTAACAGTGGTTATATTCTTTACACCCCAAATGTGGGCCCTGGTAAACACTCGGGCGATTGGCCTTAATATGGATCTGAATCATGATGTTTGAGCGTCATCTTACTCTGTGTAGGATGATCAATGTTCAAAAAGTATCGCCCTTAGCCAAGGCTTGGGTTTGCACCAGTCAAGCCTTTGCATTATCGGAATCACTTTTCTATCCACTGTGAGTTTGTTTCTGAGTAGGAGTATTCTAAGCCGTTATGGGGAGCGTGTCGACACTTGGCAATGTCTACTCCGCATTTTCCCTGTCGCTGGGAAACACTGAACTGAGGCTGCGCACAGATATTCTAGAGGGTTGTTTCAATCAGCGCTAGCATTGCAACTGAAATGTTGCACTCGCCAACATCACCCACCTCAGTTCTTCCGGGGATGTTAATTGTTAATGCAACAGTACCTTCCCGGTTGTCCCAGGGAGGATAGTTTTGTTAGGTACTAAAACGCAACTTTAGGATTTGCGCTTGACCAACCTAACCCAGTAAATGTATCTGCACTGGGCCTTTGATATGGAATTTGCCGCAATCTTTCCATGTGTCATCTCGATACGTTACAGTGTTTTCAGAGACACTTGCCGAGACTATTGATTTGTTACGCATTTTTGTCATTGATTCCTTCATTGTTCATTTGAGAATCATCTTTGTCGCACATCGAACATGCTCCATTCTCCTCCCAAGCATGTATCTCAGTGTGTTTAGGCTAACAACTCCCGTTCTGTGTTGATTGATGTATCTACTGGGTTTTCTCTCGTGGTTTTCTCGTCTTGCCGCACCTATCGGTATGCATCACTTGCGCAGCCGAGATAGAGAATACCCTTTATCTTCATCATTGAAATGTTTAGAGCGTATGTTTTCTCTGAGAGAGGTGGCCCACTTACACCAGCGTCCAAGATAAACTGTATGGCGTGGCTGATAATCTGAGGCAGACGCCCGCCTTTATTAGAGAATCCAAATCCCAATCTAGTGAGAATGCAGAAGAAGAAGAAGAATGTAAGTGTTACAGAAGAGTCCTCCATATATCATGGACAGAGAAGAGAACAAATAGATCTATCCAAAAAGAACTCAAAATCAAAGAAAACTGGCTGATGCTACAAATAAAAAAGAAAATTAAGGTATTTTGGACATCTAAAAAGACATAAAGGGCTGGAGAAGACCATCATGAAAGGAGGCATACCGGCAAAGAGAAGAAGAGGAAGACCACGGAGAAGATGGATTCAGGATGTAACTGATGGTTTGAACATAATGGCTGTAGAGACAGAACATCTGGTCTATGAGAGAGAAATTCCAGAGGACTGTTGGGGTGGCAAAGTTCTGTTTAGGACAAGCTATTTGATGATGATAATTAACGATATACGGAAGAGCTGGTAGGAGCTGTAAAAGATAGCTAAAGAGAAGAAGACTTGGCTTGAGTTGGCTGAATACCTAGGTAAAACCGTGAGTCTTATTTTAATTAGTTATAGGTTGTGATTGTTCGACACTTGAATTGAGAATACTATATAATTTTTTCAGTGTCTGAGCTGCAAGTGAAAGACTTAAATGTATCATCAAGTACCGCACAAACAATGACTTTGACCTTTAGAGCAGAGAACCATGGGACTAATGTTAATTATAGAATCCTAACATCCCCCTATACAGAAGAGAGGACAACACACCTCAATTTTAGTGATGTCTTGTTCATTGACCTAGAACCTGGTACTGAGTACAACTTTACTGTGATTACCGTATTACAAGCTGATAAATTCTACCAAGAAAGATATGTTAATTCACCAGTACTTACTGCTTGGACAAGTAAGTAACATTTTTGCTAAACAATATCTCAGTTGTATTTGTTTTACAATCTTGTTAGTTCTGTTGATCTCTCTCTCTCTCCCTCCCTCTCTCTCCCCCTCCCCTCCCCTCTCTCTCCCTTCTCTCTCCCCTCTCTCTCTCTTTCCCCTCACCCCCTCCCCTCCCTTCAATTCCTCAAGAAGACTCCCGTTCAAGTCTGTTTAGAACGTCCCCATTTCTGTTTTACTTCGTGGATTCCACCAAAGTGGTTGTCTAGTGATACTCTCCATTGTCTTCCATAGGGTATGCCCGACCCATCGCCAGTTTTTCCTTTTAACCTGGGTCATGATGGGTTCCTGTCCTATTCTTATCCACAGGTCTGTGTTTACAACTGTGTCATACCATCTCAATCTGAGACTACGCCAAAGACATCCGTTGACAAAGGTCTGAATCTTATTTGTATATTAAATTGGTAACTCGCCACATTTCCGAGCCATACAGCAATACAGATTTCACATTTGAGTTGAATATTCTGAGCTTTTCTTTGATGGAGATGGCAGTAGATTTCCACAGTGTTTGCGGGAAAGCTAAGATTTGTCTCGCTTTACTGATCCTGGCATTAATGTCCTCTTGCTTGACTGATCTTGCTTCCAACGTAGACAAATTCACTAACATCTTCTATACCCCTTCCCACAATCAATATCGGGTCTTGCTGTATGTTATTGCTTCACAGTACTTTTGTCTTTACTTGACTGATTTTAAGATCGACTTGTTGCAGTGTTTCTGCCAGGGCATCCACTTTTTCCTGCATGCCTTGTAGTCTGTGTGAGAGCAAGGCAAGATCAGCCACAAAGCATAGGCCCTCTAATTTTGGTTAGTTTCTCTGTGAAATATAGTTGTTTTAACTTTTTAGAGAATTTTAAAGCGAGAACTAGAAACAAAAACCACTTGTGGTAATGAAAACAGCCGAACCGCACCTTAGTCACCTTTTACTATATGCCTTGTAGGTAACAATGTTAATATTCTTTGCTCGTCTTGCCAGCTCTTGCGACATAAGGGTGACTTGTAATTATAATAATAATATATTTTTTTTACTTCATGCAGAAATGTTGGAGAATGTCACCATCTTTGCAAGTTACATCAGACAGAATGCAGTGTACCAGCCTTTTATGGCAGATCCCAGCAGTCAAGAATATTTGATAGAAGAAAAGCGAATCATAACTGGGGTAAGACTTGTTTTCCTTATTTTTTATTTTGTGCTCTTTTGTACTTACTTATTCCTCTCCGCTTCTGATGGAGCATAGTGCCTCAACAGTTGTTCGCCACTCTTCTCGGTCTCTAGCTGTTTTCTTTATGGTCTCCCAGGATAGTCGAGCACCCTTCAGTTCCTCAAGAAGACTTCATCTTCAGGTCTGTTTAGGGCATCCTATTTTTCATTTTCCTTGCAGGTTCCACTCAAGTGCTTATCTAGTGACACTCGACTTTGTTTTCCACAGGGTATGCCCTACCCATCGCCATTTTCTACTCTTAACCTGGAACATCATAGGTTCCTGTCCGGTTCATATCCACAGGTCTGTGTCTGCAACTTCGCCACACCATCTCAGTCTGAGAATCTGTCAAAGACATCCGCCTTCATGTTCTTTTGTGCTCATTATTTTGTAGAAGAAGAGGTTAGACATTGAGGCTAATTGTCATACTTATGCTCTTCACAGCTCTTTGTCATAAACTGCTAGACAGAACAACAAGTTACTTATGATATTGGTTATTGGTTACTAAACTGACATCATTGCACTCTGGCAGACCCATAGGTGCTCAGTCTCCCCAACAGATATCAAAGAGTATGCATGATGGTTCCCTTTTCACTTTTCACCCCTCCTAAGATAGACTAGCTGATCCCAACCCTGCTGGATGCAGAGTCAGGATCAGAACATACCTTAAAGCTCTTGTATTTACACCAACCCCACTTCAAACAGAGCCGATGTCATCAATACGGTTAGTTAGTTAGTCTTTCCTCTTGGGCCTGTGGGCGGCACATAGGGCAGAGGTCATAGCTCTCCATGTCTTGCGGTTCGTTGCTATCTGTTTTAAGTCTTTAATGTTTACTAGGCCCATCGTTGAGCCTTCTCTGGTGATGGTTCTACGCAGTCTCTCTTGGTCTTCCTCGTTTTCTTTTTCCTCTGGTGTCCATATGAGGGATTGGTAAGGAGTCTTCTCTCATCCATTCTAAGTGTGTGGCCGATGTAGTTCCAGCGATGTAGTCGGCCCAACAAGTCGTCATCGTAAAAATCACCACTGTTTGAGAAACAGAGTTTAGGCTCTAAATGAATCGATGATTCGTTCAAATCAATACGGTACACTCTCATTTATGTGATATGGGCGCGTTTCAGACACTGGAACAAGTCAGAGAATTATCAGTAAAATTTGACATGTCAGATAGTTGTCATCTTTGTAGTAGAGAGAGAAGGTATACTAATCAACTTCTCATGGGTACGGTTGGCAAATGGACTTTGGTATGGCTGCTGCAGCGGAGAACAGAGCATGCATGGGAATGCTCAATGTGCCACGACATCATAACATAACCACACTATTAACAACATCATACTTATAATATAGTAATTGAATTCCTCTTGCTATGATAGGTCCAGTCTGCTATTTCAAACGATGTAGATTTTGTGAACATACTTCTGGACAAGTTTATGTAAGTAATCTCATGTTTTATTTAGATCATTTTTTTAGTTAATCCTTCTATGGAAAGTAATCAGCCAAATTGATTGTTTTGAGCTCACCTGTGTTTTATTTGGGGCCTGCAGGGGATGCAAAGAATAGTAACACTGCGATCTAATCCCTACCTGGGTAGGAGTCTCCGCAGCACTAAGCATAGCACTACATGTCTGAAGCTGTTGGAGATTTATGGGTTTTCAAGAAATCTTAAGTACCCATTGCACTATAGAAAAAAGAGTGAAAATTCAGAGTTCCTGAGGTTAGAAGAAGAAGAACACTGCGACCTACAGGGTATGACTAAGAGACGACCAAGCTAGGGGCCTAGGGAAGCTACCCTAGTAAATAAAAAAACGTAGCAGAAATCGGATAACCGGTCTATTTGCAGACACATGACTGGCACAACATACAATCGCTACTAGACTCACATCACAAAGAGGGGTTTAACAAGTGGTTTAATATGAAGCGTTAAAGAAGATCGTTTGAGCGAATGCAATTCATCTGTCCGAGCAGGTGATCGCTCAGTATTATCTCTGGCAAAAATCACACAATGGTCACAAAAAGTGGTCAATGGGTTGTTGTTCTAGGGAAATCAGGGAAATAAGTAGCCCTTGGACTATAATCACCTGCAGATTGACCAGCAGGGTCTTTCTTCTTCTTCTTCTTTGGTTCGTTCTTGACCAATTTTAATCACTCTTTGTGATATGTTTGATCTTTGCCAGAACGTGTATACGTTGCACATTGGTTTGGTAGGCCCCTAAACGCATAGATTTCTACAAGTTTAGGACAGGTGCATCCGATTTCAGCCAAACCTCCTTAGTCACCTCTTACGACATGCATGGCAAGGTAACAGTGGTTCTATTCTTTACACCCCAAATTTGGGCCCGGGAACCACTTGGGCGACCAGCAGGGTCAATGAGTGATGTTTCTAGAGTAACCTCGGCACTAGAAATTAAGAAGTACTGCAGTGGTCACCAATAGACTCTACATGTGTAGGAGTTAAAAGATGAAGATGGATTGGACATGCATGTTGTAAGCCATTATAGACATTGTCTAAAACAGTTCTCCAGTGGACAGCGGATGGGGAAAATCTTGGACGCCAAAAGGCAACATTGAGGAGATATGTGAAGAGAGAGCTGAAAGATTATGGTCGCTCGAGTGGCTACCGGGGCCAAATTTGGGGTGTAAAGAATAGAACCACTGTTACCTGCCACGCATGTCGTAAGAGGCGCTAAGGAGGTTTGGGTGAAATCGGATGCATGTGTCCTAAATGTTTAGAAGTCTATGCGTTTAAGGGCCTACCAAACCAATGTGCAACGTATACACGTACTTGGCAAAGATCAAACATATCACAAAGAGTGATTAAAATTGGTCGAAAAGAACAAATGCAAAGAAGAAGATGAAGAAGAAAGATTATGGCATGATGTGGGATACAACAAGGGCTGTAGATTTTGTGAACATATTTCTAAACAACTTTATGTCAGTAATCTCATGTTTTATTTATATCGTTAGTAATTTTAGAACCAGTGACGCTAGACTAAGCCAATTGTTTTAGAGTGATAATACAGTGTAATGGTTTTTCTTTAATGAACTGACGTCACAGCACTCGGAGCAGACCAAAAGGTGCTCAGTCTCTTCCAACAGCTTTGAAGAGTATGCATACTGAGGGTTCCTGTGTCTTGCTGGTTAAACACACTTCTCTCTCTGCCCCTCAAGAATCCAGCTCTGCTCATGAAAATCGAAGCATATCCTCTACAGTATATCACCATCAACCACAGTAAATAAATCATCAATTTTTTAGGCACCATTTATATGTTCAGTAATTTGCCATTGCTTTCTGAATGGTGAGGTCAATTTTAACCGTTGTAAATACCATGCGAACAAATTTGCTTCCATACTGCCCGCCACGGAGTTTGAACCAGGTAAGCTTGGGTTGTGATTGTGCTCACTACCACTTAAGCTACAGATGCTCTACTTGTACCACGTATAATTCCAAACTCCTTAAATCACTGGATTGATTCAGTATCAATTTTAGTGTCCTCATCCAACTGTAGGTCATCAAGAGACCAAAAACAAATCCCCATTATCCATCTGAACAATCAATGCTTTTGATGAAAGCATCTCCGCTCTCTCGTTGCCATGAATACTTGCATTACCTATCTAAAATCTACTTCAAAATCATGTTTTCTACTTCTGCAGACCAATCGAACGTCAACTTTACAAAGTGCTGCTACAAATTGAGGTCACAACTTACGACACAGATCTCTCTGAAATAGCTGTCAATAATGCAATCCAAAATAACGCAAACTATTCAAAAGGCTTTTTCTTCAATGAAGATCTCAAGTCATTAGAAGTGTCTTCTAATATCACAGGTAAATATTCACTAAATTGTTGTTTATTTTATAATAATGTTGCTCTGGTATGTTCTTAACATTATAGCAGTGTCTATTTTTTGTTCATTCGCATGCTATGAGTTCAGACATAGTTATGCTGCATATATAAGTACTTACATTTTACTGGTGGAGCAACTGGGATGAAAGTTGCACTGACATTGTACAAGACCTAACAATGGGTTGAAATGGACGAGAGGTGTGAAGGAAAAGAGTTATCTTACCAGTCATTAGAGTGACAGATATTGCTTGCAATATACAAATTAATGACACCGATAAAAATCTGCAATTATGATCTAAACACAATACTGAAATATCTAGATATACATAAATATATATATATATATATATATATATATATATATATATATATATATAGAGAGATATATATATATATATATATATATATATATATATATATATAGAGAGAGAGATATATATATATATATGTATATATTGCTCTTGTCCGTTATACATTTCATAGGGCCTGTAAGTGATTTCTCCATACCACTCTGTCCTGGGCAACTCACTCAATCTCTTCCATGGAGTTGAGACTGATATTTCTTGCCTATCTCAGCAAAATTTGTTTCAGGGTTTCTCTAGGGCATCCTCTCTTTCTTGAATCATTTGCCTCCCACTTCAATGCCTGCTTTGGTATTCTTTGATCATTTCTTCTCAATGTATTCTTAACATATCTCCATCTTCTTGTGAATAAACTGTCAATCATGTGGGGGTTTGTGGCAACAAGAGAGCAGACATGCTTGCATCGAAAGCATCAATTGTTGGAGAGTTTAGGATGGATAAGAGGGAAGTTCTTAGGTCTCTTGGCAACCTACTGTTGGATGAGGACACTAGAATAGATAATGAATCAATAGATCGACTTCTGGAGTTTGGAATTACATGTTTACAAGTAGAGCTGGTTGCTTGAGGGGCAGAGAGAAGTGTGTTTAACCAGCGAGCCACAGGAACCATCAGTATGCATGAATTACTTGACTTATTCCTCTCCGCTCCTTGTGGATCATAGGACCTCAACAGTTGTTAGCCACTCTTCTCGGTCTCTGGCTTTTCTCTTTATGGTCTCCCAGGACAATTGAGCACTCTTCAGTTCCGCAAGAAGACTACGTCTCCAGGTCTGTTAAGGGTGTTCTCTTTTTCGTTTTCCTTGCTGGTTCCACTCAAGTGCTTGTAAGTATGCATACCCTTTGAAATCTGTTGGGGGAGAATGAGTACCTATGGGTCTGCTTAGAGTGCTGTAACATCACACGGTGTATCGGTAGCGCTCTTTCAGTTATGTCCCTTTTTTACGCTTAACTCCCCCTTTGTTTACATTCCTGTACAGGAATGTGCAAGGTCTGAAATGGCGACATTTCGGTAGGCTTATATGTAGCTTCAAAGTCCGGCTGTTGTTAATGTAAAACACACTATATACGTTATTGCATCTAGCTATAATAAAAGTTCATATGTAGCTTTAGATTATTGTGTAGTTTAAGTCTGTTGTATAATATAGTTATGAAGTTATATCGGTATGAACTAGTCACTTTCCAAGTAGCTGACGATGTGCTAATTACGCTGCTGGTGTACGTTGTTAATATTCATTGAAGGAAGAAATATGCGGTACAAACATGTACAAAGTTTAGTTTTTGACAAGGGAACACGTTATCACTACTAAAATTTATGTTTCTTAATACGCACATTTAACAGAAATATAGTGAGAATTCTTCATTGCCGTGAGATTTTCTGAATGAATAAGAGTAAGATAATAAGATAAGAATAAGTAATGAGTAAGATCAAAAAAATTGTTTAAATAAAAATGAAATTGTAATAAGACTGTAGAATATAATGATTCCAGAATAAATTAATTTTAAAGAATTTTATTTCATTATAACGTAGGGCACAATGGTTGACATATAATACTATACTCATATGTCATCAGCTAACGAAAGACGAATTTTAAAAGCTATGTCTGGTCATTTATAATAGCATAAAAAAGTCATAGACAGTTATGACAAATTTACTGTTAAATTGCTAATATATTTAACATATCTCAACCTACCAAATGTATATATATATATATATATATATATATATATATATGTTAATCACAATAACATAAATTCACACATCACACATCTATTTCCATAAATACATAAGGATAGCTTACTTCTTCATGAACTATGTAATGTTTAACATAATTAATTTATCATTTAACAATAATACTTTCACTTCTAAATATACTGCTAATGGTAGTTCAAACAAAAATACATATCTTCATACATTGACAATACACATTTGTAATATAATTGTACAATTCTACTAGCCCATATTAGTCATAATGTAGCCCACATTTATAATTAATAACTTACTCATACATACTTTGCTCACACATACTTGCTCATACATACTTACTCATACATACTTACACAAACTTGCTTATATATACTTCATGACATGTAAAATGATTGCCTAAGACATCTTACAAACACACATTACATATAAATATGAACTTCTAAATTGTTATTAAGACAGCTAGACAATACAGCAGTGACAAATTGTACAGCCCAGAGGTCTGCTATTATTTAAACTTTATGTTTTTCACAGTGAACTTGTGTATTTACAGTTGGATAAGTTTGTAGCAGCTGTGTTTCTATGATAAATTTTAATTCCTTAGTTTTATTTCTTATACCCAAAGCTCTTTTCTCTATACCAGCTACCATTGAATGTACAACTTCTCCTCCTTGTTCTCCTAAAAGCCCAATCCGAAACCATTAATTCTGATCCAGTTTGCACAGTGATGTTCTAGTATGTGTTGTTTTGGAATTATTTTATCTGAAAAATACAGTCTGTATTGTCATGTAATCTTGTATTGCTAATTGTATTTCTGGAACTGTGTCAGCATGGATTGGTCTACTGTGTGAGATGTAATTGTGAACTTTTTCAAATGCTGTATTTAATGAATTAAAAATGTCTCTTGTGATCAATGCAATATTTATTATATCCTTATTCTGTTTTACAATTGTGTGTGTGTTATGACATCTTCTGTGAGATCTTTATAGACTTTACATGTTAAGTATTTATGACAGTGGTTACCAACAAAAGCTCTACTATGATATGCCTGTGGTGTGATTTGTGTTTGTCTAATACTTTATCTAACTGTGAACACACTGGACCAGACCTATCACACAGTGCTACAAACTCAAGTTCTAATAGGCTTGCTTGTGCTTTCTTAATCTTAGTATTGCATTTTATTTTCTCCTCCTCACTTTCACAAACTAATAAATCTGCATGTAACTTGTTTATTTCTAATGAAAACATTTCTGCCTGATGCCAATTCTTACCGTATTGTTTTAAATATTGTATGGTGTTTGAACAAGTGTGTTCCTTTTCTATGTTTACCATGATATCTCTGTCTATTCTGTCAGCTGCTTTTTTCTAGTAATGTGTGATGTTTATGAACAATACCTAATAAAATGTGAAGGTAAGGAGGAGCAACTTTGTCAATATCAATATTTAAATTGGAGCATGCAAGCAGTTATAATACAGAGATGCATGTTTTTTATTACCATGGCCAATTGTAATGAAACGATTGTGATATTGTTTCAACAATGACAGATCTCTGGCTTGTACAGATCTGCTCTCCGTTGGAACCTGAAAGTCTTTACGTGATTGGAGGCACCACAAGCATGGATATCTTCCCTGCATCCTGATAGCCCATACACCTTGTTAAAAATCATAATCTCCATAAAAGAAAACCACCAGTTTCTTACCCTCCCACTCTAACCGTGTCAGTGTTTCTATCCAGATTTCATATGTCATAATTGTTTCTACATTGTTGTATGTATCTTTAACTTTAGCTATTGCTACTAGAATAGTATTTAATTTAGAATTTGGTCTTGCTAAGTTTGCAATTTGCATTGTGACTTTGAAACTGTTCTTGCCATGGTCACCTCCCACTTTAACCCAAATCTGATCTTCTGGTATACATCTGCTATGCCATGTTAATAATCCTTTTGCTATAATCACTAAAGTGTACAAACAAACCTACCCAAATCTTTAATATAAGCATATGGTGCCTCCATTGTATGACCATCAGGTCCCTCGAATACTTTCATATCAACATGCACCCAGTCTCTTGTAACATCTTTCGCACACTGCCTTTCTGATCTTTCATGTGGCATCTCAACCCCAACCTGCTTCAGATATGCTTTATGTTTTCTTTCTTGCCTCCATGATAATCCTAATGATTCTTTCATAGAAATAGCTAAAGGAGTTGGGACTATTACTTTTAATTCTGCTACTTTACTGATATTCACACGGGATCTTTTTGGGAGTCGTTTAATTTCATGTGCTTGTTGCACTTCTAAAGAATCAGTTGATGTGCCTGCTACAAGTTCCCTAACATCTTGAAGATATTTAGACCGCTTTGTTTTGTTGGAGATTTTATTTGTGATGTTTGTTTCCTGGATTTTACTATTTTTTTTCAATACAAGTGGTTGTCCTCTTGTTCTGCATGTTATTACATTATGTGAGTGAGATGTGTTTAGTTTTCTTCTAACAAAATGTGTAAATAACTCTTCTTCACCTCTAGATAGAGGCTCTTGAAGTGATTTACTACGATAGAGATGAATTTTTTTTGCTATCTAACATTGGTGAGGTTGAAGAGCATGTCATGTGTGATGCAGTTTTTTTTTCTATGTAAATTGTCTTCAACAGTCACATCAACCTCATCCTGTAAAGAAATATCCCTACCATCACTGCAAGGCTGCTTAGAATGCATGGGGAGATCATGGAGGACAGTATCCAATGTAACTGTGGGCTTAGAATTCATGACATTTTTTAAACAACCAAGACGATTTTGTTTATAATGAAAACATAGACTACACTCATTTACACTAACATCAGAGTTAAACTCAGTCCATATATTCCGATATTTATCAGCAATGTTGTGCGTTGACTTGAGTGAATTTTCTGATAGTGTTCTTTGAATACGTATAATTCTTGACACACATCTCCTACACATACTTGTTGAATGTTTATTGGGCAAATCATTATTTATATTTATTCCAAATACATAAAAAATGTCATTTGTTTTATGTATACACTGTGCTGGCTTGTGGTATGATTTTTTTCTTTTCGATTAAAGTTTTTCTCCCCATGTCCTACACAGACCTTGGATATTTGAGACATGCTTGTCCAATGTATGTGCCATGTTAATATAATGCAGTATTAACAATAGTTCCAGCAAACAATATCTCAGCCTGAAATAGATAATTTACAAATTATTAGCTATTACTACATATTATATATAATTTTTCTGTGGTTACAAGCAATTTATTTCAATCATAATATATTCTATTATTTACTTTTATTTTTACTTATAACTTCCCAAAAGCATAATGTTACGAACTTACAGTCCCCAATTAGATCTCCAAAACATATTGTAATCGGTCGTTGGTAATATTCAGATAATGTAATAATGTCTTCTGTCGTCAATATATATGGATGATTGCATCTAGTCACATTTAGCTAGGAATTTATATCACTAAACTTGCTATTCGATACAAATAGCAACTAACCAGCAGAAATACAGCATAACAGAGTTTGTAATTATGCTTAGAATTAGCGTTTATCGCTCTGTAAATAACAACACTGTTGTTTACAAGAGTCGGAGTGAACATGACGTAGTAGTCGGTCAAAGTGACATCGAAACAAAACGGGGTCGTCAATCTAGCGATCAAAAGTTTGTAGCTTCAAGATAATGTGCACACACTAAAATTGAACAAAAGAGAGAGGAATCATTCATCCTTTTGAAAATGTATGATTCAGTGACGTAATATATTTTAATCGTATGAAAATATGAAGTTTTGGAGCTGTAACTGTGCAAAAAGTAGCGGTGTACAAAATTATTAGGTGACAATTGTAATTGTCTCGTTATAGGTAGCTTTCCCTTACGAAATGTTTATAAAATTGTTTGGTAATATGGAATACTTTAAAGTTTATAATAAATTTCATATTTTATGGAAAAATTGACATACAAGTATACTAACCTGATTTATTTCACACCAGTTTCACCGATTCACTAGAAATTCAAAATGGATACAAGTTATGAACTTTTTTATTACCCAACATTCAACGCGAAGAATGTCTTGGAGGTTCCTTAAAGATCGGTATTTTAATACAAATAGGTCGCCGTGATCAGTTCATTAACTGATAACCAATAACAAGCTTATATTTTTTCCTTGTCTTACAAAGTTGAATTTTGTATACTTTTTTACAGGTTCATATCAGTGTCCTCATTCTGTCACATCTTCAGTCAAAGGAATCTTTAAATGGCAAGCATCACAGCCAAACGTATCTTGGCATCAACAATGCCCATTTAATAACACAATAAATCATTCTGTCCTATGTGCATACAGAGAATGGTGAGAATACTTCTAATGTCACTTGCAACTTTAATTATCCATTGTTTAGTAATTTTGTTACTTGTAACAATGGTTTGAATATTTAATGAGAATGGAATACAACCAACCACCAATAACAGCATGTAATAAAACAAGATCAGGTTATAAAACCACATGGAAGTCCAAGAAAAAGATGGAAATACAATATCAAGACTGCACTAAATAAACATTGATATAACAAAAGGGTTATGTGGAGCATCTGGTTGAATGGATTAGAGTGCGGCTCCCATGTGGGAGACCTGTGCTCAATTCACGGTAAGGTCAAGGATTTCTTATCTGTTGTGGGCAAAATGAAAATCCTAACCTGAACAGTTTCGTGGCGACTGCACTAGCCATGCGGCCATTAAATTCCTCAGACTCTCATCCCACCTGTCCTATACTGCCCTAAAAAGTGGTACTACAGGCAGTAACAATAATTTTGTTTTTTAAATAACACAAGGGTCACTCATCTGGCCCTGAACGCAAATTAAAGCTCCCACCTCTATGATTGAGAGCCGCTGTAGCGTAGTTGTTAGTGAACTCACTTCGCAAGGCTGGTGGTCTGGTTCAGCTCCCATGCGCGTGGAATTTTCCTGACCACGACGGATCTCAGGTCGACCCAGCCTCAACTGGGTACCAGACATGCTCTGGGAAAGTAAAGGCGGCCGCGTGATGCTGACCACATCACCCATCGTGTGCCGACGGTCAATGAAAATACAGGCCTAACACTGTATTGACCTATATACCACGAGGTATGAAGGGTTCCTTTACTTACTTTTACTTACCGCTATGATTAACGACAATAGTGGACAACAAGCTCCATAATCCACATGGGGAAAGACAAAAAACATTTTTTTAAAGTTTACTATAAAGTCTTCTTCTTCTTGTGTCGCCACACTGCTACCGGGTTGTTGCCCAGTGTTGTGGTTTTCTGTTTTTGTCTTGCGCTGTTCTGGTGGCTTGGTGATTGTTATTTTTGCTCTTTCACAGGATTCTGCTAACCATCTAACCATCTTTTTGTTGTCTTCCTCTTGCTTTTTTCCCGATGTTCTGTTGTAGAAGACTCTGTATGCTGTGGAGTTTGAATGCATTCTTATTAAGTGGCCAAACCACTTCATTCTTTGTTTCTCAATGTAATTCAAGCAAAGTTCTGTGCCAACTTTCTTTCTTATGCTGATGTTGGTGGCTCTGTCTTTTCTTGTGTTGTTGGTAACTTTTCGAGGGAACGATTTCACATGTAGTTATTTTTGTGACTGCGCTTTGCTCATTGTCCATGTTTGGCCCTGGTAACACAAAGTAGGTATGAAAATGCTGTTGATCATCTGTTGTAGCTGTGAAATTTTGGGTGCCTTAACAATGGGGCCATCTGGTAGGTTACAGCATTTGCTTTTGTACTCTAGCCTCTATCTCTCTATCTAGTTTTCCATCTTCTGTGAATATGCTTCCTAAGTATTTGAATTCTTTCACTTAGTTTATTGTAGTGCCATTGATATGGATGTCTAGTTTATTATGTTTTCTTCCCATATTCATTATTTCTGTTTTAGTGTTGTTGATTTTCATGTCATGATTTATATAATTTTTGTTGAATGTATAAATATGATGTTGTAGATCTTGTTCATTTTGATGTATCAGGCACTGATCATCTGCAAAAAAGTTCATTTATTTTATCATTATCTGAATTTGACTCTTGAGTTATTTTATCCATATATACAATAAAGAGTAGTGGTGAGAGGATACAACCTTGTCTAACACCTGATGTAATGGAGAATCAGTCGTTCATTCCTTCTGTTGTTCTTACTGTACTCTGACTATCTTGATATAGGGCCATGATATTACCTAATAGTTGTCCCTGGAGCTATAAAGTCTAGCATGTTTATATATTTATTTTGTGTTGTCACAAGCATTTTTAATTTGCCAGAAAAATGGCATCTCTTAGATTGTTTCTGCAATTAGATAGCAATATTGACACCTTTTGACCAGACAAATATATTTTAATCATGACATTTTAGAACCTGATTTATCTTCCATCTTTGATACCTGCTTATTTAACCAGATTGCAGGGATGCATCTTACGTTTAGGGTTACTACTTGAAGGTCAATTAGCATCCTCATCAGCTCTGTTGACTTTGTAATTTCATCTACTGTGTTGTAGAGTTTCAAATCTGTTTCTTACTTTAACAAATAAAGTTGTTCACCTCTCGTGCCAAAGATACTCAGTTCGCTCCCTTGTGCATTATCATGAGAAGAGATGGACAGAGAATAATTTGTCAGAATGCATTATCATGAGAAGAGATGGACAGAGAACAATTTGTCAGAATGCATTACCATGAGAAGGGATGGACAGAGAATAATTTGTCAGAATGCATTACCATGAGAAGAAATGGACAGAGAACAATTTGTCAGAATGCATTACCATGAGAAGAGATGGACAGAGAACAATTTGTCAGAATGCATTATCATGAGAAGAGATGGACAGAGAACAATTTGTCAGAATGCATTACCATGAGAAGAGATGGACAGAGAACAATTTGTCAGAATGCATTACCATGAGAAGGAGGACAGAGAAAATTTGTCAGAATGCATTACCATGAGAAGAAATGGACAGAGAACAATTTGTCAGAATGCATTACCATGAGAAGAGATGGACAGAGAATAATTTGTCAGAATGCATTACCATGAGAAGAGATGGACAGAGAACAATTTGTCAGAATGCATTATCATGAGAAGAGATGGACAGAGAACAATTTGTCAGAATGCATTACCATGAGAAGAGATGGACAGAGAACAATTTGTCAGAATGCATTACCATGAAGAAAGAGATGGACAGAGAACAATTTGTCAGAATGCATTATCATGAGAAGGGATGGACAGAGAACAATTTGTCAGAATGCATTATCATGAGAAGAGATGGACAGAGAACAATTTGTCAGAATGCATTACCATGAGAAGAGATGGACAGAGAACAATTTGTCAGAATGCATTACCATGAGAAGAGATGGACAGAGAACAATTTGTCAGAATGCATTACCATGAGAAGAGATGGACAGAGAATAATTTGTCAGAATGCATTATCATGAGAAGGGATGGACAGAGAACAATTTGTCAGAATGCATTATCATGAGAAGAGATGGACAGAGAACAATTTGTCAGAATGCATTACCATGAGAAGAGATGGACAGAGAACAATTTGTCAGAATGCATTACCATTAGAAGAGATGGACAGAGAACAATTTGTCAGAATGCATTATCATGAGAAGGGATGGACAGAGAACAATTTGTCAGAATGCATTATCATGAGAAGAGATGGACAGAGAACAATTTGTCAGAATGCATTACCATGAGAAGAGATGGACAGAGAACAATTTGTCAGAATGCATTACCATGAGAAGAGATGGACAGAGAATAATTTGTCAGAATGCATTATCATGACAAGAGAGAAAAAGTGTTGGACATCCATTGCATTCAATCTTCAATGCGGAGACAGAACCTAATCCATTCATTCATCAGTCAACAGAATGTTCTTTGCGTTAGCTTTGAGCATTATGTACAGATACAAATGACTTGATCGACAGAAGTTGTGTATTGATGTAGGCATTGCTTTTGATTTAGGACAGTATTGATTTTGAAATGTATCTACATGTCGGGGTTCATGGGTGTCAATGGCAATGAGATAGTGGACAGGTTGGCTGGCTCTGCCACCATGGATAGAGCTGACATTCTGAACGCCCCCATACAGTGTGGCCACAAAGAGAACTTTCATCTAAATCAATCTACATCAACAGCTAGATTGCAAGAGTTTATATTAAAGATTGGAGTGGCCAGAAAAGAGCAGCACAACAGACATATGAGTAGGATCACCGCCCGAGTGGTTACCGGGGCCCAAATTTGGGGTGTAAAGAATAGAACCACAGTTACCTGCCATGCATGTCGTAAGAGGCGACTAAGGAGGTTTGGCTGAAATCGGATGCATGTGTCCTAAATGTGTAGAAGTCTATGCGTTTAGGGCCTACCAAACCAATGTGCAACGTATACACGTTTTTGGTAAAGATCAAACATATCACAGAGTGATTAAAATTGGTCATAAAGAACGAACGCAAAGTAGAAGAAGTAGGATCATCAATCAAAATTGAATTGTACGGTCAGTCGCTGGACGCTGTTGGAGATATTGTGAAGGAGATTAGAGCACCTATGGACATGTCCTGAGTGCAATAAGGATATTCCAAACTGAAACTCAAACTGAAAGATCTTTCCTTTCAAACCCTACATCCTTCGAGAAGTTTTAAATACATCTTTTTATTGATAAAGGCCTTTTGGTTGAAACGTCACTGTATACTGTTATTGTACTTTGTAAAACTACAGTATTTTATTTTTACATGTTTCGCATTTCTATATAGTTTTACCGCAATCTACCCTTATATCGATCATTATTTTTTATTCCACAGTCAGAGAAATACACAAGGATTTGCTGAATGGAGTGAAGTGAATGATACACTGTGTGCTGCTAAAAATATAGAAGATATATTCAAAAATAACATCACAACAGGTAGCAACTATTTTCTTGCCACTTCCCTCTTACATTAGTTTATCTATATTCTTCTTCTTTGTCAGTTCTATATCAACCACTCTTTGATGTCTTTATTTGATTAGAGCGTAAGTTTGTTGTGTCATTTATGTGCCTACAGATCTGTAGGCAAGCAAATATGGTTTGTGCATATTTTTTATTCAGGTTCGCCTAAGCCGGAAAAAAAAAAAAAAAAGATTCTTCCGAAGCATTGACTGAGAGTCAAAACAACAACCGCCCCAGTTGACGGAGTCTGGTGTATGGAATTAGCATAACTCAGAGGCAGTGAGTGAACTGAGTTTGTGGACAGTATTCACAGTAAGCTGTGAGCATCTGTGGCTTAAGCAGTAGTGAGCTCGATCATAACCCAAGCAAACCTGGTTCAAACTCAGTGGCGCGCAAGTTTGGAAGCAAATTAGTTTCCTTCGATATTTACAAACTGCAAAAATAGATATCACTTTCAGAAAGCAATGGCAAACTACTAAACGTATAAGTGGTGCCACAAAAATTGATGACTCGTTTACTGTTGTGGTGATGGCTGCGTCCTGTATAGGATATGCTACGATTTTCATTTCATTCACAGTAAAGACAATTCATCGTTAACAATCATCATCCAGTAGGTTGTTGTTTTTTTATGCTAGTGTTGCCATACATCCTCATTTTTACAGACACTTCCTCATTTCACAAGTAAATCAGAGCGTCCACAAACAATTTTGGAAATTTGTAGATTTGTCCACAATTTTTTCCTTGGTCTTCTTCATACGTTATGTAGTCTGTCAGTTGAAGTCTTATACAAAAGTTAGAGACAGTTATTTGAAAGCTTAGTGACCGTTTCGGCCAACACTTACGTGATATACGCAAATATTCTGTGATCCCTGTAGCCACTCATTTCAATCGAACGGACTATTTGGGAGCTTGCAATATCCAGGTCACAGCCATCCGATCATGTTTCTCTGATTATGAAAGTCGATTTACTCTAGAGAATCATTTTATATCTTTATATGGTGCCTTGCAACCTCATGAACTCAACATGCCACATTCCTATGCTTCTTAGTACTTTCTCTTCTCATGCTCTATATGTGTATATGTTAATCAGAAAGGCGTTTACTGCTCTGTGGAGAATGAAATGGGAGAATGTAGCGTAGAAGAAAAGTGGAACATTCTAAAATCTAACATTTATGACTGTGCCATTGATTCCTTTGGCACCAAGAAATTCACCAACAAAGACTGGGTGGAACAAAATGAAACAACCTTCAGCCCTCTACTTCAGGAAAAGAAAAGAGCCCTAATAAATTACAAAAAGAAACCCTCGCAAAGTTCAAAGGACCATCTTCAGCACACAAAATCCGTATTGCAACGAGAGTCAAGGAGATGTGCAAATGAATACTGGTCAAATCTATGTTCTGCGATACAAAATGCTGCAGATATGGGCAACACCAAGGCAATGTATGAAAATATCAGAGTAGCTCTGGGACCAAACATAACAAAAATTGCACCACTAAGATCGGAAACAGGTGAGCCAATAACAGATATGACCAAACAGCTCGAAAGATGGGTGGAACACTATTCCAATCTTTACTCTGTGGAGAAACCAGCACACCCAGTCCTCGATCAGATCATACCGAAACATCATGAACTAACCGAGCTGGATACTGAACCTACAGAGTTGGAATTTTCCGAAGCAATCAACAAACTTTCAAATGGCAAGGCATCAGGACTAGACAACATTCTTGCAGAAATCCTCAAATATAATAAGGATGTCCTCCTGCCCTACCTCTACACTCTCCTTATTCAGTGCTGGAGAGAGGGAGCATTTCCTCAGGACATGAGGGATGCAAAGATAGTGACACTCTATAAAAACAAAGGGGATAAGGGGATTGTAACAACTACAGAGGCATCTCCCTTTTAAGTGTCACAGGCAAGGTTTTTGCACTAGTCCTTTCAAAACGACTACAGAAATTAGCAGAGCGTGTTCTCCCAGAGTCACAATGTGGATTCAGAGCTGGACGGTCAACAACTGACATGATATTTACCCTTTGACAGCTACAAGAGAAGTGCAGAGAGTAGAGTAAGCCTTTATGCATTGCTTTCGTGGATCTGACTAAGGCATTTGACACAGTCAGTAGGCCAAGTCTTTATAAAATACTGAAGGATATTGACTGTCCCCCAAAGTTGCTCCAGTTGATTGTCTCCTTCCATGAAGGCATGAAAGCCAGCATACAGTTCGATGGCAGCACATCTGATAGTTTCGAGGTTAAGAGTGGAGTCAAGCAGGGTTGTGTCCTTGCCCCCACCCTCTTTGGCATCTTCTTCGCAGTCCTTTTGAACCATGCCTTCGAGGACACTGATGGTGATGTTTTCATCCTCACAAGATCTGATGGTTCACTCTTTAACTTGACTCGCTTAACTCTTTCCACACTTTAAGCCGCACACTGCACCATAGAGTTGCTTCCCTTATAAGAAGTCTTTATAGTTCTACTTCTACTGTTTTACTTATACTACTTTTCAACCTTGTTATTCTATTAGGTTGTCCAGTTTTCTTCAATTTAGTATATAATAATATATATATATTTATTTATTGACGAGTAGTTAGGATCGTAATTTTTTAAAATTATTTTTTTACTTCCCTTGAATTAACTGCTTAAAAATTGAGGAAATAAATGGGCGTGGAAGAGTTAGAGCCAAGACAAAAACAACGGAAATTCTTCTTAAGAATGCGGCTACTACATTCGGCAAACTATCAAAGCGAGCGTGGGACAACACAAAACTGACATTACAGACGAAGATTCAAATATATCGAGCCTGTGTAATTAGTTCTTTACTATATGGCTCAGAAACATGGATAGCCTACTCAAGACACGAGAGGAGACTTAACATCTTTCACCTTCGATGTCTCCAAAAGATTATGAACATCAGGTGGTACGACAAGATAACCAACTCTGAAGTATGTTCAAACCTGCCTTCCATCATGGGCATGCTCAGCAGTAGATGACTAAGATGGTTGGGGCATGTGAGAAGAATGGAAACTTATCGCATACCAAAACAAATGGTGTTCTGTGAACTTTCGGAGGGGAAGAGGCACCAGAGCAGACCACTGCTCAGATATAAAGATGTCTGCAAAGCCTCAATGAAAACTTTTCTATAGGTCCCAGCACATGGGAAAGACTAGCTGATGACAGAGTTGTGTGGAAAGCCAACTTACGAAAGGGCGCAGAATCTTTTGAAAAGAGACTTATGTATGAGCTGAACGACAAGAGAGAAAAGCGAAACTCAGAAGTTGTCACAGTAAAACACTTTCCAATTGACCGTCTGTAAAGACGAAAAAGGCCATATATATATATATATGTGTGTGTGTTATATATATTTGATTTTCATTGTTTATATTCTTTATTCGATTTCTAGTTTTTTTGGCATTTATTTCGTTATTTGTTTTAGTCACAGATTTTCCTTCTAGGGCCGGTAGAAATTTATTTTCTGATTCTGTATGTAGTGTGCCATGTAAGAAGTGAATTTCTTCACTTCTGTTGTATCCTTTACTTGATAAGAGCCTTTTGGTTGAAAAGTTGCTGTGTATTGTTATTGTATTGTGTAAAACTACAGTACTTTGTTTTTACGTATTTCACCTAAACTCAAGTTTTGTTATGTGAATACCATCTCACTGCGGAATACCTGGAATGAGATCTGGACATATTGGCAAAAGCAGGAGGCAGGCTACCACAGACAGACACCAGTATGACATATGAGGAAGGAAAAGTACGAATAAAAATGGCCTACGAGAACAACTGGCTGAGAGATCACCCAGGGCATGAAAAGGACGATGCATACCACCAACTAAGTAGAGAGGAACAGGTTGTCATTTTTCGTCTACGAACAGGGCAGCGCTGGATTAGCCTAGTAGCAGAAGTAGCAAATGCTACGGGCCCCGCGTTCTAGGGGCCCTGCGCCTATGTGACAGATGAAAATGGAAAATAACCAGATGTTATATAAAAGCACGCAAACTGTCTGAATTTTTAAATGTCGTGTGTGATGGTGCTGAATCCAACGAAATCAAGCAGAAAATACAGAAGACGTGTCCCATTGTGTAGTAGATGAAGGCAGTGCTATAGAAGAATCATCATTACCAATATTACCATTAAGATCAGCAACTCTTCACGATTTGGCCACATTTTTCACAAGACAAACTGAAATCGAATGTACAGCAAGTCCTCCCAATTTAGCCATATCATCTTCAAGCCAAAGAGAGGCAGAAAGCACAGCACATGCTTCAATGTAGCAACATCATCTACAAGCCAAAAACACAACGAAGTAAAATGTACTCCAAAGATATTGGTGAATGGCCAAACAACTTCAATCGAGATTATTGGATTGTGAAAGAAAGTAGCAAAGTGCAACATATGAACAGTGATTTCATGTCTTAAAAAAACAAAACAAAAACATATGATAAAGAAAACAATCCACGATTTTGTCGAATTTCGTTTTTCACATACACTAACAAACAAAACTCACGTGAGATATTGGTTGTGTTATACAGAAACTAAAGGACAACTGTTCTGTTTTGTTTGCAAAGTTATTGATTTAGACTGTACCATAGAGTGACTGGTGTATTTGGAATACTCCGACAGTTAAAATCTATTACAGCAGAAGAATCTTGAAAAGAACTCCAAATATTGTCAGCTCTTACCAAGAGGATTTGGAAGAAAGCGACGAACTTATGCAGTTCACTGAACTTCTTAAAATTAATGTAGCTGCTGCTACTAGCAACGAAAAGCATGAGGCTCTTGAACTGCAATTTTATAAACTTATAATGGAAAATTCATTAGAGTGGTATTTCCCAAATGTAGAAATAGTCTTACGAATTTATTTGTCTTTAATGATTACTAACTGCAGCGGAGAACGTTCTTTTCAACATTAAAGTGTATAAAAAGTGAGTTAAGAAACATGATGGGACAAGATCGTCTAAATAACTTCATCTTAATGAACATTGAATGTAATTTACTTAGAGAAATTGATTTGTCTAGTGCTATCTCTAAATTTGCTCACATTAAATCGAGACAAGTTTGTTTGTAAAAGTTGTGTTTTATTTTATTATCATACAAAACCGCACTAAAATTTGCTACGGGCCCCGCGCTAGCCTAATCCGGCACTGGAACAGGGCACAATAGACTGAGGTACCATCTGTTTAACAAGTATAAAATAGGCCCATCTGACATATGTACATGTGGCACCAGCAAGATGACAGAGACACACATACTGCAAGAATGTCCAACATACACGGAACAGAGAGAAAACACATGGCCAATCCCCATATCAGTCCAAGACAAGCTATACGGAGATGTACATAGACTCCGGTTGACCACTAACTACTTTAAAAGTATACAAATCGATGTCTGAAAACGTTGGAAGAAGAAGAAGTCTTAGTTATGTAGTCTGTCAGTTGAAGTCTTATACCCAAGTTATGTAGTTTGTCAGTTGAAGTCTTATACCCAAATTATGTAGTTTGTCAGTTGAAGTCTTATACCCAAATTATGTAGTCTGTCAGTTGAAGTCTTATACTCAAGTTATATAGTCTGTCAGTTGAAGTCTTATACCAAGTATGTAGTTTGTCAGTTGAAGTCTTATACCCAAGTTATGTAGTTTGTCAGTTGAAGTCTTATACCCAAATTATGTAGTTTGTCAGTTGAAGTCTTATACCCAAATTATGTAGTTTGTCAGTTGAAGTCTTATACCCAAATTATGTAGTTTGTCAGTTGAAGTCTTATACCCAAATTATGTAGTCTGTCAGTTGAAGTCTTATACTCAAGTTATATAGTTTGTCAGTTGAAGTCTTATACCCAAATTATGTAGTCTGTCAGTTGAAGTCTTATACTCAAGTTATATAGTCTGTCAGTTGAAGTCTTATACCCAAGTTTTGTTATGTAGTCTGTCAGCTGAAATTCAGTTGAAGTCATATACTCAAGTTATATAGTCTGTCAGTTGAAATCTTATACCCAAGTTATGTAGTTTGTCAGTTGAAGTCTTATACCCAAGTTATGTAGTCTGTCAGCTAAAGTCTTATACCCAAGTTATGTTATGTACAACATCTTCTGTTTTTAAAATAATCTTTTAAATATTTCAGCAAATGCACGGATTGTGTCTTCTCAACTGAAGACGTATACAGAGAGTTTGGACATGTTTACTGTGTCCCTGATGGACAAGACCGTGCACATGCTAGAACAACTTGCTATAGAGGATATCTTGGAGCAGTCTGATGTAGTAACAAATGTTATGGGCTGTGTGAGCAATCTTGTTAATGTGAATGTTAAAACACTACAAGAGTCAGAAACAGAGAATGCTGCATCGAGCAGGTACGTTGTTGTTGTTGAGAATGCTAAAGATGTAAGAGTTTTTACTCCTTTTCTTAATCTTCGGAAGATCCTTCTTCTTCAAATGCTCCATATCAAGCAACTGTTAAACCACTCTTTGGAATCTTATGAGATCCGAGCCTAAGAGTGAGTGTACGGTGTGCCAGCTATGCGCCTACAAGTAGGCCAGCAAATCCGATTTCTGCAAAGCTTTTCATTTACTAGGTAGCTTCCTAGCCCGCTACCTCAGTCACCTCTTACGACATGTCTTGTAGATCTCAGTTTTACTATTCTTTGCTCCCCTTGAGGGCCCCGGCAACACACAGGCAAAGCTAGTGGTATAAGACGTTGGATTAATCAACACAGATCTGGAGTGCTCAGTCACCTTACGGTGATGGAAATGTTAGGGAGGAGATCTGAACACCTACTGACCTGTCCAGAGTAGAATGATAATGATCCTCATTAATTAATAATCACTGTAACTGATGGGCATCTGTGTCTTATCGGTAGTGATCTCGATCACAACCCAAGAGTACTCGGTTCAAAACTCTACGGCGGGCAGTTTGTAAACAAATTTATTCCTATATTTTTTCCGACGGTAAAAATAGACCTCATTGTTCAGAAATCAATGGTGAACTACTGAACATATAGGTGGTGTGTAGAAAATCGACGACTGGTTTATTATGGTTGATGGCGATGTCTTGTAAAGGATATGCCACAATTTTCATTTCAATATTGTTTAACATGATATTCATTTTCTGTTCTCAGGCTTCTGTCTGTTATAGATTCTGTCTCCTATAAAGCCCCAATATTTGGAAACCAACTGATGGTGCCGACTTTGAATATTGCCATTGCAGCTCAAAAAGTAGATTCTGGAGATACCCAGAATTTAACACTTGTTGCAGACACAGATTCTGAACAACAGAAAGACAAATTGGTACTTACTATACTTAGTTTTTATGAGCGTTGAGATTGTTTTGTTGTTTGTTGTTGTTAGTTGAGGTTGTTGTTAGTTGAGGTGGCTGTTGGTTGCGGTTGTTGATTGAGGTTGCTTTTTGTTCTTATTGGTTGTGTTTGTTGTTGGCTGAGGTTGTTGTTGGTTGAGGTTGTTGTTGGTTGTGTTTATTGTTGGCTGAGGTTGCTGTTGGTTGAGGTTGTTGGTTGAGGTTATTGTTTTTTGGTTGAGGTTATTGTTGGTTGTGTTTGTTGTTGTTGGTTGAGGTTGTTGTTGGTTGAGGTTGTTGTGGTTGTGGTGTTGTTGGCTGAGGTTGTTGTTGGTTGAGGTTGTTGGTTGAGTTTGTTGGTTGAGGTTGTTGTTGTTGGCTGAGGTTGTTGGTTGTTGTTGTTGGTTGAGGTTGTTGTTGGTTGAGGTTGTTTTGAGGTTTTGTTGTTGGTTGAGTTGTTGTTGTTTGGTTGAGTTGTTGTGAGGTTGTTGGTTGAGGTTGTTGTTGTTGATGGTTGAGGTTGTTGTTGGTTGAGGTTGTTGTTGGTTGAGGTTGTTGGTTGAGATTGTTGTTGTTGGTTGAGGTTGTTGGTTACGATTGAGTGTTGTTGTTCGAAGTGTCCTGCTTCTATGGTCAAAGAAGGAATTCACTGATGAGAGTGTTGCCACTAGAAATTATGTAGTTAACTATGAGCAGATTGGAAGTGTTGAGAGGTTGTATTCATGTGCGCAGAAGAACACGGATGATTATGATGAGGTTTGTGGTTGTGAGTTTGGATTTGAGTTGGTGAGTTTTACTGTGGTGGGGTAGTGTTAGTGTTGTGAGTGTGGTGAGATTGTGTGTTGGTGTAGTTGAGTTGTTGTGAGTGTTAGTTGTTGTAATTTTGAGTTTGAGTTTGCTACTGTGAGGTTTACGATGAGTGTTAGGTGTTGTGGACGATAGGTGTTGAGTTGTGAATTTTGAGTTGTGAATGTTGAGTGGGTTTCTTATGAAGTTGGAGTTGTAATTGTAGTTGTTTGACGTGATTTTCTTATGTAGTTTGTGAGTTTGTAGTTTTGTCACTGGATGGGTTTTGAGGTGGGAGTTTTGAGGTGTGGTGAGATTGGTTGTTAGTTTTGCTACTGTGGTTTGTTGTAATGCAGCTTTGTTCAAGAGAAATCACTTATTTTCATTAGAAATATGTAGTTACATAGTACAGAATAAGTTACAGAAAGTCTCCCACGAAGACAAAGAAGATATTAAACAAGAGGCCACAAATACCAACACAACAATTATAATATGAGCAGATTGGAATAAGTTATCATTCTGTGCCTTAGAACAGAACACAATGACTCGCAGTCACATGTGTACAAAATTCAAGATTAGCAATTCAGCCATGTGTACATGTGGACAGGCACACCAGACAGCAGAGCACATACTTCAAGATTGCCCGAATATGATACACTGAGGCAAACTCACTGGCCTAATGAAACAACACTCAACAGCAAACTACACGGACCTCTGTTAGAGCTACAAAAGACAGTGAAGTTCATACAAAAGACAACATTGAATATATAGATAAATTTCAAGCAAACGAAAGGAAGGAAGGAAGGATCATGGACAGAGAAGAGAACAAATAGATATATCCAGAAAGAACTCAAAATCAAAGAAACCTTGCTGATGCTACAAATAAGAATGAGAAAATTGAGATATTTTGGACATATAAAAAGACACAAAGGGCTGGAGAAGACCATCATGGAAGGAGACATACCGGCAAAGAGAAGAAGAGGAAGACCACGGAGAAGATAGATTCAGGATGTAACTGATGGTTTGAACTTGACGTCTGCAGAGGCAGGACATCTGACCTATGGGAGAGATAAATTCTGAAGGACTGTTGGGGTGGCAAAGTTCTGCTTAGGACAAGCTATTTAATGATGATGACACTAGTAGAGTGAACGAAGAAGAAGAAGATGCATATTATATTGATTCTTATTACTTTCATTAGGTCAACATTGATTTATCTACTGGGAACATGCCATCTTTTGAAGAGAATAACAAAACTAGTCTAATGATTCCAATGGAAGCACTTCTTGAGTCTCTTACTGCTGAGGAGAAAAATAATTTGACAAGAATTTCTTTTATAGTGCATCGTTCGGATATCTTGTTTGCGGTAAGTTTTTGTTTGTTTTTATGTCTTTTCTTTTCTGTTTTTTCTTCGGAGCTCCATATCGACCACTTGTTAACCACTCTTTGTGATTTGTATGTGATCTGAGCTTAAGAGCAATTGTGCGTTGTGCCAGTTATGTGCCTACAATTAGGCCAGCACATTTGATTTCTGAGATGCTTTTATTTACTAGGTAGCTTCCTAGGTCATACATCAGTCACCTCTTACTTGTATTCGCAGTGTTACTATTCTTTGCTTCCCCTGTGAGCCACAGCAACACACGGGCGTTCCTAGTTACAAATTTGTTTTCTTTTTTTTTTCAACAGACTATAAAAAACAGTGAAGAAAGAAGAAATTCATCAAAAACAACTACAACAAAAAATTATGATAATGAAAATCTTCCTGAAAGTAATGAGAATCCACAAAAAGGGTCATCTACTTTTGTCACCAAGATCAACAGTTTTGTCATTTCTGCAAGTGTTCCAGGAATCAAAGTTCACAATTTAAAAGAAAACATTACAATGAGTTTTGAGCATATTGCCACTGTAAGTAATTTATCAGTATTATTTTTTCAGTCTTTTGAAATCTTTCTATTTTTATCCTCTTTGTAAGTAAAGTAGTAAAGGAACCCTTTCATACCTTGTGGTATATAGGTCAATACAGTGTTAGGCCTGTATTTTTCATTGACCGTCAGCACGATGGGTGATGTGGTCAGCATCAGCCGGCCGCCTTTACTTTCCCAGAGCATGTCTGGTACCCAGTTGAGGCTGGAGTCGACCTGAGAGCCGTCGTGGTGGGAAAATTCCACGCGCATTGCGGAGCTGAACCCAGACCACCAGCCTTGCGAAGCGAGTTCACTAACAACTACGCTACAGCGGCTCTCTATCCTCTTTGTGCCCCATATCAATTTCTCCCAGCTTTTTTCTTTGTATCCACTGTATCGGAGAAACATTGTTCTTTGAGGTGCACTGTCTTCTTCTTCTGCGTTCGGCCACTATGAATTCAGGCATAACCATGGCGCCTGGTATGACGCTTCCAACTGATTTTTGTGTGCAAAACCTACTTACCGCTTTATTGGTGGGCCTCGCCATGCAACCGAGACTTTAGAAGTAATGGTGCACTACCTGTTGGTAATCTGCTTATGTGGCCGAACCATTTAATTTGTTGCTTGATGGAGTTCAGTACTGATGTTGTATCCCCCTTTTTTTCCTGATGTCTTCATTTCTAAACCAGTCTCTTCTTGATAGTCCCAGCATTCTGCTTCGCCACTTTATCTCTGTCGTGACTAGTTTTCTTCTATCGTTTGATGTCAACGTCCAGGTTTATCTATGAGAGGGATTAAATGTGATGGAAACCTTGTCCCTCATGGTGTTCCTTTTGATGTTGTACACACTTCAAGATCTTGGTGTAATGTTTTAAACAGTTGTGGCGATCCATATTGAATTCTCTGCATTTTTTAATGACTTGTTCATATTCAAAACATGATCACTGGTGGCTCTGCCATGTGAAACCTGATGAGTTATTCAACATGATCATGTGGCTCTGCCATGTCAGAAACCTGTGTTATTCAAACATGATCTTGGCTCTGCCATGTCAAACCTTAAGTTCCGTTGATTCTTTTTCTCTATCCTCTTCATGATAATCCTCAATAGGATTACTTCTAATGGAAGTCTTTCTTTAACAACACACGCACAGTTGGGGCCTTCTCTGCAAGCTCATACGACAGAAAGGTTAAGGAAGACAGCTGTGCATTTAGTATGACAACAAGTAGCATGACAATGGAAGTACTGGTGGTGACAAAATCACTACTCTGGCTGGAGTCACAAAACTACACTCATGCATGCATTCCGAGTGAGTCATTGAGTATTATCCGAAAGGTGTAGGCTGGTTCAGTGCGTAGGCAATGGAGTGAATCGTTACAAGCGTCAACAATTCGCAGAATTACATTCATCTTCATTCAAGGGCACATGAGTGTCGTTGGTGGCAATGAGAGACAGAAAGGCCTGGCTGGCTGTGCCGCCATATCAGGGGGGGGCAGGGAGGTGGCGCAGCCAATGGATAGAGCTGACATTCTGAATGCCCTCATAGAGTGTGGCCGCAAAGAGGATTTTCATTTAAACCAATCCATATCAACTGCTAGATTGCAAGAGCTTGGATTGAACATTGGAGTGGCCAGAAAAGAACAGCACAATAGGTATATGAGCAGGCTGATCAATCAAAATCGAACTGGTACGGTCAGTTGCTGGATGATGTTAGAGATATTGCAAAAGAGATCAGAGCACCTATGGACACGTCCAGAATACAATGAAGATATTCCTAACTGAAACACAGTTGCTGGAAAAGGAGACTGAAAATTAATATATTTGACAAAGACTTAAGAGGAAGGAGCTGATCCAGCCTTGTATCAGACTCAAATGACCACAACTGGTAAGTGGCCAGAACCATTCAGAAATTAAAGGCAAATTATTGAATGAACAATGCCAGGAACAATACAATATGATATCAGTGCCAAACCTGGATGCTGATATCAAATGATGAAAGAAAACTAGTCATGACAGAGATGAAGTGTATGTTGGGATTATCAAGAAGAGACCAGTTTAGAAATGAAGACATCAGAAAAAATGGGTACACCATCAGGACTGAACTTCATCAAGAAACAACAAATGAAATGGTTCGGCTACATAAACAGGTTACCAACATGCCTCAAAGAGAAATACTACTTTGATGCAGTGGATACAAAGCAGAAAGTCATCCACACAAAAGGTGGATCTCAGAGATAACAGAGGTGATGAAAAACACTGTTTATGAAGCGCACACAAAATCCCTGTTCTAGCAATCTCTTCTTATCCTGATGCTGTGAGGTAAAACAGGATTAAATACAAAAAACAAAAAAACAAGACAATGCCAAGAAATCATGACAGCCATAAATGAAGTGCCATAAATTTAATTCTGTTTCCATTTACTAATTCATTATTACTCTTCGATATCTGTTGGGAGAGACTGAGCACCTAATGGTCTGCCCGGAGTGCAATGCCGTCAGTTTAGTAACCAATAACCAATTCATTAATTGCTGTCATGCCAATTTCATTCTAACACTGTATCTATTCATTTATTTTCAGAATGCCACAAATGCTCAGTGTGTATTTTGGAGTGAATCTATGCAAAGTAGTAAAGGAGAATGGTCAAGTGAAGGTTGTGGTGTTGTGAAATCATATGCAAGAGGAACCACTTGCGGCTGTAACCATCTTACAAACTTTGCACTGCTCATGGTAAGCTTCTAAACTGAATATCATCATCAAGTAGCTTGACTCTTCTGGAACTTTACTCTCATGACAGCAGTCTTGAAAAATTCTCTGTTCTGTGCAAGTTGACTGGTGTCAGCAGCAGTCATTCTCAGATCACCAATGGCATCTTACGCTCATCGTATTCTAGGTTTTCTTCTCATTCTTCTTCCAGGCACCTTTCCTTTCAAAATTATCTTCTTTAAGCACTCATGTCATTTGATGTGACAGAAATATTTAATTTTTTTTGATGTTATGTTCTTTAATAGCCAACTCTCCTTTAATATCAAACTGTTGCAGAACAGATGCATTTGTTCTTTTCTCTGTCCATGATATTCTAAGTACTCTTCTGTAGCATTTGCATTCAAAGGCATTAATGATCTCCGCTTGAATATAGCTTGAAATATTTTTCTCTTGTTCATACCTCAAGTTCCTCTAGTACTATTCTACATTACATAGGGCATGCAAGCAATTTCTTCATACCCTCTATCCTGGGCAACACGCTCAATCTCTTCCATGGAATTGAGACCGATGTTTCTTGTCTCTCTCTCAGCAAATTTCATTTCAGTGTCTTCTTCTTCTTTTTCTTTGCGTTCGTTCTTTACGACCAATTGTAATAACTCTTTGTGATATGTTTGATCTTTGCCAAGAACGTGTATACGTTGCACATTGGTTTGGTAGGCCCCTAAACACATAGACTTCTACACGTTTAGGACACATGCATCCGATTTCAGCCAAACCTCCTTAGTCGCCTCTTACGACATGTGGCAGGTAACAGTGGTTCTATTCTTTACACCCCAAATTTGGGCCCGGTAACCACTCGGGCAATTTCGGTGTCTCACTAGGGTGTCCGTTCTTGCTTGAACCTTTTGCATTCCACTTCAATGCCTGCTTTGATATCTTATGTGGATGTATAAAAAGGTCTAAAGCCAAGGATTGACCTCATTGCACTGGATTTTAACCAATATAACTCAGTCTCTCCCCACAAAAATTGCACACCACCTGCAGAGAGTATTGCAACTCTGTAGCTTAGGTAACAATCCTAGGGGTCTCTGGAAAAAATACACTTGTGAACAGAATGGTGAGGTTCAAATTCAAACACATGACCTTCGGAACACAAGGCAAAAGCATAACCACAGAGACTCCCCTTGTGGATGTATTGTATTGGACTACAGGAGGTATTGGTTACTGAACTGTTGTAATAGTACTCCAGACAGATCTATAGGTGCTCAATATCTCTAAGCAGATGTTGAAGAGTATGCATACTGACGGTTCTCTCTCTTTCTCTCTCTCTCACGATCACCTAAAGACCGATGTACCAGATCTCTCCATAAATTCATTCATGTGAAAATCTGATTCATGTAGCCTTAGCATGGGTGGGTTTCGTCACATCTTCAGCACCATTTGGAGCTCTGGTGCTTATCCTTCGGTGATGTGCCCAGATTCAGCCAGCATTTACTGGGTTCGCTCTCCGTTAGCCTTTGGCTGTCCCCAGCCGTCCTGCAAGGCATCAGGTTTGTTTCTACACATTTAGGACACATGCATCCGATTTCAGTCAAACCTCCTTAGTCGCCTCTTACGACATGCGTGACAGGTAACAGTGGTTCTATTCTTCACATCCCAAATTTGGCTCCGGTAACCACTCGGGCAACTGACAGTTCTAGTGGCTGACTGGTTAAACACACCCCTCACTCTGCCCCTCAGGCATCCAGTTCTTCTTGTGCAAAATATAACTCCAAACTTCTTAAAGCATGTGGACAGATTCAACATCAAATTTAATGTCCTCATCAAAGAGTCGGTCGCTGAAAGACCAAATAATATCGATCTTATCCATCTTGAACTCCCAGATGATCATCAATGATGTTGATGTAAGTTGGTCCACTCTCTCATTGTCGTAAACATCCGCATGCCCAGAACTGTAGATCCCCTAAGGCCTCTGGAGTTTTCAAATCTCAATAGATGACATCCACTCATACTGCAACCTGCCATTTTGAACCTTCCAAAGCAATTGAACTGGAACAAAGCCAGAGAAAAACAGATGAAGTCTGCCATTCCCTCTGGCATTCACTTCACGGTAAAAGAAGATCAACTAAGTAAATAAATTATCCTGAGTTATTTGTATCTAGCATTTACTTTGTTTTTGCTCATTGTCAGGATATCTATGGAGAAGGCAGCAGATTAAGTGACCTTGACCGCAAGATATTGTCCATCATCTCCTACATTGGCTGTGGCATTTCTTTGTTAGCTCTCATTCTAACCCTTCTAACATACATTCTATTTAGGTAAGTTGCTTTTTATAGAGAAAATAATATTTCTGTACTTTGTATTTTTATTTCTTTACCTAGATTTCACCATTTATTGGACATATTTGTGAGAATTTTTTAAAATCAAATTATTGATTTTAAAATAAAACTGTCGTTACTGCCTGTACCTTTTTAGGGCAGTGTAGGACAGGTGGGACGAGAGTCTTAGGAATTTAATGGCCGCATGGCTAGTGCATCGCCAACTATTGATGACCTTGAGAAAAAAAGATCTTAACTCCTTCATCTATCTCTCTCTTGCGATCACTGCCCAGACCGATGTACCAGTTCTCCCCATAAATTCTATTCATGTGGAAATCTGATTCATGCAACCTTAGCATTGGTGTGTTTACGTCTCATCTTCAGTACCATTTGGAGCTCTAGTGCTTATCCTTGTGTCAGGTTTCAGTCAGCATTTACTCGGTTCGCTCTCCGTTCTGTAGCCATCTAGTGTTTTTATGGTGTGGGGTAGCTAGCGCCACGCCCAACCTCCTTAGTCGCCTCTTACAACATGCGGGACAGGTAAGAGTGGTTCTATTCTTTACACCCCATTTTGGGCCCCAGTAACAACTTGGGCACTTCGTCCTTCTAAGCCGATATACTGGTTTGCAGTATTTTTTAAGATGATGCAAAGCTAGTATACTGGCAGCTTCAGTATACATTGCAGGTAAAACTGCATCCAGAGGTAACAAAAAAAAAAGTTACTGAATATTCATCTTCTCGTGGTCTTTCTTTTTGCCTCTCTACCGTGATACCTATTTCCATAATGGTCTTATCCAACACTTTGTGTCTTTTTATATGTTCAAAATACTTCAATTTTCTCTTTATTTTTTGTAGTATCAGCCAGTTTAGTTTAATTTTTTAGTTCTTTCTCAATAGATCTATTTGTTATATATACATATATATATATATAAAATGGAACTGGTTTTGGAAGCATGTTTTATTGTATATTTATAGAATCACAATAATATTACAATTGAGTAGAGGAGAAAATGTCCTAGTGTAGTAGTAGTAGTAGTAGTAGTAGTAGTAGTCATGGTTCCAACTTCATGATCATGGGTTGCTCCATACCTGTGCCAGCAAATACACCACTCAAAATGCTCAACATTGTCTCATGTGCGCTCATGAAGCAAGCCAACTCCCCGACGCAAACCAGCTGCTTGCGTACAGATTAAGTGCACACGCCAGCCGATAGACTGCCAACACCACTGTTTGCCACTTGAAATTGCAATCACTTCAAAGGAAATAGCTGTCACAACAAAACACAGCAGTCTGCAGAGGCGTTACTTTATATGACAGCTGCTATATTGTGTGCCGGCAATTAGCTGTCCACTATTTTCTGAATATGCATTTTACAACACAACCATCTTGGGCTCAAATAAAAAGCATTCTGCATGAAATTGAAAGCTCACAGTGTTGCTCCAAGCACTAAACTCAGTAGTTCGACTGCAAAAACTAGGTTCTACGAGTCCAAACATGAGGGAAAATATGCTAGCATCCAGAAGCAAACAATAATCTATGGTTTTAATGGCTCACCCACCTGTCTGCCCTGTTGACAGATTCTATTGTATGCTGACTTATGAACTTATGATTTATTGAATGCACATTATATCTTCAGTCCTAAGACATCATTGAAATATTTTATTTGTTGATTGATTCATTGGACCATCATCATTGCACTTCAGTGAATAACCATGTGTGCCCCAATCTCTTTCTTACACAGGAAGATCTCAGCCGCAGTGCATGAACTCCGTAGCACCTGCGAGGATCCTAGATGTAATTTAGAATATGGTGAAAATATTTCGTAGAAATAAAAAAACCTTTTCTAAAGAATTTTGCCTGGACAGCGGCTTTCCAGCCTGCTCTTCCTGATTTTCAACTGCCAAAGGTTCTTTTACGTGTGCAAATTGAACACAAGACCTACTTTTATTGTTCAAGAAGAAGAAGAAGAAATATCTCAGGTTTTCATAAATGGATGCTTGCACAGAATTGTGGCTGAACAACAGGCCACTCATGAAATTATCATATCAGGCTCCATGAATATACTTCAAAGGATTGAGTCTAGAAGTCTGCACACGGAATTCAGCGATAGACGGCATTCAGCGGTCACATCTCAAGACATGACTTGGCTGTAGGCACCTGAACATGCTGAAGTGCAAGACGAGCACCATGCATACTTCCATAGAAACCCCCTTTAAGGTGATGTATAAGATAAAGAAAGGAAATATCTGTTTCAGTTTGGAATATCTTCATTGCACTCCGGACATGTCTTTAGGTTCTCTGATCTCCTTCGCAATATCTCCAACAGCGTCCAACGACTGACCATACCATTTTGATTTTGATTGATGAGCCTACTCAAAAAAAGAAATATCTGCACAGATGAATAAAAATTTATGCATGTATGTTGAAAGACATGTGCTCCATAAGGATTATTACTATTATTATTTATTATTACTGTATCAGTGTTTTTCCCTTTTTTTGTTCTACCCATATTTAAGACAGGTTACACATTACAGCATTTCTGATCATATGCAGTCCAAGAGGTATTGAATATATCGTTCGCAGTTTCTGTATTTTTTTCAGCTTTTATTAATGCTAGTCTCTCTCTGTAGACATAATAAAATTATTTTCACATGTTGTACTAATAGTAACTCACCTGCACACACACACCAGAGAGGTGCAGCAGCACATGTCCGTTGTCATCATCGCTTGCGATGGATGGCTATTGTAACTAACAGTAACTTATGAAAATTCTTCTTCACCTTTCAACTCCCAATGGAGCACAGGTCTTCAACAAACTTCTTCCAGCTCTTCATCTCTCTTGCCATCCCTTCCAATTCTTTCCATGTTTGACCTATCCTTTTCATATCAGTCTCCAGCTTTCTTCTTCGAGTATTTCTAGGCCTTCCCCTATCCCTTTTTCCCTGCAGGTTCCAAAACAGTGCCTGTCTTGCAATGTTTCCATTTGGTCTTCTCTCACTGTGTGCCCTATCCATCTCCAGCATTTCTTCCTTAGCTCTTTCTCCATTGGTATCTGCTTAGTTCTTCCTCTGAGCTCATCGTTTGAAAATTATTGGTTAACTGCAAGTCTTCACCAGGGTCTAAAAAAAAAACAAATGAAAGTAGCTTTGCAACTAAATTTAATCAGAATAGCATAATGGGATGAAATAAAATATCTCATACATGTTATCATCAAAAGAGAGTTCAGTTTCAGTTTGGAATATCTTCATTACACTGCAGACATGTCTATGTGTGCTCCGATCTCCTTTGCAATATCTCAAACAGCTGCCAGCAACTAATCATACCAGTTTGATGTTGATTGATGAGCCTACTCATATAACTGTTGTACTCTTCTGACCACTCCAGTCTTCAATCCAAGCTTTTGCAATGACCATCATCATTACCTAGCTTGTGATTGTCGGAACTTGGCTCCCATGACAGCAGCTCTAAATGACTCCCTGTTCTGCATGAGGTGTTTGCTGTAATCATAGTTCATAAGTACGGTTCCAACTTCACTGCAACGGGTCACCCCATAATTGCTCCGTTCTGTGCCAATAAAAATCACACGAAATGCTAAGAGCTGTGAAATGTTTCCCATGTGAACTAATTCCAGAATGAAACAGTCGCGTACCGCCACAAAAAGCAACATGCACCGTAATCATACTCATACTCAGTGGCAGCTCGTGATCATTTTTGTTGGTGGGCCAGACATAAATTTTCGGGAAAATTATGGTTTTGGGTTACGTTATATTTCAGTATTTACTATTATTTGTCTATTCCGGGAATATATTCAACTTTTAAAGCTAACCAGTATCATGTTAAAAGTAAAAATTATGAACAAATAATTTACAAAATAAAAATACGTTACACATTATTTTTGGTGGGGCCCTTCCCCACTGGCCCTTAATGACGCGCCACCACTGCTCATACTTCTTCTTCTTCTTTGCATTCATTCTTTACGACCAATTTTAATCACTCTGTGATATGTTTGATCTTTGCCAAAAACGTGTATACGTTTCACATTGGTTTGGTAGGCCCCTAAATGCATAGACTTCTACACATTTAGGACATGTGATTTCTGCCAAACTGCTCATACTCATACCCACTTTTTTCCTTGTGTCTTATTTCTAAACCGGTCTCTTCTTGATACTTCCTGCATTCTGTGTAGATCTCTGTTGTGACTAGTTTTTATATAGATATAATGCTCTATCTGTTCTAAACATTCATCAACCACACTCCATGAACCACACAGGATGGTTTACCTACTTCTGCTAGGACATTATGATAAACCGTTATATCATCACCATCATTAAGTAGCTTGTCCCTTCCGGAACTTGGCTCCCATGACGGCAGTCCTGAAAAACTCTCTGTTCTGTACAAGTTGACCGGCGTCAGCAAGTCATTCTCAGATCGTCAATGATATCTTTCACTCATTGTCTTCTAGGTCTTCCTCTCTTTCTTCTTCCAGTCACCATTCTCTCCAAAATTATCTTCTCTAGGCACTCATGTTGTTTGATGTGTCCCAAATATTTAATTTCCTTGATGTTATGCTCTTTAATAGCCAACTCTCTTTAACTCTTTCCACGCAGAGTTATTTCCTCAATTTTTAAGCAGTTAATTCAAGGGAGGTAAAAAAACAACCCAAAAAACGATCCCAACTACTCGTCAATAAATAAACATACATATATATATATTATATATTAAATTGAAGAAAACTGGACAACCCAATAGGATAACAAGGTTAAAAAGTAGTATATGTAAAACAGTAGAAGTAAAACTAGAAAGACTTCTTATAAGGATGCAGCTCTATGGCGCAGTGTACGGCTATTAGCGTGCAACGGACTTCCGCCGTGGAGCAGTGTGCGGCTTAAAGCATGGAATGAGTTAATATCAAGCTGTTGCAGAACAGAAGCATATGTTCTTTTCTCTGTCCATGATATTCTAAGTACTCTTCTGTAGCATTTGCATTCAAAGGCATTAATGATCTCCCTGTGGCTTTGTAAATGTTCCATGTCTCACAACCATATGTTGCCAAGAAAAACATGCAGACTCTTAAACACATGCTTTTTGAATTATATACTTCTTGTATCGTATTCTTAACACTTGCTAACCATTCTGTTCATTAATTAATCTATTTATATTAATATACAACTATTGTTCTATATTAACAGCAAAAAGCACTAACTAACCAGATTGCTAAAATGTTTATATTATTAACAATAATGTTTGTTTTGTGTTTTGCCCTCCATGCTAAGATTGCTATTTTTGCATTAACCATTGCAAGATGAATCATTAACTTATATCAAGACACTGCCATCAGTATTAATAACTTGCAAAATAATCAAGTTCCTTCTTCTTCTTTGCGTTCGTTCTTTCCGACCAATTTTAATTACTCTTTGTGATACGTTTGATCTTTGCCAAGAACGTGTATACGTTGCACATTGGTTTGGTAGGCTAATCAAGTTTAATTGTGATATATTTCTTTCTAAAACTTGATACTAACACAGATTCTTGTCACATTTGTGTGACATTGTCAATCATTCTAACACTATCGCTTCGTAATTTTTTTTTACGGTGACTGCTCCAAAGAGATCTCAAGAAGATTGGCAATAGCAATTAAGAAGTTAAACACAATGAAGAACATGTGGCAAAGCACTAGCAAAAATATTAAAATTAAAAATATTGAGAGCATGCATTTTCCCAGTGGCTACTTATGGTTGTGAATCATGGACTATTATACAAAAATTAAGAACGAAAATTCAGTCAGTCAAAACTAAATGTTACAGAAAGATCCTACGAATACCATGGACAGAAAAAGAAAGAACACTGATGTCCTGAAGGAACTAAATGTTAAAGAGAATTGGCTGATAAACAACATACTATACAGAAAAATTACATACTTTGGTCACATCAAGCGTCACGATGGCTTGGAAAGAACAATACTAGAGGGCAGGGTCCCAGGATGCAGAGGCAGACCAAGAAGAAGATGGCTTCAAGATATTAAAGAAATCATGAATATGACCATCAATGAAGTGGGGGAACTGGCTAGAGACAGAGTGAATTTCAGATGTGCTGCAAAGAGAGCAACGTCCTATAAAGGATACGCACCTTGATGATGATGATGTCAATCATTCTAACACTATCGCTCCGTAATTTTTTTAGGACACATTTATTTTGCAATATATAATAAATTAGCCAGTATACTGACTTGATGCCATATTAAAAACTGCAACAAACAACAAAGCAGAAGACCAGCATGCAAGGTGAACCCAGAGATAACAGAGAGGACCAAAGACATTATTTATGAAGCGCACACAAGGGCTTGTTCTAGAAATCTCTTCTTATCCTGACGATGTGAGGCAAAACATGATAGGAGGAAAGAAAGAATGAGCCAGTATATCAGCTCAGAAGGATGACAGAGTTAAATCAAACAATATTGAGGGTAATAACCCTCATACAGAGAAAATCTGCTGTAGACTGGAAGACAAGCTAAATTTGATTATGGAAAAAACTTCCTCAAAGACCTAGGCAGAACAGACCAGGTTATTATATTTTGCCAATGTACCGCACACTGCAGACTCGACAGACACTTATATTGACTAGGAATAATAAAATATCTACATAATCTTCAAATTACATCGGAGACCCTCGACTGTGCTATGGACTTCATGCACTGCAGCTGATTTCTTCCTGTGTATGAAAGAAATTGGAGTATACATGGTTACTCACCAAAGTGCAATGATGATGGTCATATCAATCAGAAAGAAAGAAAGAAAGCAAGATGTGGAAAGAATTGGATGGAATGGCAAGAGAGAGGAAGGACTGTAAGTATTTTGTTGAAGACCTGTGCTCCATTGGGAGTTAAAAGGTGAAGAAGAAAAAACCCCATAATCTGAATAGTTATGTATTTATTTTTTTTATAATTGAACTACAGAAATATGTCAGACTAAGAATTTATCTGGACATTGGACTTAAGGCGACTGTGTACCAACATATCCTTAAGACTTCTGTCTCATCTGTAAGCCACTATATGTTATGATTGAACTACTGAAATATGTCAGACTAAGAAATTACCTGGACATGAAAAGAAATGTTCTTTGTTTTGATAATGTGCAGTTTGTGTCAAATTAAAAACAATATTTATTTTCATCCTTTAAAAGAATGTAGTTATAAAATTTCTATATATTAGCTAAAGAGGAGAATACAGAGTCTTTTACAACATAACATCGGGAAAGAAGGCAAGAGGAAGACCACGAAAAAGATGGTTAGATGGCAAAAATGCCTGTCAAAGAGCAAAAAATAACGATCATCCAAGCCACCAGAATAGCACAAGACAAAAATAGAAAACCATGACACTGGGCAACAACCTGGTAGCAGTGTGACGACAAAAGAAGAAGAAGAAGCTAAAGAGGAGAATGACGAATCTATGGATTGCATCTGGATACCATTTAGAAAATGATGAAAACTATGGAATATTAAATAATAATTCCAACAGTTTAAAATTCAGCTGCCATTCTTTGGTACATTGAGAAAGTCTTTCCAAACAGATGGGTTTCAGGGTTGTGAATCTCAGTCGCTGACAGGATTGAGAGAGATCTGCTACCAATATGACACAGTCAGCTATGTGCCATTACAATAAAGTCGACTATGTGCCAATACGACACAGTCAGCTGTGTGTCATTATGACACAGTCGGCTGTGTGCCAATATGACACAGTCTGCTATGTACCAATACAACCCAGTCAGCTACCAATATGACAGTCGGCTATGTTCCATTATGACACAGTCGGCTATGTGCCAATATGACACAGTCGGCTACCAATATGACACGGTCGGCTATGTGCCAATACAACACAGTCGGCTACCAATATGACACAGTCGGCTATGTGCCAATACGACACAGTCGGCTATGTGCCAATACTACACGATCGGCTATGTGCCAATACGACACAGTCGGCTATGTGCCAATACGACACAGTCGGCTATGTGTCAATACAACACAGTCGGCTACCGATATGACAGTCGGTTATGTGCCATTATGACACAGTCGGCTACCAATATGACACGGTCGGCTATGTGCCAATACAACACAGTCGGCTATCAATACGACACAGTCGGCTATGTGCCAATACAACACGGTCGGCTATGTGCAATTATGACATCTTTTATAAGATAAGTTTCTGTGACCTGGTGAAGCTAGATGCTTGATAAAACAACATAACCCAACAATCTCTTATATATTTACAGAACCCTTCGACGTGACAACCCATCAAAAATCCTCATCAATCTTTGCTTGGCATTGCTGTTCTCCAACCTAGTTTTCTTGGTGGGTATGCAGGACTATTCCTTCAACAACATCGCTTCTTGCAAGGTAAGTTACATTCATGAGTCTAATCATGGAGAGGTCAGGGGATAATGGAAAAGTAAATCTCAAATTTAATCAATGTATTCTTCTTCATCTTCTGCGTTCTCATTAGATTTGTATTTCGGATTTTCTAATAAAGGCAGCCGTCTGCCTCAGAAGAAAAGAAAATTTACTAGGGTAGCTTCCCTAGTCCGTACCTCAGTCTCATGCGCCATGCATTGTAGGTTGCAGTGTTACTATTCTTTGCTCCCGTGTGAGCCCCAGCAATCTAGGAAGACCTAAGTGACCAAAGAGCTAAGAGAAAGAACTAAGATGATACCAGTGGGAAAAAAGCTAAGGAAGAGACGCTGGCGATGGATAGGACACACATTGAGAAGGCTGACTAGAAGCATTGCAAAACAGGCCCTGTTTTGGAACCCGCATGGAAAGAGGAGTAGGAGAAGGCCTAGACATACCAGGGAGAAGAGAGCTGGAGAATGATATTAAAAGGATAGGTAAATCATGGAAAGAATTGGAAGGTATGTCAAGAGAGAGTAAGAGCTGGAAGAAGTTTGTTGAAGACCTGTGCTCCATTGGAAGTTGAAGAAGAAGCAAAGGAAAAAATGATTCATTTGTAAAGTAAAATCAATTTTCATGTATTCCCAAAACCCTAGGCTGTTGCTGTATTGCTGCATTATTTCCTTCTATCATCTTTGACTTGGATGGCAGTTGAAGCATTCTACATGTACCTGGCACTAGTCCTTGTGTTTAAGACATATTTTACCAACTTCCTCCTCAAATGCTCACTTGTTGGTTGGGGTAAGTAGAAAAAAATACTTGTGTTTTTTAAGTAATTTGTTTTTTACGCTCTTCTTTGTTAGTCTGCTTCGAATTCAGGCATAGTTAGTGCGTCTGGTATGACGCTTCGGACTGAGTTTTGCCTGGTATGCGCTCGGACTGAGTTTTGCGTGAAAACCTATCCGTGCCTCTCGCCATACATACCTTCTTTGAATTCAGAGATGTTTTTAAGTTAATACTTGCTTGTAATTTTGGTTTGTGGTTAGTTACTTCATCTTCTACTTTCGCCTGCTATGAATTCAGGCATAGTTAGAGCACCTGATATAACGCTCGACTGGGTTTGCGTGAAAACCTATCCGTGCTCTACATACATACCTTCTTGAATTTAGAGATGTTTTTAAGTTAATACTTGCTTGTAATTTTGGTTTGTGGTTAGTTACTTCATCTTCTACTTTCGCCTGCTATGAATTCAGGCATAGTTAGTGCGCCTGGTATTACGCTTCGGACTGAGTTTTGCGTGAAAACCTTTCCGTGCCTCTCGCCATACATACCTTCTTTGAATTCAGAGATGTTTTTAAGTTAATACTTGCTTGTAATTTTGGTTTGTGGTTAGTTACTTCATCTTCTACTTTCGCCTGCTATGAATTCAGGCATAGTTAGAGCACCTGATATAACGCTTCGGACTGGGTTTTGCGTGAAAACCTATCCGTGCCTCTCACCATACATACCTTCTTTGAATTTAGAGATGTTTTTAAGTTAATACTTGCTTGTAATTTTGGTTTGTGGTTAGTTACTTCATCTTCTACTTTCGCCTGCTATGAATTCAGGCATAGTTAGTGCGCCTGGTATTACGCTTCGGACTGAGTTTTGCGTGAAAACCTTTCCGTGCTTCTCGCCATACATACCTTCTTTGAATTCAGAGATGTTTTTAAGTTAATACTTGCTTGTAATTTTGGTTTGTGGTTAGTTACTTCATCTTCTACTTTCGCCTGCTATGAATTCAGGCATAGTTAGAGCACCTGGTATGACGCTTCTGACTGATTTTTGCGTGAAAGCCTGTTTTCCTTATCAGTGTCCTCGTCATACAGTGTGCCTTCTTCTAATTCAGAGGTATTTTTACGTTAATACTTGCGTGTAATGTTGGTTTGTTGTTAGTTACTTCTTCTGTATTCGCCTGCTATGAATTCAGGTATAGTCAGAGCGCATGATATGGTGCTTCTGACTGATTTTTTAAATTGAAAACATGTTTTCCTTATTATCAGTGCGCCTTCCCATACATGCCCCTTTTCGACTTTAGAGGTGTTTTCACATTAATACTTGTAATTTTAGTTTGTCATTAGTTATTGTAAGTATACAAATAAACACTTGCCAATTGACCGTCTGTAAAAACGAAAAAGGCCATATATATATATATATACACACACAAAACTGTGCAAATCTAGAGAAGCCTTGGTGTATCAATTTTGATTGGAATATAGAAGATTCTTGGAATTGATACATGGTTATATTGAGATCATCTATTTAGATATTGAAATAGATAAAAGCTTACTAATATCTTCTATACTTCAACTGAGCAAATGCAGCCGTAAAAAATAACTCCATGTGAAATTCGGTGTCTGCGAAAAGTTACCAACAATACCTGAATGAAAGACACCAACATGAGCATAAGAAAGAAAGTTGGCGCAGAACCTTGCTTGAATTACATTGAGAAACAAAGAATGAAGTGGTTTGGCCACTTAATAAGAATGCATCCAAACTCCACAGTAGTCTTCTACAACAGAACATCAGGACAGAAGGCGAGAGGAATGGTGAAGGACACTGGTGATAAGAAAAGCAAGTCTGCACGCAAAAATCAGCCAGAGGCACCTTGACTACACCTGAATTATTATTAGACAAACAAACAAACAAAAAAAAAAGCTGCAAGCAACAACTCTACATAAAACTGAAGGACTGTAGCTCTGACTGTCATTCACAATAATTTATTGTACAGAACCGCTAGTATGTTGCCGGGGCCCGCATGGGGAACAAAGAATAATAGCAATGTGAACTACAAGGCATGTTGTAAGTGACAACTGAAGTAGGGGCCTATAAAAGCTACCCAAGTAAATAAGAAGCATCGCAGAAATTGGATATGGCGCATAACTGGCACAATTTACAATTTCTCTAAGACTCAGATCACATACAAATCACAAAGAGTGGTTTAACAAGTGATCGATATGGAGCGTTCACAGAAGAAGATTGTATAGAATGATGTTCATTTAATTTAATACTGTATTTGCATAACTGATTTTATTCCTAATTTCTGGAATGCATTCTCACATTGGATATTATCAGAGGGATCAGGTATTTATGTTGAAGCACCTGTTGTAACTGTGTTTTATTGACTTGTCGATGTCTTCAATTTGTTGCTTAGAGATGACCATTACTTATAGGGGGAAATGAAAATCATGGCATATCCTTTACAGGATGTAGCCATCAACCACAGTAAACGAGCCGTTGATTTTCTAGGCACCACTTATGCATTCAGTAGTTTGCCATTATACAGAGTCTTCTACAACAGAACATCAGGAAATAAGGAGAAGCAGACCACGAAAAAAATGGTTAGATGGCATAGCAGAATCCTGTCAAAGAGTAAAAATAACAATCACCCAAGCCACCAGAACAGCGCAAGAAAAAGCAGAAAACACGACACTGGGCATTAACCCGTAGCAGTGTTATGACAAAATAAGAAGAGGTTTGCCATTACTTTCTGAATGGTGAGGTATATTTTTACCGTTCTTAAAAATCCACGGGAACAAATTTGCTTCCAAACTGCCTGCTGTGGAGTTTGAACCAGGTACTCTTGGGTTGTGGTCGAGCTCAATATCGCTAAGCCACAGACACTCACACTTATAAGGTACAGGCTAAAATAATAATTGCAAGGAGAGTATTTAAATCTAAAAAAACAGAATCATGTATTGTTGAAATAATATCTCTTGAATTAATGAGATTTACAAAATGTGCTCAGTGCCTGGCTCTGCATCCAGCCGAGCTTGGGTCAACTAGTCTCTCTCTTAGGAAGAGTGAAAAGTGAAAAAGAGTACTGTGCTAATGACCCATAGAACACACAAGCCAAAATCCCCCTTCCCCAACACCTCCCAGTGATGTAGACTGGGAAACTTTGACTGAGAGGTCTAAAGCTAGCGGGATTCTGGCTCACCTAGGGATGGACTTCCTAGGTCATATATATTTTTATTGACAACCCAATTAAGTCTTGTTTGGTCATCAACGTGTAATTTAAGAACCTGAATAAAAAGCATGCAGAAACCGAATGTGCTGGCCTATGCAATCCACATACTCACCTTCATCTTTGCCCCAGACTATTCTGGGGGGAAGGGCAATGAGAGAATGGATGCACTGTCAAGCAATTTTTGCTATCGAGAATGTGCCTTCTATGAATAAAAGTGACATCATCAATGCTCTAAAAGAAAACATATGCTTTGAGGATTTTATCAAAGATAAAGGGTATTCTCTATCTCGGCTGCACAAGCTAGGCATAATGATTAGTTCGGCAAGATGAGAAAACCATGTGAGAAATCCCAGTAGATACATGAACCAACACAAAACGGGAGTTGTTAGTCTAAACACACTGAATGACATGCTTTGGGAGAAGACTAGAGAGATTATGAACATATCTGGTGTGTGATGAAGGTCATCCATTGCATTGGGTCAAAGCACTTCTGCTGTGATCAACTTTTGCTATGCAACTACTACAGTATGTGTCATAAACAGGACGGTGCACTCAAAGTCTTCACCAATCCCCCATAATTTGTTCTGAAAGGTTGTTTCTGTTGGCCAGATTTCCATTCTAACGCTGCTCAGACTGGGGCAGTCTTGCAGGATGTGCTCTGGGGACTGTTTTGATATCCACATGTGCAGTCAGCCAAGTCCCTCAGACCCAATCTATGAAGAGGTGCTCTGAGACCGCAGTGTCCCATTCTAAGTCTGAAGATTGTGGTGTGCACTTTGCTGCTTTATTTTTTTTTTACATTGTCTTGCTTTGGGTTGTAGCCTCTGTTTATTTTTTCTCCACATAATTTTTCTGGATTGTTTCAGGAAAGTCTTTGTTTCTTTAAAGCTTTATGTTGGGTGGTTTTGTGTTAGTCTCCCTCCAACCTTTGCAAGTTTGTCAACTTTTTCATTTCTGGGATGCCACAATGTGCTGTTATCCACTGTAGAACTAATTCTGATATCTTGGACAGCAGGATGATTTTTTACCTTATATCATGGATGAGTTTGTCTTGTCTGGGACATGAGATGGCCTGGAGAATGGATCTTGAGTCACTAAAGACTGCAATATTTGCTGAGGCTGAATCAAAGGACACGAGCCCAAGTGTTATTGGAGTTTTGAAGAAGTAGAATTACCTGTATACATGAAATTCAAACAAAAAAACAAATCTTCTTGACCAGATATTGAAATCATATAAAGAAATCTCTCTCCTCTCCACCAGATTCCAAGATCATCTTAAAGATCTAAAAATCTCTCTCTCTCTCACGATCCCAGATATCTAAAGAAATCTTCTCTCTCTCCTCACAAAAATCCCAGATAGATATCTAAAGAAATCTCTCTCTCTCTCTCAATCAGAATCTCTCTCACGATCCCAGATATCTAAAGAAATCTCTCTCTCTCTCACACGATCCCAGATATCTAAAGAAATCTCTCTCTCATCCCGTACTAAGAATCTCTCTTCAGCCCAGATATCTAAAGAAATAGTAAATTGTCTGGACCGTAACAAGGAAACATTTTTCTATTTATTTAAACTCTCATTCTTCTTCTTCACCCAATGGGGCTTTATTGGAGATAGACAGAAACAAAAACAGACAAAAGCCTGAGAACTGAAAATGAAAATCATGTTAAATAATATTCTTCTTCTTCACCCTTTGCCTCTAGGGAAGCATAGGTCCAGAACTAAGGCCTTCCAAGCCCTCCTTTCCAAGGCCATCTTTTCCAGATCTCTCCACTCTTATCCCATTTTCTTGCATTCCGTCTCCAACTTCCAGCTCTGGGTGTTTCTGGGTCTTCCCTTATCGCTATTACTCTGGGGGTTCCATCGAAAGACCTGTCTCACGATGCTATCAGAAGGTCTCCTCAGTGTGTGTGCTATCCATCGCCGCCTTCTGCCCCTTATCTCTTGTTCCACGTTACCGTTGTCATGCTCTATCCCACAGTTCCCCGTTTGTGGTCCTGTCATACCATCGCAGATGGAGTATCCTGCGCAGGCATCTGTTGATGAATGTCTGCAACATTTGGTGTTCCCTTAGTTGTTCTCCATGTCTCCACTCCATACAGAAGGACAGCCTTGACATTTGAGTTCAATATCATTATCTTAGTTGTATTCCTAATTGAAACTCCCATAACCACTACTAAATTATTGTAATAATTTGTACTTGTTTCTTTGATTTCAGGAGTTCCCTTGGTGATTGTTATCATAACACTAGCTGTCAACAAAACTGATAATTATGGTTTCATTAACAGTGGACTGTGAGTATTCTTCTTTTTCTTCTCTTTCACAATTTGCTTCTTTATAGAAGTGTTAGGAGAGGGCGCAATGCAGTGATCGCTTGTGTGCTTGTTTTAAGGCACTTTGTAAGCTGATATTCATTTTTGTAAGGTTGTTCTTGATGCCGTCACTCCATCTTTTGCATGGTCTTCCTCTTGCTTTGTACTCGTTATACTTTTTACGGAGGTTGTAAGTATTGTAGCTAGATAATCATTTTATCAGTGGGTCCTCATAATCTTTGGGAGCAGGAGGGGAGAGAAATCAGCCAATGGATAGAGCTGACATTCTGAATGCCCTCAAAGTATGGCAGCAAAGAGGATTTTCATTTAAACTTAGCGACAAAACAGCTGGTGAAGGCAGAAGGGCGACTGCCGCAGACTGAATATGAAATCAGCTACGAGGAGGCTAAAACAACCATCGGATGGTGATATAGAGAAAAGTGGTCACAAGATCACCCTCAACACAACGCCAAATATGGGTACTATGGTCTGTCCTGTAGCGAACAAGTTGTTGTTGTTCTTCTTCTTTGCGTTCGTTCTTTACGACCAATTTTAATCACTCTTTGTGATATGTTTGATCTTTGCCAAGAACGTGTATACGTTGCTCATTGGTTTGGTAGGCCCTAAACACATGAGACTTCTACGCGTTTAGGACATGTGCGTCCGATTTCAGCCAAACCTCCTTAGTCGTCTCTTACGACATGCGTGGCAGGTAACAGTGGCTCTATTCTTTACACCCCAGATTTGGGCTCCGGTACCCACTCGGGTTGTTATATTCCACCTCCATACCGGCTATGACTCTGGGCCCACATGTACAACAAATTTTTAATTGGCACAACTAGCCTGTGCCACTGCGAGAAGGCAGACATGATGGCAGAGCATCTACTGCAAGACTACCAACTACTGGCAGGCCTGAGAAATAGGACCTGGCAAAAATACAGAGTTTAATGAATTGTCCCTAGATGGAGTCCCTAAAAACAACAGCAGAATTTATGAGAAAATCTGGTACATCAGTCTAGGTGGGGATCGTGAGAGAGATTTAAGCTCAAACCTATCCATGTCAAATGCTAGATTGCAAGAGTTTGGATTGAAGATTGGAGGGAGTAGAAAAGCACAGCACAACAGGTATATGAGTAGTGTCATCAATCAACATCGAACTGGTATGGTTAGTTGCTGGACGATGTTGGAGATATTATTGCGAAGAAGTTTGAAGCACCTATGAACATGTCCAGAGAGCAATGAAGATATTTCAAACTTAAATCATTAGATCAATAAATGTATGCAGTCTTTGAACATGGCATTTTGTCAGAAGAAATATCCACAATGAAACTAAAATATAAACTCCGCCTGTGTGTTGTCAGGGCTCTACAAGGAGCAAAGAATAGTAACACTGCAATCTACAAGACATGTCATAAGAATCAACTGATGTAGGATCTAGGGAAGCTACGCTAGTAAATAAAAAGTTTCACAGAAATTAGATATTCTGGCCTACTTGTAGGCGCATAACTGGCACAACGTACAGTCGCTCTTGGGTTCGGATCACAAACAAATCACACAGAGTGGTTAATAAGTGGTCAATATGGAGCGTTTGAGAAGAAGCATTAATTCATTTAATTTTCTCTGGTTTTTTTCACCTTTTAATATGAAACTTTCTTGTACCATTTGAAGATTTTTAGTATCTATAGTTCCTTCACACTATATACTTCTACATATGATTGTTCTCTCCTACAGATGCTGGTTGAAGAACCCAGCTTTCTATGCTGCCTTTGTGGGACCTGTCAGCTTTATTCTACTGATCAATTGCTTAGCTTTTATACTGGTGGTGAAGCAACTTATCAGCCTGTCAAGCAATAGTCTACACAAGTCGGACAGAAGCAGGTATAATTCATATACAAACCAGCATTTACGACAGACAATACAAATCTGACGCCCGTGTGGATACCGGGGCCCGAAATTGGGGTGAAGAATAGAACCACTATTATACCTACCACATGCTGTATACAGCAAAAGTGGAGGTTTGGCGTGGGACTAGCTACCCCACTCTGTAAAAATACTCAGTTATAAAAACCACAACCAAGTGCATGAGAGCTTGCAAGGCCTTGGTTGAGGACCTATGCCTTCTTGGAGGTGAAGAGACGTCATTGCACTCCGGGCAGACCCATAGGTGCTCAGTCTCCTCAACAGATATCGAAGAGTATGCATACTGATGGCTCCTGTGGCTTGCTGATTAAACACACCTCTCACTCTGCCTCTCAGGCATCCAGTTCGACTTGCACAACTGGTAACTCTAAACTGCCTAAATCGCAAGATCGATTCAACATTGATTTTAGTGTCCTCATCCAACAGACAGTTGCGAAGAGACTGAAGAATATCCCCTTATCCATCTTCAACTCCCCAACAATCGATGCTGTTGATGCAAGCCTGTCCGCTCTCTCATTACCACAAACACCCACATGTCCACATCTATCTACGTAAGCCTCTGGAGGTTAGAAACTTCTATAGATGACATCCACTCATACCGAAACCTGCCCTTCTGGATCTTGTGAAGCATCGACTGAGAGTCAGATACAACAACGCCCCAGTAAATGAAGTCCCAGAGAGCCAATGGATGGGCGGCATAACGGCCCCAACCTCCATCCTCATTATAGAAGTAGTTGTCCTATATGCCCCACTTCGCTCTGCAATAACCCTACCATGCGCATTAGCCAAGAAACCCCAGCTGGACTTCTCACCATGTTTAACCGACCAATCAGTATATACAACATCATCATCCCTTGCATTATCTTCTATCAGCTGCTTAACTGCAAGATCAGCCTTCATGTTGCCCCAATCTCTACATTCTCTTCCAAGAGTAATGATAACATTGAGATAGTTGATTATGCTACCATCTGTTGTTGGGATCAATTCTTCCCCTTTTGGTAGGGCCCCAACCATAGTCACCTGGCCAATTGTACTCTCAGCCTGGGCCATCCACGACATGTCACGCTTGATTCTCGTGCCCTTAACATCATTAGTGTTTTTGTGCAGTGGATGTCTGTTATCTGCAGTAACCCGCATATATGCCTTGGTTTTGGCGATTGCATGATGGGAGCATAGTGACAGAAAGCCAAGCATATATCTCATCTTCACAATGGGGTATCTCTAGTGCAGCCCAGAACTATACGCATACCTTCATTCTGAACCCGTTTGAGTCGTTCACATTGTGATCTTGATATCGTAATTATTCCGAGTCTGTAATCTACCAAGGACATAACCAGTCGATCGAACAAAATGGCAAGTAGTCTCTGCTCAAGGTGTCGCCTACCATAACTTTGAGAGCGGAGACCACGCTTGCAACGTTTATTGTCTGTTCAACATGGTGTTTGAAAGATTACGATCAAAGATTATTCCAAGATAGCGCTGCCTGTCTCTGCGCTCGATGGTATGTTCATCAAAGATTACACGGGTAGATCAGCCTTGACTATGTGATTATTCAACGAACACCACAACATACACGCTTTTTCAGGATTGACCTGAGAGCGAGACTCTCTACACCAAACGGAGATGGTATGCAATGTTTTCTGAATGTCGCCAACCATCTCTCGTCTATCTGACACAGTCCTATATACCACATGGTAAATAGGGTAATACAGTGTTAAGCCTGTATTCTTCAATGACCGTCGGCACACGATGGGTGATGTGATCAGCACCATGTCGCCACTTTTACTTCCTGGTACTTTTCCTTGACCAAATTTAGTCTAGGTCAACCTTAGAGCCATTATTTGAATTAACAATGTATTTGATTTTTTTAAAACGTATTTTGATACTAAATGGTTTGATTGATTGATTAGACAATTGTCATTGCACTTTGGTGAGTAACCATGTATGCTCCGATCTCTTTCTTACACAGGAAGATCTCAGCTTCAGTGCACAAACTCTGTAGCTCCAGTGAGGGTTCCCGATATAATTTAGAAGATGGTGAAAATATTTTGCAGAAATTTTCTTGTTGTCATCTTTCTAATGAATTCTGCCCGGGCAGTGGCTATCCACTTTAGAGGTATTTCTCATTTATAAACCCAAGATGCCCGTGTGGTGTCAGGGCCGAAGGCTAAGCGAAGAATAGTACCACTGTGACCTATAAGGCATGTCGTAAGAGGCGACTGATGTAGGACCTAGGAAGCTACCCTAGTAAATAAAAAGCGTTGTAGAAATGGATATGCAGGCATACTTGTAGGCGCATAACTGGCACAACGTACAATCGCTCTTAGGCTCAAATCAGATACAAATCACACACAGTGGTTAACAAGTGGACGATATGAATCGTTCAAAGAAGAAGAAGATATCCCCAAGTAAAGATCAGGGTCTCCTGTAGTCCAACCTTGCACGCACTCAACAATTTTGGTCCATGCTGGCCACAAACCCAGTAGTTTCCACAACACATGATTACTAGTGAAGTGTGTTATCAACTTTACTAACTGAAACCCCTAATCCATGGAGAAGTGTCTGGTCAAAGGATAAGAGCGTGCATTCCCATTTGGGAGACCGGGTTCAATCCCGGTATGACCGAGGATTATTTTGTTGTTGTGGACATAAAGAAAAAGTCCTAACATTGACTGCATTAGTCAGGTAACCATTAAATTCCTCAGGCTCATGTTGCCTCTGTCCTATACTGCCCTAAAAATGGATAACACAGGCAGTAAAGACAGTTTTTTGTAGTTTTATTTTTCTAACCCCAATTCATTAATGACTTCTTGTTGTACATACTTGTTGTTCTCACATTAATGACTTCTTGTTGTACATACTTGTTGTTCTCACATTAATGACTTCTTGTTGTACATACTTGTTGTTCTCACATTAATGACTTCTTGTTGTACATACTTGTTGTTCTCACATTAATGACTTCTTGTTGTACATACTTGTTGTTCTCATATTAATGACTTCTTGTTGTACATACTTGTTGTTCTCAAATTAATGACTTCTTGTTGTACATACTTGTTGTTCTCACATTAATGACTTCTTGTTGTACATACTTGTTGTTCTCACATTAATGACTTCTTGTTGTACATACTTGTTGTTCTCACATTAATGACTTCTTGTTGTACATACTTGTTGTTCTCACATTAATGATTTCTTGTTGTACATACTTGTTGTTCTCACATTAATGACTTCTTGTTGTACATACTTGTTGTTCTCACATTAATGACTTCTTGTTGTACATACTTGTTGTTCTAACATTAATGACTTCTTGTTGTACATACTTGTTGTTCTCACATTAATGACTTCTTGTTGTACATACTTGTTGTTCTCACATTAATGACTTCTTGTTGTACATACTTGTTGTTCTCACATTAATGACTTCTTGTTGTACATACTTGTTGTTCTCACATTAATGACTTCTTGTTGTACATACTTGTTGTTCTCACATTAATGACTTGTACATACTTGTTGTTCTCACATTAATGATTTCTTGTTGTACATACTTGTTGTTCTCACATTAATGACTTCTTGTTGTACATACTTGTTGTTCTCACATTAATGACTTCTTCTTGTATATACTTGTTGTTCTCACATTAATGACTTCTTGTTGTACATACTTGTTGTTCTCACATTAATGACTTCTTGTTGTACATACTTATTGTTCTCATATTAATGACTTCTTGTTGTACATACTTGTTGTTCTCATATTAATGACTTCTTGTTGTACATACTTGTTCTCACATTAATGACTTCTTGTTGTACATACTTGTTGTTCTCATATTAATGACTTCTTGTTGTACATACTTGTTGTTCTCACATTAATGACTTGTTATACATACTTGTTGTTCTCACATTAATGACTTCTTGTTGTACATACTTGTTGTTCTCAAATTAATGACTTCTTGTTGTACATACTTGTTGTTCTCTCATTAATGACTTGTTGTACATACTTGTTGTTCTCACATTAATGACTTCTTGTTGTACATACTTGTTGTTCTCACATTAATGACTTCTTGTTGTACATACTTGTTGTTCTCACATTAATGACTTCTTGTTGTACATACTTGTTGTTCTCACATTAATGACTTCTTGTTGTACATACTTGTTGTTCTCATATTAATGACTTCTTGTTGTACATACTTGTTGTTCTCACATTAATGACTTCTTGTTGTACATACTTGTTGTTCTCACATTAATGACTTCTTGTTGTACATACTTGTTGTTCTCACATTAATGATTTCTTGTTGTACATACTTGTTGTTCTCACATTAATGACTTCTTGTTGTACATACTTGTTGTTCTCACATTAATGACTTCTTGTTGTACATACTTGTTGTTCTCACATTAATGACTTCTTGTTGTACATACTTGTTGTTCTCACATTAATGACTTCTTGTTGTACATACTTGTTGTTCTCACATTAATGACTTCTTGTTGTACATACTTGTTGTTCTAACATTAATGACTTCTTGTTGTACATACTTGTTGTTCTCACATTAATGATTTCTTGTTGTACATACTTGTTGTTCTCTCATTAATGACTTCTTGTTGTACATACTTGCTGTTCTCATATTAATGACTTCTTGTTGTACATACTTGTTGTTCTCACATTAATGACTTCTTGTTGTACATACTTGTTGTTCTCACATTAATGACTTCTTGTTGTACATACTTGTTGTTCTCACATTAATGACTTCTTGTTGTACATACTTGTTGTTCTCACATTAATGATTTCTTGTTGTACATACTTGTTGTTCTAACATTAATGACTTCTTGTTGTACATACTTGCTGTTCTCATATTAATGATTTCTTGTTGTACATACTTGTTGTTCTCACATTAATGACTTCTTGTTGTACATACTTGTTGTTCTCACATTAATGATTTCTTGTTGTACATACTTGTTGTTCTCATATTAATGATTTCTTGTTGTACATACTTGTTGTTCTCACATTAATGACTTCTTGTTGTACATACTTGTTGTTCTCACATTAATGACTTCTTGTTGTACATACTTGCTGTTCTCACATTAATGACTTCTTGTTGTACATACTTGCTGTTCTCACATTAATGACTTCTTGTTGTACATACTTGCTGTTCTCACATTAATGACTTCTTGTTGTACATACTTGTTGTTCTCACATTAATGACTTCTTGTTGTACATACTTGTTGTTCTCACATTAATGATTTCTTGTTGTACATACTTGTTGTTCTACATTAATGATTTCTTGTTGTACATACTTGTTGTTCTCACATTAATGACTTCTTGTTGTACATACTTGTTGTTCTAACATTAATGATTTCTTGTTGTACATACTTGTTGTTCTCACATTAATGATTTCTTGTTGTACATACTTGTTGTTCTCACATTAATGACTTCTTGTTGTATATACTTGTTGTTCTCATATTAATGACTTCTTGTTGTACATACTTGTTGTTCTCACATTAATGACTTCTTGTTGTACATACTTGTTGTTCTCACTTTAATAGACTTCTTGTTGTACATACTTGTTGTTCTCACATTAATGATTTCTTGTTGTACATACTTGTTGTTCTCACATTAATGACTTCTTGTTGTAAATACTTGTTGTTCTCACATTAATGACTTCTTGTTGTACATACTTTGTGTTCCATATTAATGACTTCTTGTTGTACATACTTGTTGTTCTCACATTAATGACTTCTTGTTGTACATACTTGTTGTTCTCACATTAATGACTTCTTGTTGTACATACTTGTTGTTCTCATATTAATGACTTCTTGTTGTACATACTTGTTGTTCTCACATTAATGACTTCTTGTTGTACATACTTGTTGTTCTCACATTAATGACTTCTTGTTGTACATACTTGTTGTTCTCACATTAATGACTTCTTGTTGTACATACTTGTTGTTCTCACATTAATGACTTCTTGTTGTACATACTTGTTGTTCTCACATTAATGACTTTCTGTTGTACATACTTGTTGTTCTCACATTAATGATTTCTTGTTGTACATACTTGTTGTTCTCACATTAATGACTTCTTGTTGTACATACTTGTGTTCTCAATTAATGACTTCTTGTTGTACATACTTGTTGTTCTCACATTAATGACTTCTTGTTGTACATACTTGTTGTTCTCACATTAATGACTTCTTGTTGTACATACTTGTTGTTCTCACATTAATGACTTCTTGTTGTACATACTTGTTGTTCTCACATTAATGACTTCTTGTTGTACATACTTGTTGTTCTAACATTAATGACTTCTTGTTGTACATACTTTTGTTCTCATTAATGACTCTTGTTGTAAACTGTTCTCAGCAAATCCAGGCCTACGGGAGCAGTTGGTGTTGTGATCTTCTAGGTCTGGCATGTTGTTTGCTATATTTGCTATAGATGAAGCCAGTTTGCCTTTACTACTTGTTTGCTATATTCAACTCTTTTGCAGGTATTTTGTTGATAATTTATAAATTTATGTTCACTTAAGTTGGATGTCTCTTTTTAAATAAACTCAAGAGATTGGAACACTAGCCTTGTCCATTAAACAATCTTGTTTCACAACCATACGTTGCTACTAGAAGCTAACAGTTTTTTTCCATATTGTATTAAGTTTTTAAGAATCTATGTATACAATGGCTAGAGAACAGAACAAATAAACATATCCAGAAAGAACTCAAAATCTAAGAAACTGGCTGATGCTACAAATAAGAAAGAGATGATGGAAGTATTTTGGACATATAAAGAGATATGAAGGATTGGAGAAGAAAAGTATGGAAGGAGGCATCCCGGCAAGTTGAGAAGAGGAATACCATCGAGAGGATGGATTCAAAATGTAACTGATGATTTCAGCATGATGACTGCAGAAACGGGACATCTGGCCTATGAGAGGAAAACTTTCAAAGGACTGTTGGGGTGGCAAAGTTCTGCTTCTTCACCTTTCAACTCCCAATGGAACACGTCTTCAACAAACTTCTTCCAGCTCTTTCTCTCCCTTGCCATCCCTTTCAATTCTTTCCATGTTTTACCTACCCTTTTAATATCAGCCTCCAGCTCTCTTCTCCAGGTCTGTCTAGGCCTTCCTATACTCCTCTTTCCTTGCGGGTTCCAAAATAGTGCCTGTCTTGCAATGCTTCCGGTCGGTTTTCTCAATGTATGTCCTATCCATCGCCAGCGTCTCTTCCATAGCTCTTTCTCCACTGGTATCTGCTTTGTTCTTTCTCTGAGTTCCTCATTTGTAATCTTATCATACCATCTCATTTCCTCTATTCTACATAAACATCCATTTATGAAGGTCTGCAGTTTTCTGATGGTTTCTTTTGTTATGTTTTGTAATTATACTTCACATTTATTCCTACAGAATATAATATATAATATTATTATGTGATATACTTACATTTATTCCTACAGAATATAATATATAATATTATTATGTAATATACTTCACATTTATTCTCTAGGGCTTGTTCATATTTATCTTCTACTGTCTGCTGAAGAAAGATGCAGTTCTGGCCGTGAAACGAATGTTACCTTGCTTTGAGAAATATGGAGATACATCAAAGTCATATACTAATAGTAGAGGTAAAAATCGTTTGTTTGAGGTTTGAAGTATTGTGTTATCAAAATAAGGGAAGACTGCAGTAAAACTATGTAGCAATGGCAAAACAGGTAAAAACAAAGTACTGTAGTTTTGAAAATTAAAATTTGTAATCGTGGCATATCCTTTACAGGACGTAGCCATCAAACCACAGTAAACGTGTCATTGATTTTCTAGGCACCACTTATATGTACAGTAGTTTGCCATTACTTTCTGAACAGTGAGGTATATTTTTTACCTCTCGTAAAATCCACGGAAATGATTTGCTTCCAAATTGCCTGCCGAAGTTTGAACCAGGTACGATTGGGTTGTGATTGAACTCACTACCGCTTAAGCTACAGACTGTAGTTTTACAAAAACAATAACAATACACAGCAACCTTTCAACCAAAGGTTTTATCAAGCAACAGGGTACAACAGAAGTGAATAAGTTCACTTCTTACAACACACTATATATATAGGATCAGATAATAAATTCAATTTTTAGAGCCGTTAGGAAGTCAGTGTAATGGTGGCCGGCGTAATGTTGACCTCATCATGTGCTGAGGTCAGTGAAAATACGGACTTAACACTGTCTAAAGCAGTGTTTCCCAACCATTTTTGTTCCATGCCCACCTAATTCTTTCTAAAATTCTTATGCCCCTTATGTAACATAAACATAATTTTTTCAAAAATTCTTCTTCTTTTGTCGTCACACTGCTACCGGGTTGTTGCCCAGTGTCGTGGTTTTCTGTTTTTGTCTTGCGCTGTTCTGGTGGCTTGTGTGATTGTTATCTTTGCTCTTTCAATGATTCTGCTACGCCATCTAACCATCTTTTCCGTGGTCTTCCTCTTGCCTTCTTTCTCGATGTTCTGTTGTAGAAGACTCTGTATACTGTGGAGTTTGGATGCATTCTTATTAAGTGGCCAAACCACTTCATTCTTTGTTTATCTATGTAATTCAAGCACGGTTTTGTGCCAACTTTCTTTCTTATGCTAATGTTGGTGATTCTGTCTTTTCTTGTGTTTAAAATTGAATTGTTTAATTGATAAATTGCCCTTAACAATCAAATTGCCCCCTTAACAATCAAATTGCCCCTCTGTGGGACGTTGGCCCCACGTTGGAAAACACTGGTCTAAAGCCTAAAGGGTTTCTTCACTCTTTTTTATTTAAACACATAACTTTCAGCATTTTAATGTCATTTGATTTTGTGCAAGCTGGTATCATCACTTGTTCAAACTTTCTTCTAACATTTTCTTGATTTTAGGTGCCACCAATTCAGCTGGACATCGCTTGTCAGAACACAAGTCCAGGTCATCTAAATTTAGTGGAAATACAAGAAGTACAAATACTACTAACACTAACTCAAGAAAGGGTACAGACTTTATGTTATTCTTCTTTGTCTATTTCTTATCATTTTAATCATTCAATTATTAATGAGGTTATACAGGACTACATAGAACCAATAATGACATATGGATGTGAGTCATGGACAATAAACAAACATATTGAAAAATCTCTGAGGGCCACAGAGATGTGGTTTTACAGAAGAATGGTGCGAACCCCATGGACTTCTAAAATGAATAATGTTGAGGTTTGATTGAAGTCACGCCCGAGTGGTTACCGGATCCCAAATTTGGGGTGTAAAAATAGAACCACTGTTACCTGCCACGCATGTTGTAAGAGGTGACTAAGGAGATTTGGCTGAAATCGGATGCACGTGTCCGCTAGGAAATGCTAACCTGAAACAAATGCTTGCAGAAAACGGATGCACCAGGTCATAAGGCACATAACATGGTGCAATGACCCCTCACAATGAGGAATGGGATAACAGATTCTACGGTCGCTGGTCTGCCTCTGAGATTTAGCCACGCAGTAGGAATGTTAGGCCTGCCGTCACTGCGGGAAGAGGTCGGCACAAACAGGGAAGCAGAAATCATAGGAATTATATTCTACAGAACTGCCCACAGTGTGCAGACTTGAGAAGAAAGAGGTGGCTGGCTTGCGCCAGCGTCCGCAACAAGCTGTATGGTGTGGCTAATGATCTGGGGCAGATGGCTGCCTTTATTAGAGGATCCAAGATCCCAATCTAGTGAGAACGCAAAAGAAAGAAGAAGAAGAATGAGGTCAAGACATAGAGAAAGCTTATCATCAATATAAGAAAGACTCAGTCATCATTTTTCGGGCATGTGATGAGGAAGGTCTAAAACACATTGTGACAACCGGTAAAATTGAGGATAGACGAGACAGAGAATAAAATTTTGGATAGCCTAACTTCATGGCACAGTAGAGCGTCAACATCTGAGTTGATATCAAACACCAATGACAGAGATTTGCGGAGATCTATGATCACCTACGACGGCCTGATGATGATCAATGTGGAAAGCTTCAATATTCTTGGCCATTTCATTTGATTATGAATATTTCTGTCTGTCAATCTGCTTTTGAAGATTTTGTTGTACATGTCTTTTCACTTCTTTCTTTTCTTTTGTCGTCGCACTGTAACGGATGTTTCCAAGTGTCATGGTTATCTGTTTTTGTCTTTTAAAAAAAAGGTTTTAAAGCCGAAGGATTGACTTCATTGCACCAGGTTTTACCCTATATGGCTCGGTCCCTCTCCGCAGAAATGGCACGTCACCTGCTGAGAGTATTGCACAAAACACAGACTCTGTAGCTCCAGCAACAATCCTAGGGGTCTCTGGAAAAAACTGCACATGTGAACAGAGCGGCGCAGTTCGGATTCAAACCCAGACCTTCGACTCACAAGGCAAAGGGCTTAACCACTTAGCCACAGAGATCCCAAGTTTTTATCTTGACTAGTAGCTTGAGTGATTGTTCTCTGTTTCATTATCTCCTCATCAACAGATGTTCCAAGTCACTATCTTAATTATGTTTTGTTATTGCTGAGTTTTCCTGTGTTGCTACTACTTCTGCCCACTTTGCCATAATATGTTTGTTTTGGATGCCGATGTGATCATATTTTTTCTTTAGTTTTCCCCATAGATTTAGCTTTAGTCGTTGGATCATCATCACTGCACATCACACCATAAGTGCTCCAATGTCCTCCTCAGAAGTGTGGCTCGTGATCATTTTTGTTGGTGGGGCCAGACACAAATTTTGGAAAAATCATGGATTGGGGTTGTTATGTTTTAATTTATAAAATAATAAATACACGTTACACATTCTTTTGGTGGGGCCCGGCCCCAGTGGCCCTTAATGATGAGCCGTCACTGCTCCTCAGTATGTCTCTCAGCGTATGGCGACTAATGACACTGGTTCTTTTTTTGGTTTACTATTCTTCTTTGGCTACCATATAGTGTTATTTTATCGCTACCCCACCTTTGACTTGGAATTCTTGCTATCTGCTTAGGGTTGTAGATTCACCACTATTACTTGAATCCTCTTCTTAGGCGCATGTTCCAAGTTTGATTCCATAGTGGGTGAGGAATATTTTTCCAACTGCAGCGGCTCTCAGGTGGCACAGCCTCAATTGGGTACCAGGAAAAGCAATGGGAAGTCAAGGCGGTCGTCGTGGTGTGAACTACATTACCCACCGTGTACCGGTTGTCAATTAAAAATATGGGTCTAACACTGTATTCCCCAACATACTTTGAGATATGAGAAAGGGTTTCTCCTATAACTTGTTATAATCTATATCTTGGCACTTGGGTCACCCCTCTCCTCTTCCCCCACACTGTCCTTTTCAGCTGTATCATGCAATAACTGTATTGACTTCTTTATTTTAATTTACAGATTCTTGCTTCAGTAACCTCAGCAGTAATAACACTTTTGATGGTGCTGAGATTGATGGTGCACATGGTTATGTTGAAGCAGATACAGATTCAATCATCAATGCAGCAGCAGCATTACAACCACAAGAGAATATGGCTTCCACAGAAGACATTCATTCCTTTCCAACATTTAAATCTAGAAACAGGAACTTTGAAAACAACAACCAAGATCCTGATACAAATGAAAGATGTCGAGTCACATCTCCAGAAAGACAGCGTTCCAGCAGTTCTGAATTTCAATCAGAACAGATCAGTTATTCCATTTTGGGCACAGAATCTTTACCAGCTAGTCCACCATCGCCACGTTGTGCACCTACGTTATTAAATCTTTCACAGACCCTCAACCACGATTCTGAATGGATAGAATCTTCTCAAAACAGTTCACCAGATATTGATTACAATCAAACTGGTAGTCCAACACTTTCATACAAGTCCAATGGAATACATCACCCATCGCTCACTGCATTGACTGCAGAAGGTGAAATTGACTATAGCCCCATGGATAGTGTTAATAACATCAAAACTAAGTTTGAATTGTCCAATAGTCAGAAATCTAACCAAAAGTGAACACAAATTTGGACTTTTGCAAATCAACAAACTGCATTTAGCTTATTGAGTTTTATTACCGGTGTGGATCGGCCACTTAATAAGAATGCAACAAAACTCCATTGTGTACAAAGTCTACTACAGCAGAGTGTTATGCTGCTAGTTTACAGCAGATGATATTTAACATCGGTCACCAATATCAGAATAAGAAAGAAAGTTGGTACAGAACCTTGCTTGAATTACATTGAGAAACAAAGTCACCAATATCAGCATAAGAAAGAAAGTTGGCACAGAACCTTGCTTGAATTACATTGAGAAACAAAGTCACCAATATCAGCATAAGAAGAAGTTGACAGAACCTTGCTTGAATTACATTGAGAAACAAAGTCACCAATATCAGCATAAGAAAGTTGACACAGAACCTTGCTTGAATTACATTAAGAAAGCAAGTCACCAACATCAGCATAAGAAAGAAAGTTGGCACAGAACCTTGCTTGAATTACATTGAGAAACAAAGAAGCAAGTGGTTCTGCCACTTATTAAGAATGCAACCAAACTCCACAGTATACAGTGTCTTCTACAACAGAACATCAGCATAAGAAAGAAAGTTGGACAGAACCTTGTTTGAATTACATTGAAAAACAAAGAATCAAGTGGTTCGGCCTCTTAATAAGAATGCAGAACCTTTCTTGAATTACATTGAGAAACAAAGAATGAAGTGGTTTGGCCAATCAATAAGAATGCAACCAAACTCCATAGTATTCTATAACAGAACATCATGAAAGAAGTCAAGGGGAAGACCCCAAAAAAAGGTGGTTAGATGGCATAGCAGAACCCTGTCAAAAAGACAAAAACAGAAAAACCACTACACAAGACAACAACCCGGTAACAGTGTGACAACAAAAGAACAAGATACTTAGTATTTTGCTGCTGTTTAAAGATATGGGGGGATCACATTCCAGTTCAAATTTTATTCTGAATCATCATCATCAAGTAGCTTGTCCAGAGCAAAACTTTGCCACCTTAAAAGTCCTTTAGAATTTCTCTCTCTCTCGTAGGCCAGATGTCCCGCCTCTGCAGCCGTCATGCTCAAACCATAAGTTACATCCTGAATTGTGCCTTTTTTGTTTTGTCCCTATTTCTTTCTTTTGTCCTTCTCTGCTTTTTGCCGTCAGACGTATTAAGTTTAACTGATGATCAGTTTCCGAGATTGTGCACACTCGGTCACTTGATATGTTGTGGTATTGTGAAGTTTTAAGATGTCTGTAACTATATCAATCCATCTGTTTCTTCATCTGCCCCTTCCTCTTGATGATTCCATTTTCAGGTTGTACATTCTTGCAACTGATGTGAGCTGTTTGAGGATAGAAATCGCCGAGTGGTTACGGGCCCAAATTTGGGATGTAAAGAATAGAACCACTGTTACCTACCACGCATGTCGTAAGAGGCGACTAAGGAGGTTTGGCTGAAATCGGATGCATGTGTCCTAAACATGTAGAAGTCTATATGTTTAGGGGCCTACCAAACCAATGTGCAACGTCTAGACGTTCTTGGCAAAGATCAAACATATCACAAAGACTGATTAAAATTGGTAGTAAAGAACGAACGCAAAGAAGAAGAAGAAGGATATAAATTACAGTTGCTTTTCTTCATGTCTGTGGAATAATTATGTGCTTCCAACTTGCATTAATGATCTCTCTTTCTCTCTCTCTCTCCCCTCTCTCTCTCTCGATCGTTCTTCACTGTCAATTTTATCATTATTTTTGTGATATATAATTGGTCCTTTGACAAGAATGCTTGATCTACGTTGGGTCGATTATGCGCCCATGGTGACTAGGCCCGCCCACCCGGTTTCAGCCAGCTTTTGATTTACTAGGGTGAGCTTTCCTAGGTATTAATGATCTGTAAAAGTATCATATGATCCTTATATCCGATCAGTGGGGTCTTTCTTGGGGCATCTTGCTTCTGAAATTTTACCGAATCTGTTTGGTATGTTGCAGTTGTTCATTCTTCACACGTCTCAAAGGTGTTGTTGGCATTGAGAGAGCAGACAGGATGGTTGGCTCTGCCACCATATCAAGGTGTCAGCCAATGGAAAGAGCTGACATTCTGAACGCCCTCATAGAGTGTGGCCGCAAAGAGGATTTTCATTTAAACCATTCCAAGTCAACTGCTAGATTGCAAGAGCTGGGATTGAAGATTGGAGTGGCCAAAAAAAGAACAGCACAACAGGTATATAAGTAGGCTCATCAATCAAAATCGAACTGGTATGGTCAGTCGCTGGACGCTGTTGGAGATATTGGGAAGGAGATTGGAACACCTATGGACATGTCCGGAGTGCAATAAAGATATTCCAAACTGCACATGTCCCAGTCATTTTAGTGTCTTCTATTGCTGATTATTCCCATAATGGATATTACATTACCTCAGAGTTCGCTTTTTTGTTATGCCACCTTCTTCTTCTTTCATTTTCTTGAACGCTCCTATCAACCACTTGTCAACCACTCTGTGTAATTTGTATGTGATCTAAGCCTAAGAGCAATTGTACGTTGTGCCAGTTATGCGCCTACAAGTAGACCAGCACATCCGATTTCTGCACTGCTTTTTATTTACTAGGATAGCATCCCTAGTGCCTACATTAGTCACCTCTTACGACATGCATTGTAGGTCACAGTGGTACTATTCTTTGCTTCCTTGCGGGCCCGGCACCACATGGCGATGCCATCTGATGTTCATAATCTTGTGGAGACAGTGAAGATGAAAGATATTGAGTAAGCTGTCCATGTTTCAGAGCAATACAGTAAATTGCTTCCTTCCTTTCGTTCGCTTCTAATAGTGTCTATATTCAATGCTGTCTCTTGTATAAACTTCACTGTCTTTTGTAGCTCACACAGAGGACCGTATAGTTTTATGTCAAGTGTTGTTTCATTAGGCCAGTGAGTTTGCCTCAGTATATCATATTCGGGGCAGTCTTGAAGTATGTGCCCTGCAGTCTTTCGTGCCTGTACACATGGCAGAATTGCCAATCTTGAATTTTGTATACTGGGGAGACGATTGTGTCCTGTTCTGTAGCACAGAATAACAACATGTGAGTAAAGTGCTAATTATACAAGGTCTGATAGATGTAAATGTTTTGTTTGCAATGTTAATTTTGTGTTATCCCACAGTCTCTTTGATAGTCTGTCAAATGTAATGGCTGCACTACCTATTCATGCATTTTTTTATTCCATGCTCTTGCAATAAATAATAATCAGGTAATATTTCTGTTGTTTTTTTATTTTGTCTTTTGTAATGCCTGGATTTTGATATCATGAGAATAAAAAAATGAACTACTGTTATACCTTCTTCCTCTTTGCGATCGCTATTTTGATGATTATACCGTTAGATGAGTTCTTATGATGAAGTCGACTGTTGTCTGGAGCTCATCTCTGGTGCCATGTAGTTTTTAATGTAGTGTTATGTTGTAGGGCCAGCATTCTTTTCTGGGAAGGACATACAGGGGACAGTCTTGCAGGACATAATGTTATATTTTATTTGTCCATGTTTTAAATGGTGTGAACAACCATCACATGCACAGAATAAAGCCTGCTCAGACTGCACAGTGTGCATGTCAGACAAAAATACAGACTCCAGAGCCCATCCTGCAGTCATATCAATCATACATACACCAACGAAACGAAACATGGCCTCATGAACGAAGCATAGCGAGCAAGCTATAGGGAACTCTCGAGGAACTCCAACTGATATGCAGCTTCATAGAGGCAACCCATCTCATGGTTTAGAAGAGCATACAAAACCGAACACAAAAATGGAGAAGAAATGGTGAGTATAAAATGTTCACCTTTTTATAAATTCAGGGGTAGTTATTGCGCCTAATATGGCACCTCTGGCTGAGTTTTGCATAAAGGCATGCTTTCCTTATCACCAGTGTCCCTCACCATTCAGGTGACCCTTACTCTGACTTCAGAAGTACTTGTAATTTCGATCTCCAATTAAGGATCATGCTTTTATCACCAGTGTCCTCACCATTCAGGTGACCCTTACTCTGACTTCAAAGTACTTGTAATTGATCTCAATTAAAGGATCAGGGATTGCTATAGTCAGCACTGTCCAACATGGCACCTATGACACACATGTGATACATCCCTCATGCACTATTTTATTCCTCCAGCTTTAACGCTAATTAGAATTTACCAGAAAAAAATGTGTTGCTAAATAACAATACATCTCAGTTTTCCACACAGTCAACTATAAACTTATTTGCCTTCGGTCTCAGGTAAGAATTATGGGAAATCAGACCCCAACTACACCACGTGACCTCGCATTCCAGTTTTGGTGTATATAGACGAATTCATTTTAAAATCAACACAAAATGCTAAATCGAAGTTATATTATGCAACAAGTTAAGTTTAACAATAAAGAATATCAATATTATGAATATTTTTCACCAATAAATAACCATAGACTCACAGAATTGAGTAAAATTGCAAAAAAGCTTGCAGTGTTCTATCAAACCTCTATATTTTCCGGCCCCTTTTCTGATAAAGGTCAGGCAACCCGAGTCAGTTGTCTCGGCCTAGTTATCTAGAGTTGGCTGTGGTTTTCGATTACCACGAATCGAATACAACATCGATCATCATCAGGTGTCGGCTGGCGTAGGCGATCATGGATCTCTACAAATATATGTCTATGGTGTTTGCTCAGTTGTTGACGCCCTTCCGTGCCATGAAGTCAGGCTATCCAAAATTGTCTCTCTCTGTTTCGTCTCCCTTCGGTTTTACCGGTTGTCACAGTGTGTTCTTAACCTTCATTTCTCGTCACATGTCTGAACAATGACGATTGCCTCTTTCTTATTTTGATGATAAGTTTTCTTTGTATCGTGACCTCATTCAACACCTCAACGTTATTCATTTTAGCAGTCCATGGGATTCTCAACTTTCTTCTGTAAAACCACATCTCTTTTTTGTCAGCGCAATAGTTTAAATAAATTACACTTGTAATCAGGATTACACCTCACTTCATGAGGAATGCGGCGCTTTCGAGATAACAACATCGAGCATGGCTATGGAGAACACCGATGCCTCCAGGACTCTCTCATGGGTGGCTGAGCAACAGGTAATCCATACGATTATCATATCAGAGTCGATGAATATGCTTCAATGGATTGAATCTTGAAGTCTGCGAATGGAATGGATAGACAACATTTGGAGATCACATCTCAAGAAAATGACTTGGCTGTACACACCTGGACATGCTGGAGTGCAGGGTAACGAGCATGTTGACTTTCTTACAAACCCCGATTCAAACGGGCACAAACATGGACAGAGCCGATGCCATCAATGCGGTACGCTCTCATTTATGTGATATGGGCGAGTCTCAGACACTGGAACAGAGTGCAAGAATTAAGAGATAAGTGTGGACATGCCAGACAGTATCGTCTTCGTGATAGAGAGCGTAGGTATACTAATCAACTTCTCATGGGTACGGTGAGCAAAGGACTTTGGGATGGCTGCTGCAGCGGAGGACACATGACGTCGATCGCATAATATGACATAACATATAAACTTTGTATAGCACTGCTGTAGTCCAATCTGATACCGTGTGCGCATCGATAATTTTTGCCTCACGCTGGCCTTTGAATCCTGAAATTTCTACGGGGCATGATCACTAGCGCAGCATTTTATCCTCATCACTTCTGGCCATTTGATTCAAACTATATGATAGAGGCATTGAAGTGGGGTCAAAGGGTTCAAGAAAGATAGGACGACCTAGGGAAATCCTGAAGCGAACTTTGCTGAGAGATGCAAAAAATATCGGACAATGCCTTTAAAGCGTTTGAGCTAGTTTGAACCACACTGTCCTAATTAGAACATATTCTTGGTTGTTTACGACACTAAAAGTTATCAAGTAACACAAACTCTTTGGAGGTCTCTGTGGCTAAGTGATTAAGCCCTTTGCCTTGTGAGAGGAAGGTCGTGGGTTCGAGTCCGGACCGCGCCGTACTGTTCACGAGTGCAGTTTTTTTCCAGAGACCCTAGGTTTGTTGCTGGAGCTACAGAGTTCGTGCTTTGTGCAATACTCTCGGCAGGTGGCGTGCCATTTCTGCTGAGAGGATCGAGCCATATGGGGTAAAACCTGGTGCAATGAATTCAATCCTTCGCCTTTAAAACCCTTTTTAAACAAACTCTTGTTTACTTCCGCATGTTTTATTTATACATGAGTAGTTTCCCTTCCAACACTTAATAATGAATTCAGGATTGAAGAATAGAAAGAAAGACAAAGTGCACAGACAGGCTCGCTCCATAGAGAGGCTCTTTTCGACCTGACGCTGAAAGGCAAAACAGGATAAGATAATAGATAGATAGTTAATTCTCCGTTTACTGATTCCAACAATTACTTCCCCTCTTGGGTAAAATAGTTACAAAAGCAACGAAATCTGCAATCGATACACAAAAGATAACCAGGTGCTGGGGCAGTTAACAAAACTGTTGTCGCATAAAGAGATACCACTAAAAACCCAAGCACGAACTCCGTAGCTCCACAAACAATCCTAGGGGTCTCTAGGGAAAAAAATGCACTCTTGATCAGAACGGCGCGGTCGAACCCACGACGTTCAGATCGCAAGGCAAGGGTTTAACCACTTAGCCACAGAGACGCCCAAGTCAAGCTAGCCAAGAGTGCATCTACCTCACAGTGGTGACCTTGGTAACAGGTTGCAATATTGCAGTTTGGTTAAGTATTAGGAAAAAAAGATTGCCCGAGAGGTTACCGGGGCCCAAATTTGGGGTGTAAAGAATAGAACCACTGTTACCTGCCACTCATGTCGTAAGAGGCGCTAAGGAGGTTTGGCTGAAATCGGATGCACATGTCCTAAACGTGTAGAAGGCTATGCGTTTAGAGGCCTCTACCAAACCAATGTGCAACGTATACACGTTCCTGGCAAAGATCAAACATATCACAAAGAGTGATTAAAATTGGTCGTAAAGAACGAACGCAAAGAAGAAGAAGAAGAAGGAAGCAAAGATGAAGTGAAAACATAGTCCTAAAAGCAGTGGTGGCTCGTCATTAAGGGCCACTGGGGCCGGGCCCCACCAAAAGTAATGTGTAACGTGTATTTATTATTTCATAACCATGATTTTCCCGAAAATGTGTGTCTGGCCCCACCATCAAAAATTATCACGAGCCGCCACTGCCTAAAAGTATCGTGCAGATGTGCGGGGTCTCTTCTTTTTTTTCCCCTTCTTCTAACGCTCCATATCGACCACTTGTCAACCACTTGGTGTGATTTGTATGTGATCTGAGCCTAAGAGCCAGTGGCGGCTCGTCATTAAGGGCCAGTGGGGCCGGGCCCACATAAAATAATATGTAATTGTTATTTTATAAATTATTTGTTCATAACTATTACTTTTAACGTGATACTGATTAGCTTTGAAAGTTGAATATTGCGAATTTTGCAGACATTGAGCTATCTTGAAAAATATCACTAGCCGATAAAGCGGCTCAGATGGACGAAGAGGTTAATATCAAGCTGTTGCAGAACAGAAGCATTTGTTTTGTTGTCTTTCCATGATATTCTAAATACTCTTCGGTAGCATTTGCACGCTACTGAGGCTCAGGATATACGGCAAAAATTAAAAATCAGCCTGCTGTTAAAAAAATAAGAATTAGTCTTACACTGGATACCAGCACACTGTGGCATACCAGGAAAGGAAAAGGCTGACAAACTGGCAAAGGCTGGAGGGAGCTTAACACAACACCACCCAACACAAAGCTTTACAGAAGCAAAGACTCTCCTGAAACAATCCAGGAAAATGATGTGGATAAAAACAAATGGAGGATACAACCCAGAGCACGACAGTATAAATACACTAAACAGAAAGCACAGACCACAGTCTTCAGTCTTAGAGCCCACCTTCATAGAATGGGTCTCATGGACTCGGCTGCCTGCACCTGTAGAGCACCAAATTAGTTCCAAGAGCACATCCTGCAAGACTACCCCATCCTGAGCAGTGTGAGAATGGAAATCAACAGAAACAACCATTCAGAGCAAACTATGGTGTACCGGTGAAGAACTCAAGCGCACCGCCCTGTTTATGACACATACCGGAGTAGTCGTATAGCAAAAATTAATCGCAGAAGAAGAAGAAGCATGCTACAGAAATACAGAATAAATATAACACTTGATAATCCTCATCTACGCTACAAAATAATAACAACAGTAATTATCTTCATAAGTAGACAACGAACAAGTATAATTACAGAACACAAAACTGGCTGTGTTCTCATCTATACGGCTAAACGCTCATCGGTATGGCTAAGCAATATATGTCCTCTTTCGTCTTTACAGACGGTCAGTTGGCAAGTATATTATTGTAACAACTGATAAGGATGCTTTGCAGACATCCTTATATCTGAGCAGTGGTTTCTCTTTCCCTCCGAAAGCTCACAGAACAACATTTGTTTCATTATGCGGCAAATGTCCATTCTTTTAACAGATCCTAGCAATCTGTCTTCTACTGCTGAGCTTCTTCTTCTTCTTCTGCGTTCGCCCGCTATGAATCCAGGCATAGCCATGGCGTCTGGTGTGGCGCTTCTGGCTGATTTTTGCGTGAAAGTTTGCTTACCATTTGTTTGGTTTCCTCACCACACAGGCTGGCCTTCTCCAACTTCAGAGGTTACTGCTGAGCATTCCCTTTGCCAAAGGTGCCATATACATAAGGGTTTGTGGTTCGAAACCTGCACTTAGGGGCCTACCAAACCAATGTGCAACGTATACACTTTCTTGGCAAAGATCAAACATATCACAAAGAGTGATTAAAATTGGTCGTAAAGAACGAACGCAAAGATGAAGAAGAAGAAACCTGCACTTAGGGGCCTACCAAACCAATGTGCAACGTATACACTTTCTTGACAAAGATCAAACATATCACAAAGAGTGATTAAAATTGGTCGTAAAGAACGAACGCAAAGATGAAGAAGAAGAAACCTGCACTTAGGGGCCTACCAAACCAATGTGCAGCGTATACACTTTCTTGACAAAGATCAAACATATCACAAAGAGTGATTAAAATTGGTCGTAAAGAACGAACGCAAAGATGAAGAAGAAGAAACCTGCACTTAGGGGCCTACCAAACCAATGTGCAACGTATACACTTTCTTGACAAAGATCAAACATATCACAAAGAGTGATTCAAATTGGTCGTAAAGAACGAACGCAAAGATGAAGAAGAAACCTGCATAGGGGCCTACCAAACCAATGTGCAACGTATACACGTTCTTGACAAGATCAAACATATCACAAGAGTGATTAAAATTGGTCGTAAAGAACGAACGCAAAGATGAAGAAGAAACCTGCACTTGGTAATTTAGTTTTATTCGAAGTCCCAAATACGTATTCACTGTCTTTATATCAATTGACTCAGTTGCTCCCCCTGGAGTTAGTTAAACTCCTTATTGTCTTCTCTCATCTTCCTGTGTCTTGCAAAAATATACGCAGAAATGAAGAAGAAAAAACATACTGTTGCACCAAGTTGTTTCACATACTTTTGTAGCAAACATTTTAACGTCTGCAATTTGGTGACTTTTTTGTTTGTTATAAAATGGATGACACGGCTTGACATTTCAACATTTACAATGTTATTTGAAATACAAGTTTGCAGTTAAGTGTGTTTTTTAAAATAAACAATTTCATATTATTATTATTTTAAAACATTTTCTATTTACCTGGCCATATTTGAAGTCGCGTGCCGAGTATTTCAAAGCAGGTGTTCTGAACAGATAAATGGCTTTGTCAGATCGTGCACGGCATTTATCTTTTTCTACCCTTCCCATTTCGGTCCCATTACGCGAAAATGAATGAACTTAGGAGGGACATGAAACGAGCGACATCCTTTTAGAACCGTGTCTTTCCTGCATGCTTATAAAGTATCTTAATACGATCTCATTGAGACCTGGTCGCTACAGTCTGTCATTATTCAAATCTAGATGCGCATAAAGCGTAATTTCATGTTCTGACGCATCACACATACGCGATTAAAGCCACTCCTACCTTGTCCAATCAATGAACATTGCGTTTTCCTGCAGATGAAAATCTATTCAGCCGGCAATCAAATCTAATAAAGAGACGGGAAATTCTCACAGGGAGTGGCTTGAAATATCAGAATTAAAAAAAAAAAGATAAAGGAAATTGCGTTGTTGTTGGCTGTCAATGTACTTTGTGCATTTTTGTACAATAAAAATTATCATTGTTTGTATAAATGTGAAGTAATAGTTGTAGCTAGGGGTTTCAGGAGGGTCTTTGTGTCAAGGATGTAAGGAGGTGCTCGTTCTCGCCCTAAAGGTAATGGTTCGACGCGTGCGGCGATCGGAATATTTTTTCCCCTGATCTCTTTCTTGATGTAGGTGAAATCGAATTACTAGTCCTATCGGATATGGTTAAAATAATGTAGGTTTCGTGTTCAAGTTGAGAATGTAACTATTGAGCAAATGTTGAGAATGTAAAAGTTGAGAATGTAAAAGTTGAGTAAAAGTTGAGAATGTAAAAGTTGATAATGTAAAAGTTGAGAATGTAAAAGTTGAGAATGTAAAGTTGAGAATGTAAAAATTGAGCATGTAAAAGTTGAGAATGTAAAAGTTGATAATGTAAAAGTTGATAATGTAAAAGTTGAGAATGTAAAAGTTTAGTTAAAGTTGAGAATGTAAAAGTTGAGAATGTAAAAATTGAGAATGTAAAAGTTGAGAATGTAAAAATTAAGAATGTAAAAGTTGATAATGTAAAAGTTGAGAATGTAAAATTTGAGAATGTAAAAGTTGAGAATGTAAAAGTTGAGCGTGTAAAAGTTGATAATGTAAAAGTTGAGAATGTAAAAGTTTAGTTAAAGTTGAGAATGTAAAAGTTGAGAATGTAAAAATTGAGAATGTAAAAGTTGAGAATGTAAAAATTAAGAATGTAAAAGTTGATAATGTAAAAGTTGAGAATGTAAAAATTGAGAATGTAAAAGTTGAGAATGTAAAAGTTGAGTAAAAGTTGAGAATGTAAAAGTTGAGAATGTAAAAGTTGAGAATGTAAAAGTTGAGAATGTAAAAGTTGAGCATGTAAAAGTAGAAAATGTAAAAGTTGATAATGTAAAAGTTGAGAATGTAAAAGTTGAGAATGTAAAAGTTGATAATGTAAAAATTGAGAAGGTAAAAGTTGAGAATGTAAAAGTTGAGCATGTAAAAGTTGAGAATGTAAAAGTTGAGAATGTAAAAGTTGAGAATGTAAAAATTGAGAATGTAAAAGTTGATAATGTAAAAGTTGAGAATGTAAAATTAAGAATGTAAAAGTTGAGAATGTAAAATTGAGAATGTAAAGTTGATAATGTAAAAGTTGAGAATGTAAAGTTGAGAATGTAAAGTTGAGAATGTAAAGTTGATAATGTAAACGTTGAGAAATAAAGTTGAGAATGTAAAAGTTGAGAATGTAAAATTGAGAATGTAAAGTTTAGTAAAGTTGAGATGTAAAGTTGAGAATGTAAAGTTGAGATGTAAAATTAGAATGTAAAAGTTGAGAATGTAAAAGTTGAGAATGTAAAAGTTGATAACGTAAAGTTGAGTAAAGTTGATAATGTAAAGTTGAGCATGTAAAGTTAAGAATGTAAAAGTTGAGAATGTAAAGTTTAGTTAAAGTTGAGAATGTAAAATTGAGAATGTAAAAGTTGAGAATGTAAAAATTAAGAATGTAAAAGTTGATAATGTAAAAGTTGAGAATGTAAAAATTGAGAATGTAAAAGTTGAGAATGTAAAAGTTGAGCGTGTAAAAGTTGATAATGTAAAAGTTGAGAATGTAAAAGTTTAGTTAAAGTTGAGAATGTAAAAGTTGAGAATGTAAAAATTGAGAATGTAAAAGTTGAGAATGTAAAAATTAAGAATGTAAAAGTTGATAATGTAAAGTTGAGAAGTAAAATTGAGAATGTAAAAGTTGAGAATGTAAAGTTGAGCGTGTAAGTTGAGAATGTAAAAGTTGAGAATTAAAAGTGAGAATGTAAGTTGAGAATGTAAAGTTGAGCATGTAAAAGTAGAAAATGTAAAAGTTGATAATGTAAAAGTTGAGAATGTAAAAGTTGAGAATGTAAAAGTTGATAATGTAAAAATTGAGAAGGTAAAAGTTGAGAATGTAAAAGTTGAGCATGTAAAAGTTGAGAATGTAAAAGTTGAGAATGTAAAAGTTGAGAATGTAAAAATTGAGAATGTAAAAGTTGATAATGTAAAAGTTGAGAATGTAAAAATTAAGAATGTAAAAGTTGAGAATGTAAAAATTGAGAATGTAAAAGTTGATAATGTAAAAGTTGAGAATGTAAAAGTTGAGAATGTAAAAGTTGAGAATAAAAGTTGATAATGTAAACGTTGAGAATATAAAGTTGAGAATGTAAAAGTTGAGAATGTAAAAATTGAGAATGTAAAAGTTTAGTAAAAGTTGAGAATGTAAAAGTTGAGAATGTAAAAGTTGAGCATGTAAAAGTTGAGAATGTAAAAGTTGAGAATGTAAAAGTTGAGAATGTAAAAGTTGATAACGTAAAAGTTGAGTAAAAGTTGATAATGTAAAAGTTGAGCATGTAAAAGTTAAGAATGTAAAAGTTGAGAATGTAAAAGTTTAGTTAAAGTTGAGAATGTAAAAATTGAGAATGTAAAAGTTGAGAATGTAAAAATTGAGAATGTAAAAGTTGAGAATGTAAAAGTTGAGAATGTAAAAGTTGAGAATGTAAAAGTTGAGTAAAAGTTGATAATGTAAAAGTTGAGAATGTAAAAGTTGAGAATGTAAAAGTTGAGTAAAAGTTGAGAATGTAAAAGTTGAGCATGTAAAAGTTGAGAATGTAAATGTTGAGAATGTAAAAGTTGAGAATGTAAAAATTGAGAATGTAAAAGTTGAGAATGTAAAAGTTGATAATGTAAAAGTTGAGAATGTAAAAGTTGAGAATGTAAAAGTAGAAAATGTAAAAGTTGAGAATGTAAAAGTTGAGAATGTAAAAGTTGATAATGTAAAAGTTGAGAATGTAAAATTGAATGAAAGTTGAGAATGTAAAAGTTGAGAATGTAAAGTTGAGCATGTAAAAGTTGAGAATGTAAAGTTGAGAATGTAAAAGTTGAGAATGTAAAATTGAGAATGTAAAAGTTGATAATGTAAAAGTTGATAATGTAAAAATTGAGAATGTAAAAGTTGAGAATGTAAAATTGAGATGAAAAGTTGAAATGTAAAAGTTGAGAATGTAAAAGTTGAGAATGTAAAAGTTGAGAATGTAAAAGTTGAGAATGTAAAAGTTGATAATCTAAAAGTTGATAATGTAAAAGTTGAGAATATGAAAGTTGAGAATGAAAAAGTTGAGAATGTAAAAGTTGAGAATGTAAAATTGAGAATGTAAAGTTGAGTAAAAGTTGATAATGTAAAAGTTGAGAATGTAAAAGTTGAGCATGTAAAAATTGAGAATGTAAAAGTTTAGAATGTAAAAGTTGAGTAAAGTGAAAGTAAGTAGATGTAAAAGTTGAGAATGTAAAGTTGAGGATGTAACAGTTGAGAATGTAAAAGTTGAGAATGTAAAAGTTGAGTAAGTTGAATATAAAAGTTGAGAATGTAAAAGTTGAGAATGTAAAAGTTGAGAATATAAAAGTTGAGAATGTAAAAGTTGAGAATGTAAAAGTTGAGCTTGTAAAAGTTGAGAATATAAAAGTTGAGAATGTAAAAGTTGAGAATGTAAAAGTTGAGTAAAAGTTGAGAATGTAAAAATTGAGAATGTAAAAGTTGAGAATGTAAAAATTAAGAATGTAAAAGTTGATAATGTAAAAGTTGAGAATGTAAAAATTGAGAATGTAAAAGTTGAGAATGAAAAGTTAGCGTAAAAGTTGATAATGTAAAAGTTGAGAATGTAAAAGTTTAGTTAAAGTTGAGAATGTAAAAGTTGAGAATGTAAAAATTGAGAATGTAAAAGTTGAGAATGTAAAATTAGAAGTAAGTTGATAATGTAAAAGTTGAGAATGTAAAATTGAGAATGTAAAAGTTGAGAATGTAAAGTTGAGTGTAAAAGTTGAGAATGTAAAAGTTGAGAATGTAAAGTTGAGAATGTAAAAGTTGAGAATGTAAGTTGAGCATGTAAAAGTAGAAAATGTAAAAGTTGATAATGTAAAAGTTGAGAATGTAAAAGTTGAGAATGTAAAAGTTGATAATGTAAAAATTGAGAAGGTAAAAGTTGAGAATGTAAAAGTTGAGCATGTAAAAGTTGAGAATGTAAAAGTTGAGAATGTAAAAGTTGAGAATGTAAAAATTGAGAATGTAAAAGTTGATAATGTAAAAGTTGAGAATGTAAAAATTAAGAATGTAAAAGTTGAGAATGTAAAAATTGAGAATGTAAAAGTTGATAATGTAAAAGTTGAGAATGTAAAAGTTGAGAATGTAAAAGTTGAGAATGTAAAAGTTGATAATGTAAACGTTGAGAATATAAAAGTTGAGAATGTAAAAGTTGAGAATGTAAAAATTGAGAATGTAAAAGTTTAGTAAAAGTTGAGAATGTAAAAGTTGAGAATGTAAAAGTTGAGCATGTAAAAATTGAGAATGTAAAAGTTGAGAATGTAAAAGTTGAGAATGTAAAAGTTGATAACGTAAAGTTGAGTAAAGTTGATAATGTAAAAGTTGAGCATGTAAAAGTTAAGAATGTAAAAGTTGAGAATGTAAAAGTTTAGTTAAAGTTGAGAATGTAAAAATTGAGAATGTAAAAGTTGAGAATGTAAAAATTGAGAATGTAAAAGTTGAGAATGTAAAAGTTGAGAATGTAAAAGTTGAGAATGTAAAAGTTGAGTAAAAGTTGATAATGTAAAAGTTGAGCATGTAAAAGTTGAGAATGTAAAAGTTGAGTAAAAGTTGAGAATGTAAAAGTTGAGCATGTAAAAGTTGAGAATGTAAATGTTGAGAATGTAAAAGTTGAGAATGTAAAAATTGAGAATGTAAAAGTTGAGAATGTAAAAGTTGATAATGTAAAAGTTGAGAATGTAAAAGTTGAGAATGTAAAAGTAGAAAATGTAAAAGTTGAGAATGTAAAAGTTGAGAATGTAAAAGTTGATAATGTAAAAGTTGAGAATGTAAAATTTGAGAATGTAAAAGTTGAGAATGTAAAAGTTGAGAATGTAAAGTTGAGCAGTAAAGTTGAGAATGTAAAAGTTGAGAATGTAAAAGTTGAGAATGTAAAAATTGAGAATGTAAAAGTTGATAATGTAAAAGTTGATAATGTAAAAATTGAGAATGTAAAAGTTGAGAATGTAAAAGTTGAGCGTGCAAAAGTTGAGAATGTAAAAGTTGAGAATGTAAAAGTTGAGAATGTAAAAGTTGAGAATGTAAAAGTTGAGAATGTAAAAGTTGATAATCTAAAAGTTGATAATGTAAAAGTTGAGAATATGAAAGTTGAGAATGAAAAAGTTGAGAATGTAAAAGTTGAGCATGTAAAATTGAGTTAAAGTTGAGTAAAGTTGATAATGTAAAAGTTGAGAATGTAAAAGTTGAGCATGTAAAAATTGAGAATGTAAAAGTTTAGAATGTAAAGTTGATAAAAGTTGAGAATGTAAAGTTGAGCATGTAAAAGTTGAGAATGTAAAAGTTGAGGATGTAACAGTTGAGAATGTAAAAGTTGAGAATGTAAAAGTTGGCGTGTAAAGTTGAGAATATAAAAGTTGAGAATGTAAAAGTTGAGAATGTAAAAGTTGAGAATATGTAAAGTTGAGAATGTAAAAGTTGAGAATGTAAAAGTTGAGCTTGTAAAAGTTGAGAATATAAAAGTTGAGAATGTAAAAGTTGAGAATGTAAGTTAGTAAAAGTTGAGCATGTAAAATTGAGAAGTAAGTGATAATCTAAAAGTTGATAATGTAAAGTTGAGAATATGAAAGTTGGAATGAAAAGTTGAGAATGTAAAGTTGAGCTGTAAAAATTGAGAATGTAAAAGTTGAGTAAAGTTGATAATGTAAAGTTGAGAAGTAAGTGAGAATTAAGTTGAGAATGTAAAAGTTGAGCGTGTAAAGTTGAGAATTAAAGTTGAGAATGTAAAAGTTGAGAATGTAAAGTTGAGAATATAAAAGTTGAGAATGTAAAAGTTGAGAATGTAAAAGTTGAGCTTGTAAAAGTTGAGAATATAAAAGTTGAGAATGTAAAAGTTGAGAATGTAAAGTTGAGTAAAGTTGAGCATGTAAAATTGAGAATGTAAAAGTTTAGTAAAAGTTGAGAATGTAAAAGTTGAGAATGTAAAAATTGAGAATGTAAAAGTTGAGAATATAAAGTTGAGATGTAAAGTGAGAAGTAAAGTGAGAATGTAAAGTTGAGAATATAAGTTGAGAATGTAAAAGTTGAGAATGTAAAAGTTGAGAATGTAAAAGTTGAGTTGTAAAAGTGAGAATGTAAAGTTGAGAATGTAAGTTGAGAATGTAAAGTTGAGAATGTAAGTTGATAATGTAAAAGTTGAGAATGTAAAAGTTCAGAATGTAAAAGTTGAGAATGTAAAAGTTGAGAATGTAAAAGTTGAGAATGTAAAAGAACCATTGGCAGTTGAACAGAGATAAAAGTAGGCTGAACAGCCGCTGCCCTGGCAAAATTCATTGAAACGATTGAAACTTCTTCAAACGCTCCATATCGACCACTTGTTAATCACTCTGTGATTTCTTCTTCTTCTTCTCGATCGTTCTTTTTCAGCCATTTTGATCATTCTTATTAATTGTGATATATAAACAGCCTATGCCAAGAACGTGTGTTTTGTCACATCTTCAGCACCATTTGGAGCTCTGGTGCTTATCCTTCGACGATGTGTCCGGTTTCAGCCAGCGTTTACTGGGTTCGCTCTCCGTCTTTGACTGTCCCCAGCCGACCTGCAAGGCAGCAGGTTATTCTGTGATTTGTATGTGATCTGAGAGCGAGTATACGTTGTGCTAGTTATGCGCCTACAAGTAGACCAGCACATCCAATTTCTGCGAAGCTTTTATTTACTAGGGTAGTTTCCTAGTCCCCCACCTCAGTTGCCTCTTACGACATGCCTTGTATGTCGCAATGTTACTATTTTTTGCTCCCCATGCGAGCCCCATCAACACACGGGCGCAAAATCCAGATATTACTATGGTATATATATAAATATAAATATATAGTCACTGACTACCTTTCAAAAACTTGCCTAGATAACCCTAAGAGTAATATGGAATAGAAGAGAACAAATAGATCTATCCAGAAAGAACTCAGAATCAAAGAAGATGGTACTGAAAATGTGACGTAAAACAAACGTTCTTGGCAAAGGCTGTTTATATATCACAATGGGGTTAAAGGCGCTAGAAAACAACGGCGCGTCAGGATTAGAGAGCTGTCGCTAATCCCCTACCCTCACCTCCACGTGGTGACCATGGTAACAGACGGTATTTCCGGTCTGGCTAAGAGGGCAGATGCCGTGGGAGAGCTACTCTGGGGCAAGTAGAGATGCATAAAGGTATTCCTTTTAGATGGGAGAGCCGCGGTAGCGTGGTTGTTAGTGAACTCGCTTCTCAAGGCTGGTGGTCTGGGTTCAACTCCCGCAGTGTGCATGGAATTTTTGCCGACGGCGACGGCTTTCAGGTCGACCCAGCTTCAACTGGGTATCAGACATGCTTTGGGAAAGTAAAGGCGGCCGGCGTGATGCTGACCTTATCACTCATCGTGTGCCGAAGGTCAATGAAAAATACAGGCCTAACATTGTATTGCCCTATATACCACGAGGTATGAAAGGATTCCTTTACTTTACTTTTACTTTTAGATGGGATCCGCTCGCAACACAGACGAACGAACTCCCAGAGTGGCTATTAATGCTCGTCTCTCCCGGCCGATGGGAAAAGCCGCAGGATAAACGTGGAACCTCGTGGGGCGAAACTCGGAGCCGGCGCTTGCTCCCTCTTGAGCCCTCTCTCTTGAGCCGATGAATATGCTGGGAGTCGAGTTGAACTGCGCGAGAGACCACATAGGCCGAAACTCGGGCCCATATCTCAGGGATGGGGGCACGATTATAAGCCCCAGAATGGTACAATCTCATGCAAACGTGAGCACGGCGAAAACTGATGGTGACCAGGCACCATCCCAAAGCGAGCACGCACGCTGGCGATGCAAGAGTGGGCCCCACCGAGGGGAGGTAAGCATGGCACGGCAGGCACGAGGGTGTGCATCCCACCCGAATGTGCAGAAATACTGGAAAGCTCAGCAGAGGTAAAGCCAGTGCGCGTTTCCGCTCGCAGGAAACTACTGCTGCCTTGTAGTTTGATTGGGGACAATCAAAGTCTAACGAAGCAAGCCGTACACAAAACTGGACGGTAGGCAAACCAAGCAGCCCATTAACAAGACGGGTATAGCTGGACAGATATCGCTCATAAGCCCGGGAGGGCAGGTCGTCTACGGATCGCTGCCCTGAAAGAAAATAGCAACCTGCTGCCTTGTGGGTTTTGGCTGGGGACAGCAAAGGCTAACGGAGAGTGAAGCCATTAAACGCCGGTTGAAATCGAACACACCACTGAAGGAAAAGCACCTGAACTCCAATAGGTACTGAAGGATGTGCACGTACATCCGTTCTTGATGTTTGGCCGCTTATATATCACAATAGAATGATAAAAGCGGCATAAGAACGATCACGAGAGAGAGAGAGAGATATCACAATAAGAATGATAAAAATGGCAGAGAAAGAACGATCGCGAGAGAGAGAGAGAGAGAGAGAGAGAGAGAGAGAGAATAAAAGAAAAATGGCTGATGCTACAAATAAGGAAGATATTGAAATAATGTGGAAAAAAATAAAGAGACACTAAAGGTTGGTGATCATGGAAGGAGACATCACTGCAAACAAGAGAAGAGAAAGATAACAGAGAAAATGGATTCAGAATTTAAATGATGATTTGAGCATGACAGCTGCAGAGGCGAGGCATCTGGTCTGTAAGAGAGAGAAATTCTGAAGAAATATTATGGTATCAGTGTTCTGTTCGGAACGAGCTATTTTATGATGATATTTACTGCCTTGTTAAATGTCCATGATTCCCACCTAGTGGCGGCGCGTTATATAGGACCAGTGGGGCCCGGCCCCGTCAAAACTAATGCGTAACCTGTATTTATTATTTTATAAATTATTTGTTCATATTATTACTTTTAACGTGAAACTAATTAGCTTTGAAAGTTGAATATATAACGCTAAAATACCATATACAGTCTGAAATTCAGCATTTTCCCTCCATAATTAGTATATTTCACGCATTTTCAGCGCACTATTTTTTGGGGCCAGTAGAAATGTGGGCTACTTAGACTGTCTGTTAACATAGTGACCTCTGACCTCTCTCTCGAATGGTTATTTAGGATAGACAGATATGTGATTTCCATTCATTCCGTACGGAAATTCTTACACGGACAAGCCATTGCACAGTTAAACCGTGCTATTGCGCTAAACTTTAGTCCGGGTGCGAAAAAACCGAATGATTTATAAAAATAATAGAAAATAATATAAATAATTAACTAGCAATCACATAATCATCATCAAGGTGCTTTATCCTTTATAGGACGTTGCTCTCTTTGCAGCACATCTGAAATTCACTCTGTCTCTAGCCAGTTCACCCACTTTGTCGATGGTCATGTTCAGGGTTTCTTTAATATCTTGTAGCCATCTTCTTCTTGCTCTGCCTCTGCGTCCTGAGACCCTGCCCTCTAGTATTGTTCTTTCCAGACCATCGTGACGCTTGATGTGACCAAAGTTTGTCATTTTTCTGTATAGTATGTTGTTTATCATCCAATTCTCTTTAACATTTAGTTCTTTCAGGGCATCAGTGTTCTTTCTCTTTTCTGTCCATGGTATTCGTAGGATCTTTCTGTGGCATTTAGCATTTAATCACAGAATAGTTTAACGTAATCGCCCGATCCATCATTATACATATGTATTCGACAATGTTCTTTCTAGTAAAGGTGGGTAACTTCCCGGAATAGGCAAATAAAAGTAAATACTAAAATATAACCTAAACCAAAACAATGATTTTAGTGAAAATTTGTGTCTGGCCCCACCAAAAAACTTATTACGAGCCGCTACTGTTCCCACTTATACGTTGCCACTGGAAATATGCATGCTCGTACTATTCTGATCTTTGTTTTTCCTATCAGTTCCATTTCATACTGTTTTTAATTGTTTCTTCTTCTTCTTCTTCTTCTTTGCGTTCGTTCTTTACGACCAATTTTAATCACTCTTTGTGATATGTTTGATCTTTGCCAAGAACGTGTATACGTTGCACATTGGTTTGGTAGGCCCCTAAACGCATAGACTTCTACACGTTTAGGACACATGCATCCGATTTCAGCCAAACCTCCTTAGTCGCCTCTTACGACATGCATGGCAGGTAACAGTGGTTCTATTCTTTGCACCCCAAATTTGGGTCCCGGTAACCACTCGGGCATTTTAATTGTTTAATTTTTAGAATCCTCATCAAGTAGCTTGTCCCTTCCAGAACCTGTCTCCCATGACAGCAGACTTAAAAAAACTATATATTCTGTGCAAGTTGACAGGCGTCAGCAGCAGTCATTCTCAGATCGCCAATGACATCTTTTCCCCATCGTCTTCTATGTCGTCCTCTCATTTTTCTTCCAGGCACCATTCCCTCCAAAATTACCTTTCTATGCACTTATGTCATTTGACGTCTCCGCTAGAGAGTGGTGGAAGAGAAAAAGAAGATATGTCAGCTAGAGAGTGGTGGAAGAGAAGAAGAATATATGTCAGCTAGAGAGTGGTGGAAGAGAAGAAGAATATATGTCAGCTAGAGAGTGGTGGAAGAGAAAAAGAATATATGTCAGCTTTAGAGAATGTGTGAATGAAAACTACCACGATCCGGTGAGAATTTACCTCAATTGAGACCGGCAAACTTCAATACAATATTTGTCCTGGGCTGGGTCAGATAAGCAGGTACGAGTGACCTTATCGTTGTCCCAAATACCAGAGTTCAGACAGAAGGGTCACTTTGATTTTAAGAAAAGAAAAATGAGGACCAGAAAGAACATTCCCGCCTTCACAGAACATAACCAGTAGAAGTCTTGTGAAAACGTGACTAAACTACAGGTTAGCAACAAAAACTCGGACAGATATGACCACAAGAAAGTTCAGATGCCGGACACTGTCTCGTGATAAATTTCTCACGGTGGTTTAACATACCGACGAGCAAGTATAGATGTCTTGACCATGGGCGTCCAGACATTATAGCAAAGGTGGGGTGAGCAAGTGCTGTCCCCTGGTAAATTGTTTTTGTTTTTTTAAATGTTCTATGTGATGCGGGCTTTAATTCGGGAGACCTGAGTTCGATCTCCGGTACAACCAAAAAAATATTTTCTGTCAGGGGCATAAAGAAAAATCTGAATCCGAACATATCACGGTGAATGCTCTAGCCATTCGACCATTGAATTCCAACGGCGCAAACCCCTCCCTTTCCATATCCTACACCGTCCTTAAAAACGATAGCACGGACAGTAAAAACAACTTTATTGTTTCATTTCCAGATGAGAACAATGAGTTGTTTTGCAAAACCAGAGGAAGCATCGGAAGCAATGATTATGATCAACAAATAAACAATATACAAGTATATAAGCTTCCAAAAAACAAATAGACAAACACAGGATTCGAACCACTTATCCTCATTCCTTACGACACCCATCGCCTAGCCTAGCAATACGAGCATCCTTACAAACACAACCAGCGAGCCATTCTGGACAATGGCTCACTGAGAAGTGTCTTTCTCAAACGCTTCGTTATAACTAGACACAGAATAATCAGGTAAGGTTCAATCAAACAGTGTTTGCACAAACACATGCTATAAGCTTATTGTGCTTGTATATATTTGAGACGAGAAAATATCATACATACACACATGTATACACATATAACAAACATGCATACATCATTCAAAGTAGCTTCAAATTTATTGTAAGATGAGAACAAGGAGTTGTTTTTTTTTGGCAAGAACCCCAGAGGAAGCAACGGAAGCAAAGAATATGATCAATAAATAAACAATGTACAGGTATTAAGAGCTTCCGAAAAACAAATAGACAAACACAGGATTCGAACCACTTACCATCAGTGCAAACACTGTTCGATCGAACCTTACCTGATTATTCTGTGTCTAGTTATAACGAAACGTTTGAAAAAAGACACTCCTCAGTAAAACCATTTTTTTAGAATGGCTCGCTGGTTGTGTTTGTAAGGACGCTCATATTGCTAGGCTAGGCGATGGGTGTCGTAAGAAATGATGGTAAGTGGTTCGAATCCTGTGTTTGTCTATTTGTTTTTCGGAAGCTCTTGTTTCATTTCCACAAGGTAATCTACCAAATTAAACATTTAAAAAAATTCATTTTATCCCTCCCTTAACAAATGTATGTAGACGCCCATGATATTGACCTTGGACTACTATTTCATGACCTCCTCTTGCTTGAATTAATTATCATCATCAGTCGCATTCCTGAAGTTGGAGTAGGGTTCTCATGAATGACAAGGGACACTGGTGATACGGAAAGCAAGCTTTTCCGCAAAAATGAGTTATAGCTGCCATTTTAGATGCGATGACTAACAGCAACAAAACAAAACACTCGCACACAAAATCACTATGCGCCGATGACATGAGTCAGCTATGGTGTCCTCCCTGTAACCCCTCACATTTGATACCTTCCTCTTCTTCTTCTTACGCTCATCCGCTATGAATTCAGGCGTAGTCAGGGTGCTTTGCACTTCTGACTGATTTTTGTGTGAAGGCATGCTTTCCTTATTATCAGTGTCCCCCGCCATACAGGCGTGCCTTCTCTTCGACTTCAAAGGTAATCTGATAACTGAAAAATGGTATCTTAAAAATTACATAGGGGACCCACGCCGGTGCTACGGAGCTGTGCAATGTACGTGCAATGAACCCTTTGGTTCGCACTACAATTTATACTTTATGATTCTTGTGTCATTTATTCCCAGAGTATGCGCAACATGTCTCCATCTTTTCTTTCTTATAATATTTATTACTAGTGCTATGTTCATTATTTTTGGTATACATCTATTTTATTCTTTTTATTCTTTTCGATCGTTCTTTTCTGCCATTTTGATCATTCTTATTGTGATATAAATACAGTCTATACAAAGAACGTGTTTTTCGTCACATCTTCAGAGCCATTTGGAGCGCTGGTGCTTATCATTCGGCGATGTTTCCGATTTCATCCAGCGTTTAGTGGGTTCGCTCTCCGTCAGCCTTTGACTGTCCCCAGCCGACCTGCAAGGCAGCAGGCTACATCTATTTTCAAATGCATTCAATTTAATTTCTAAATCTTTAGTCACTTTCCTACTCTTGCTGGGATATAATAATTTAATAATTCCTCTCATACTGTTATACGTTACAAACTAAAACTAAACTGACTCTCCCCACTTCGCTTCACGGCAAATGTGGTTAAGATAAGATAAGATAAGACTATATGGCTCAAAAACATGGACAGCCTACTCAAGACACGAGAGGAGACTTAACATCTTTCACCTTCGATGTCTCCGCAAGATTATGAACATCAGATGGTACGACAAGATAACCAACTCTGAAGTATGTTCAAATCTGCCTTCCACCATGGACATGCTCAGAAATAGACGACTAAGATGGTAGGGACATGTGAGAAGAATGAAAACTTGTCGCATACCAAAACAAATGTTGTTCTGTGAACTTTCGGAGGAAGAGGCACCAGGGCAGACCACTGCTTAGATATAAAGATGTCTGCAAAGCCTCAATGAAAAACTTCTCTATAGGTCCCAGCACATGGGAAGGACTAGCTGATGACAGAGTTGTGTGGAAAGTCATATTACGAAAGGGCACAGAGTCTTTTAAGAAGAGACTTATGTATGAGCTGAACGACAAGAGAGAAAACGAAAACTCAGAAGTTGTCACAGTAAAACACTTGCCTATTGACCGTCTGTAAAGACAAGAGAGACAAGTGAAAACTCAGAAGTTGACACAGTAAAACACTTGCCTATTGACCGTCTGTAAAGAAGATAAAGGCTATATATATATATATATATATATATATTTTATATCTGAAGTATAAGAAGTCTGAATTTCTTTGCTTGTTTTGTACCCTTTGCTTGATAAAGACATGTTGGTCGAAACATTGCTTATATTGTTTTTGTACTTTGCAACAGTAAATTACTTTGTTTTTATATGTTTCACCTTTGTTCACATAGTTTGCAGACTCAATAAACACTTACTTAGACTAGGAATAAGTCAAACAGCTCTCCGCCAGAGTCAGCAGGTGGAACAGACACCGGAGCATGTCCTCCAAGACTACCCTCTCCTGTGTGAGCTGAGAAGCAACATGTGACCACACACAGTTGACCTAAAACCTAAGCTTTGAAGAAACCTGACAGACCTGAAGCGGACTGCCCAGTTTGTGGTCCACGGTACATTAAGCGCATGACCACCTGGTCAGCGTGTTCGTAGCACGTTGGACGACGGGTGACAAGCCCCCTGTGAGTGTGGTTCAATTCCGCGGGCTGGAAGAAAAGCCACAGGTTCTCCAAATTTACGGTGTTCGTGACACCGAACCGAAGGGTTATGATGTCCATGGCACCGAGCCGAAGAGCTGAAAAGCTCAAGTACTTCTGAATCGGGGAAGCGCATGACCAGAGATCGCGGAAGAAGAGAAAGCTGCATAGTATTACTGCAGTCTCCCCTTATATCGATAACTTAACGTGCATGGGGCACACATCAGTAACACACACATGCGCATACATGGTCAATGAAATAACTAAGAAAATTCAATTGTTCATTGTTCATTTGAAGATCATTTTCATCGCACATCAGACATGTCCATAATTGCCCCGATCTCCTACCACGTATTTCAGTGTGTTTAGACTAACAACTCCCGTTCTGTATTGGTTGATGTATCTACTAGGGTTTCTCTCACGGTTGTCTTGTCTTGCTGCACCTATCGGTATGCATAACTTGCGCAACCGAGATAGAGAATACCCTTTATCCTCTTCGTTGAAATCTTAGTGCGTATGTTTTCTTTTAGAGCGTTGATGATGTCGCTTTTGTTCATAGAAGATCCATTCTCGATCGTAGCATTGCTCGTCAGTGCATCCGCTCTCTCATTGTCCTTGACCCCAGAATGACCTGGGAATAAAGATGAAGATAAGCGTCTGGATTGTCGCATTTTGTATGAATTCCGCTGCCTTCGTATATAACTGGCCTTGATCTTCTGTATTATGTTCATAGAGTCACTGAGCATGCATGTATTAATTCCGCTGCCTTCGTATATAACTGGCCTTGATCTTCTGTATTATGTTCATAGAGTCACTGAGCATGCATGTATTAATTCCGCTGCCTTCGTATATAACTGTCCTTGATCTTCTGTATTATGTTCATAGAGTCACTGAGCATGCATGTATGAATTCCGCTGCCTTCGTATATAACTGGCCTTGATCTTCTGTATTATGTTCATAGAGTCACTGAGCATGCATGTATGAATTCCGCTGCCTTCGTATATAACTGGCCTTGATCTTCTGTATTATGTTCATAGAGTCACTGAGCATGCATGTATTAATTCCGCTGCCTTCGTATATAACTGGCCTTGATCTTCTGTATTATGTTCATAGAGTCACTGAGCATGCATGTATTAATTCCGCTGCCTTCGTATATAACTGTCCTTGATCTTCTGTATTATGTTCATAGAGTCACTGAGCATGCATGTATGAATTCCGCTGCCTTCGTATATAACTGGCCTTGATCTTCTGTATTATGTTCATAGAGTCACTGAGCATGCATGTATTAATTCCGCTGCCTTCGTATATAACTGGCCTTGATCTTCTGTATTATGTTCATAGAGTCACTGAGCATGCATGTATTAATTCCGCTGCCTTCGTATATAACTGGCCTTGATCTTCTGTATTATGTTCATAGAGTCACTGAGCATGCATGTATTATTTCCGCTGCCTTCGTATATAACTGTCCTTGATCTTCTGTATTATGTTCATAGAGTCACTGAGCATGCATGTATTAATTCCGCTGCCTTCGTATATAACTGGCCTTGATCTTCTGTATTATGTTCATAGAGTCACTGAGCACGCATTTATTAATTCCGCTGCCTTCGTATATAACTGGCCTTGATCTTCTGTATTATGTTCATAGAGTCACTGAGCATGCATGTATTATTTCCGCTGCCTTCGTATATAACTGTCCTTGATCTTCTGTATTATGTTCATAGAGTCACTGAGCATGCATGTATTAATTCCGCTGCCTTCGTATATAACTGGCCTTGATCTTCTGTATTATGTTCATAGAGTCACTGAGCATGCATGTATGAGTGAATGTTTGCGTCTGTAGCTACTCCAGTGATTTTATTCCCGCCATGACCTCTATGGCCATGCTACTGGTAGTTGTCGCATATGCGCCACTTGCCTCTTTGATGACCTTTCCTTTAGTTCTAACCGTAAACGCCCATGCACTTCGACTGTGCTGAATCACAGAACCATCAGTGAAGATAATAGCATCATCCTCCGATGTGTAGTCATCTATTAATACTTCAACTTCTGTGTTGACTATTGTGTGCAGCGAATCTCCACTTGGTCTGTTTACCGTGGTGTCTATCACAAAGGATTGTCTGTGTTCAGTGGATATTTGTACAACCACAGCCAACTCTAATATTGGGCCTTATAACGGACCGGGAATCCCTGACCTAGTTTCAGTAGGGGGCTGGAATTTAAATATGTTTGATAGAACACTGCAAGCTATTTTGCAATTTTACTCAATTCTATGAGTCTATGGTTATTTATTGATGCGCCTGAGTGGTTACAGGGGGCCTAAATTTGGGGTGTAAAGAATAGAACCACTGTTACCTGCCACGCATGTCGTAAGAGGCGAATAGGAGGTTTGGCTGAAATCGGATGCACATGTCCTAAACTTGTAGAAATCTATGCGTTTAGGGGCCTACCAAACCAATGTGCAACGAATACACGTTCTTTGCAAAGATCAAACATATCACAAAGAGTGATTAAAATTGGTCGTAAAGAACGAACGCGAAGAAGAAGAAGATTTATTGATGAAAACTATTCATAATATTGATATTCCTTATTGTTAAACTTAACTAGTTGCATAATATAAAGTTGATTTAGCATGTTATGTTGATTTTAAAATGAATTCCTCTATATACAAAAATACTGGAATGCGAGGTCACGTTAACGCCCCTATTTTTCCTTGTTCTCTCCAATTACTTAACCTTTAGTGATCATTTTTCTCATCCTTTGCTTACATAGAGATTCCCAAACTTTTTCGTACCACCGCCCACTTTGCACAACATAAACTTTGTAATACCACTCTCCACATTATAACAGTGTGCCAACACCCCCCCTCCCACATATATACATGCTCTATTTTCTCTTTGACATAGAAAATTGATATATATTTATGTCATACATGGTCAATTTTTAAATGATTATATACATGCAAAAGAAAATTGATGAAAAAGTGGATCGTGTAAGACGGGCATAAGATGAATTTAAAGGCAGAATTCAAATTTTAAATGATTATTCAATCACAAAATCACGAAAATAATTTATTTTAAAATATTTATTGATAATTTCATCTTTAAGGAGCCACCGACCCCTAATCGACTGAACACCCCCAAATTCTTCTGAACCCACTATCGCCCCCTAGAACGCTTCAGCGCCCACTGGGGCGGTACCGCCCACTTTGGGAAACACTGGCTTAGACCATCCGATGTGGTATCGCTGTTGAATAGTCAAAGGTCAAGAAGGCAGTTTAACCTCTTTACTTTCGTTGCGACTGACCTAGAGTCACCGGATGTGGTGTCTGAGAAGCTGAAGTACTGCCGCGGAAAAATGGACGAGGCACAAGATGGCGTAGTTGTTTCCGGTTTCTTTGGATTGGATTGTGGGAATATCAAAAACAAGTGCTAAAGCTGCCATATTGAAGAAAAAATACCGGTGCTCGCGAGGGAAGCAAAGAATAGTAACACTGCAACCTACAAGGAATGTCGTAAGAGGCGACTGAGGTAGGCGCCGAGGGAAACTATCCTATTAAATAAAAAGCGTCGCAGAAATTGGATGTGCTGGTTTATTTGTATAAACGCATAACTGACAAAACGTAAAATCGCTCTTAAGCTCAGATCACATACAAATCACAAAGAGTGGTTTAACAAGTGGTTGATTTGGAGCGTTGGAAGAAGATGACATCTGCTACCTTGCAGCGATCTATAACCATTTATAAGTAACGGCTTTAGGAGTCAACATCAGATCAAATTCGGGCTATAAAATCCACCCTGGCTATAAAATCCACCATAGCTATAAAATCCACAAGCTATAAAATCCACCATAGCTATAAAATCCACCATAGCTATAAAATCACATGCTATAAAATCCACCATAGCTATAAAATCCAAATATAGCTATAAAATCCACCAAGCTATAAAATTCACCATAGCTATAAAAACCACCAAGGGTATAAAATCCACCATAGCTATAAAATCCACCATAGCTATAAAATCCACTATAGCTATAAAATCCACCAAGGCTATAAAATCCACTATAGCTATAAAATCCACCATAGCTATAAAATCCACCATAGCTATAAAATCCACCCATAGCTATAAAATCCACTAATACATAGCTATAAAATCCACCTGCTATAAAATCCACCTGCTATAAATCCACCATAGCTATAAAATCCACCATAGCTATAAAATCCACAAGCATAAAATCACCATAGCTATAAAATCCACCATAGCTATAAAATCCACCCTGGCTATAAAATCCACCATAGCTATAAAATCCACCAAGGCCATAAAATCCACTATAGCTATAAAATCCACCATAGCTATAAAATCCACCATGGGAATCCTTTTCTTCAAAGTTTGGATTTATTAACAATTAAATAAAAATTGCAACAAACTTTTCCGTATCTTAAAAATCGACATCAGGGAGTCCTTGTATGTGCTGCAGAGTTCGTGCACTGTCACTGAGATTTTCCTGTGCAAGAAAGAGATCAGATCGCACATGGTTATTCACCGAAATGCAATGATTATGGTCAAGTCCATCAATCAAATAATACATAAGAATCGACATGTACACTTTCGAAAGTTGCCTTTACGCCCGAGTGGTTACCAGGGCCCAAATTTGGGGTGTAAAGAATAGAACCACTGTTACCTGCCACGCATGTCGTAAGAGGTGACTTTGGAGGTTTGGCTGAAATCGGATGCAGGTATCCTAAATGTGTACAAGTCTATGTGTTTAGGGGCCTACAGACCAATATGCAAAACGTATACACGTTCTTGGCAAAGATCACAAAGAGTGATTAAAATTGGTCGTAAAGAACGAACGCAAAGAAGAAGGAAGTTGACTTTAAAATAGTGTCCATTCTAGTCAATATCCCTACTAGCAATCAACAGGATCTCCTACGGAGCATGAAACGACTGCTGTGTTTAGCCCTTCCTGCAGAAATCCTGCACCAAAGCTTCGTGCATGCTCTTAGTTTGTTGTTTCTCAGACAGAAATTCATTGTGCAATAAAATTGTAAAACGACTTCTAATGGCCTTGAGAAGTCCCAACCGCGCGCTATAAGTCGCTGGTGTCCGGGTCATGAACTTACCCGGTACTAGTAGTAAACCGCATAACTTAACAGAGAGCAAAGAGCTTCACATACCTGCAACACAAAAGGAGTATCTTTCCCTAGCACAGCGGTCCCCAAATCTTTTCTATGAGACAACCTTAAAATGACAATTTCGAACCTTCATTCTTCTTCTTGTCTCCAATCCTGTTTTGCCTCACATAGTCAGGATAAGAGATTTCTAGAACGAGCTTTTGTGTGTGCTTCATAAATAGTGTCTTTAGTTGCATCTGTTATCTCTAAGGTTCACATTTTGCGTGGACGACCTTTTGCTTTGTATCCGATCACCCGTGAGGTGCTGGAGCCCACAAGGGAAGCAAAGAATAGTACCACTGCCACCTAAAGGCATGCCGTAAGAGACGACTGATCCTAGGGATACGAGCCTAGAGAAGCTACCCTAGTAAATAAAAAGAGTTGCAGAAATCGGATGTGCTGGTCTACTTGTAGACGCATAACTGGCACAACGTACAATCGCTCTTAGGCTCAGATCACATTCAAATCACACAGAGTGATTGAACAAGGGATCGATATGGAGCGTTCGAAGAAGAAGAATGATCCAGATGGAGAAATACATCAGTATGCCCTTACACTCAAATGAAATCAAGATTAAATTATATGGCACTTGGATGACTAAAACGTAGCAGAGCTTCGTCCATCGGCGAAAGCGGTTTTAAAGACAGTTCCAAGATGACCTACCAATGCACACAACACCGCCGATACCTAATCTCTACCCTGCTCCCTGGGAACAAGTTAGTGATACAGCAAAAATCATCACAACAATTAGTGGAATCACAACTGGAGAGATACACAATAACCTGCAGAAGAGAACAGTCCCTACGTGCACTATCCGTTTTGCAAGCCCTCCCGAGTAAACTCCCAACCCTGAGAAAGGAGCTCATCAAGATCTCTACCAACAAGAGAGTTACACTCCAATGGGTACCATTACACTGTGGAGTCCCTGGTAACGAGAAGGCAGACAAACTTACGAAATAAAAAGTTTGGACATTATCGTGGACATTAGAAACGAACCTAAACTATCCAACGATGACTACCACACACTTGACAGACAAGGACAGACTACCACACACTTGACAGACAAGAACAGACTACCACACACTTGACAGACAAGAACAGACTACCACACACTTGACAGACAAGAACAGACTACCACACACTTGACAGACAAGAACAGACTACCACACACTTGACAGACTAGAACAGACTACCACACACTCGACAGACAAGAACAGACTACCACACACTCGACAGACAAGACCCGACTATCATCTTCTGACTTAGGATAGGACATAACAAACTGAACAAACACCAACACAGGCTACAACTGTCCCCATCCACTCTGTGCCACTGTGGCACCGCTGATGAAACTACAGAACATGTCATGCCTGACTGTCCCCTGTATGTCCTCCCTAGAAAGGAATTCTGGCCCTACAACTCAACACTACATTCAAACTACATAGCACCAGAGATATGAACCCCAGACAACAGTCGACTTTATCATAAGAATGCGTCTAACGGTATAATCATCAAAACTACATGGCACCAGAGATATGAACCCCAGACAACGGTCGATTTCATCATAGAATTCGTCTAACGGTAAAATCATCAAAACTACATGGCACCAGAGATGAGCTCCAGATAACAGTTGACTTCATCATAGAATGCGTCTAACTGTATAATCATCAAAACTACATGACACCAGATATAAGCTCCAGACAACAGTCGACTTCATCATAAGAATGTGTCTATTTGTATAATCATTAAAACTACATGGCACCAGAGATATGAGCCCCAGACAACAGTCGACTTTATCATAGAATGCGTCTAACGGTATCATCATCAAAACTACATGGCACCAGAGATATGAGCCCCAGACAACAGTCGACTTTATCATAGAATGCGTCTAACGGTATAATCATCAAAACTACATGGCACCAGAGATATGAGCCCCAGACAACAGTTGACTTCATCATAGAATGCGTCTAAAGGTATAATCATCAAAACTACATGGCACCAGAGATATGAGCCTCAGACAACAGTTGACTTTATCATAGAATGCGTCTAACGGTATAATCATCAAAACTACATGGCACCAGAGATATGAGCAACAGACAACAGTTGACTTCATCATAGAATGTGTCTAACGGTATAATCATCAAAACTACATGGCACCAGAGATGAGCTCTAGACAACAGTTGACTTTATCATAGAATGCGTCTAACGGTATAATCATCAAAACTACATGGCACCAGAGATATGAGCAACAGACAACAGTTGACTTTATCATAGAATGCGTCTAACGGTATAATCATCAAAACTACATGGCACCAGATATGAGCTCTAGACAACAGTTGACTTCATCATAGAATGCGTCTAACGGTATAATCATCAAAACTACATGGCACCAGAGATATGAGCCCCAGACAACAGTTGACTTCATCATAGAATGCGTCTAACGGTATAATCATCAAAACTACATGGCACCAGAGATATGAGCAACAGACAACAGTTGACTTCATCATAGAATGCGTCTAACGGTATAATCATCAATATAACGATTGCAAAAAAGAAGACATGAACTAGTTACTAACATCTTAAAATTAGCTGTTGATTACTGAACTAGCGTAACAGGACTCAGACGGACACATAAGAGCTCAGTCTCTCCAACAGATATCAAAGAGTATGCATACTGATGGTTCCTGTTGCTTGCTGGTTAAACACACTCCTCTTCCTTCCCCTCCCTCAGGCATCTAACTCTATTTGTAATTCCAAACTCTTGAAATCGCTGGATTGCTTCAATGCCAATTCTAGTGTTCTCATCCAACAGTAGATCACCAAGAGACCAAAGAACATCCCTTGATTGCTTGATAGAACCATCATCATTGCACTTCAGTGAGTAGCCACGTGTGCTCCGATCTCTTTCTTACACAGGACAGTCTCAGCTGCAGTGCACTTCTTGTTCTTCTTCTTCTTTGCGTTCGTTCTTTACGACCAATTTTAATTACTTTTTGTGATGTGTTTGATCTTTGCCAAGAAGGTGTATACGTTGCACATTGGTTTGGTAGGCCTCTAAACGCATAGACTTCAACATGTTTAAGACATGTGCATCCGATTTCAGCCAAACCTCCTTATTCGCCTCTTACGACATGCGTGGCAGGTAACAGTGGTTCTATTCTTAACACCCCAAATTTGGGCCCCGGTAACCACTCGGTCTCAGCTGCAGAGCACGAACTTCGCAGCACCGGAGAGCTTCCGGGTGTAATTTTAAAGATGGTGAAAATATTTTTGCTTGAATTTTAGTAGCGCGTTGGACTACGGGTGACTATCCCTCTGTGTGTGCGGATTCAATTCCGCGGGATGGCAGAAAAAGCCACAGATTCCCCAGATTTACGGTATTCGTGGCACCGATCCGAAGGGTTACGATGTCCATGGCACCGAGCCGAAGAGCTGAAAAAGCTCAAGTGCTTCTGGATCGGAATTTTTTTTTTTTTTTAAATCTTTTCTTATGAATTTTGCCCGGGCAGCGGTTTTCCAGTCTGCTCTTCTCGAGGGGGTCTCTGTGGTGTAGAGGTTAGGTTCGCTCCCTCGTGGAGCCATCTGGATATCTTTGCAGAGATTCCTGACCTCAGTGTAGGCGAGATCGAGTTACTAGTTCTATCGGAGACGGACGATAAAACGTAGGTACTGTGTTCAATATGAGCACGTAAAAGAACTCGTGGCAGTTCAAAATCGAGAAGAGGGTAGGTAAATAACAATGTTTAAAGGGTTTTAAAGCCGAAGGATTGACTTCATTGCACCGGGTTTTACCCATATGACTCGGTCCCTCTTCGCAGAAATGGCACGCCACCTGCCGAGCGTATTGCACAAAGCACGTACTCCGTAGCTCCAACAACAATCCTAGGGTCTCTGGTCTCTGGAAAATTAACAATGTGGGGATCCCTGTCAACTCCCAGGCAGGGGCAGAATATCATAAATTAAGTGAGAGGTGGTAACCACGGCCTATTTCCGTGGGGATGAACTTTTTTCCCATATTTGTCCTATTTTGCAGTGACTTTCCCCTGCCCCTTTCTCACACACCTTCCAGTTCTCTATTTTCCACAGAATTATTCTTTTCTCAAGCCACACGAACTCTTCACCCGAGTTAATTGTTCTCTGTTGTACCACCACATTCTTGCTTGTTTAGATTAGTTTCAGATGCAAATGCAAGACACACATCGCGGACAAAAAAATATATCTTTGTTGTGTTTCTGTGTGGAGATATGTTGGACCTCAGCCCCCGGTAACAGAAGGCCGAATAACTTAGCCGACAAATCAGAAATTCCTGTTTGATGGGGGCTGGATATTGTATGTGTTTGATAGAACACTGCACACTTTATTGCAATTTTACTCAATACTTGAAGTCCGTGGCTATTTATTGATGAAAAATATTAATCTCCTTCTTCTTCTTTGCGTTCGTTCTTTACAACCAATTTTAATCACTCTTTGTTTGATCTTTGCCATGAACGTGTATACGTTGCACATTGGTTTGGTAGGCCCCTAAACGCATAAGACTTCTACACGTTTAGGACATGTGCATCCGATTTCAGCCAAACCTCCTTAGCCGCCTCTTACAACATGCGTGGCAGGTAAAAGTGGTTCTATTCTTTACACCTCAAATTTGGACCCCGGTAACCACTCGAGCGTAAAAATATGAATAATACCGATATTCCTTAGCTTTAAATATAATTTCTTCTTCGAACGTTCCATATCGACCACTTGTTAACCACTCTGTGTAATCTGTATGTGATTTGAGCCTAAGAGCGATTGTACGTTGTGTCAGTTATGCGCCTACAAGTAGGCCAGCACATCCGATTTCTGCGACGCCTTTTTATTTACTAGGGTAGCTTCCCTAGACCATACATCAGTCACCTCTTACGACATGCCTTGTAGGTCACAGTGGTGCTATTATTTGATTCCCTTGCAGACCCCGGTATCATACAGGCGTCTCTGCTGATCTAACAAAAGGTGTTGTTCCGACTGTTCTTCTAATTTCTTAATTTCTTATATGGTCTATTCTTGTTTTATTTATCGCTTTTTAACTTTTACAACTTCTGCTAATTCATTAATATTAGCCCCTCCTACCAACATTCTGTTGAAATGTTACAACTATTTATAGAAATCACCCTCCACGTTACCAATTTCAATTCAGAAATCTGGCGAAGACATCGAAACCAACACCCCCAACAATCTAATCCCTTATTCGCTGTGACATAAGCGAAATCTCTCACGCGCAATCTCTCTTCTATGATTCATGCTATATCGTTCGATTGTGCACGAGCTGCGCAGATCAATATAAACCTGGCCAATCACCAGTTTCGTTGCATGTTTTCTCGTCAAGTCATTGCGTGAGCATCACGCACGCGCATTTTCCAGCAAGTTACCAGCAGGTAACGGCCAGTGTTGATTATGCAACGTGAATATTGCCCACCCTTCTTGCACGCGGCGACTCAAGACTTAGGACAGGCATTGGTCGAAGCTAGGTCTATGGTTATGTAACGGTGCATTTTGGTTTGCCGGCTTGCACTGTGATGCCAAATCTAGAAGTCTGCCAGACTGAAAATTGTGTCATGTACACGTAAAGGGGAGTGGTGATGGAGGAGAAAACTAAACCAAAGACCGTTTATATTCTAGACATGAATTTGGTGCTTCCAATTCTGGTTTGTTTTTCTATGACAAAGTCAATAAAGTGCCATGCCTGCCGGTGTAGGTAATCATGTCTCTGCACAACTCTCTCTTCCTGGTGCAGTTAATCAGTTCTGGCGTCGATATTTTGTCGAACCGCGATGCCAGACCATCCAATATCTTCTCCCTCTGTCTTCCACGATCTCTCTTTCCCTGAATTTTACCTGTTATTAATAAATGTTTTAAACCTTCTCTTCGCATTATATGCCCGAAGAACATTTGTTGTCTGATTCTTATTCTTTTGATAAGGTTTCTTTGTTTGCAGGCCTGATTTAAAACCTCATAGTTTGTTTCTTCGCTGTTCATGGAATTTTCAACTTTCTTCTGTAAAACCATTTCACTTTGCCTTCCAATAATCTTATTAATTACTTGTCTATTGTCAATGATACGCTGCCATACAAAAGTATTGGTTCAATAAAACACTGGAGTACTCGTTTCCGACATTAACATTACACTTTGCATTAACATTAGTATTAACCTTTGCATCAAACTCCACGGCAGGCAGTTTGTAAGCAAATTCGTTTCTGTGGGATTTTGACGAGCGGTAAAAATAGACCTCACCGTTCAGAAAGCAATGGCAAACTACTGAACGTATAAGGGGCGCCTAGAAAATCAACGACTCGTTTACTGTGGTGGATCGCCGGAGTGGTTACCGGGGTTAAATTTGGGGTGTAAAGAATAGAACCACTGTTACCTGCCACGCATGTCGTAAGAGTCGACTAAGGAGGTTTAGCTGAAATCGGATGCACGTGTCCTAAACGTGTAGAAGTCTATGCGTTTAGGGCTTACCAAACCAATGTGCAACGTATACACGTTCTTGGCAAAGATCAAACATATCACAAGAAGTGATTAAAATTGGTAGTAAAGAACGAACGCAAAGAAGAAGAAGACTGTGGTTGATAGCTATGTTCTGTAAAGGATATGCCGCGATTTTCATTTCATTAACATTAGTATTGACACAACATAGAGAGAGAGAGATAGAGAGAGAGAGAGAGAGAGAAAATCAGGGTCAAATGGAGAAACACATTCTGAGAAAAAAGGAGGAAGATAGAAACTGAAATGAGAAAGCATATTAGTGAAAATGGAAGATAAATAGATAAGATAAAGATTGTTAGAGGGATATAATTAGCCCTTTAGATGCTAAGGACGTATATATACGTTTTCCCATTCACTGCTAAAGACGCATTAACACGTCTGTTATTATCTCTCCTCCGTGGGCTAAAGACGTGTTAACACGTTATATATTGCTACTGTCACTGCAATAGGCGTACATTCACGTTTGTGACCTAGAAACAAAGAGTAGCTATTTTAAGCTCAGCTTTCGGAAAGTATGTAGCTGCGAAAGGGTTAGTAAAGATACAGGGACACCTACGTATGCTACGATTGTCCCAAGGCACTTTGTAAGGCACTTTGGACACCTTCAATATACGGGAACACTTTTTCCACCATCATTAAATTTGACAACCTCAGAGAACTCTTAAACGAATTTCTTTTTGCAGATGATCAGACAATCATATCAACAACAGAAGAACATCTACAACAACACATTAACAGACTCCAGTTAGCATGTAACGAATACAACATGAGAATAAACATCGACAAAACAGAAGTAATGACTTTCGCCAGAGAGGAAAGCACTATCAATATCTGCATCGACAATCGCCCACTAAAACAAGACTTCACGTACCTGTGGAGCATTTTTTCAGCAAACGGAAGAATAACTAATGAAATTCAACACAGATGCAACAAAGCAAATCAAATGATAGGACAAATGGCGCCAATTTTAAGATGCAAACATGTCACTATGAACACAAAAAAGCAATGTTCAACACAATCTTTCTTCCCACATTATGTTACAAGTGCCAAACCTGGACACTGACAACAAATTATAGAAGAAAACTAGTCACGACAGAGATGAAGTGTCTACGCAGAATGCTGGGTGTAACAAGAAGAGACCAGTTGAGAAATGAAGACATTAGGAAAAAGGTGGGTACAACATCAGTACTAGACTTCATCAAGAAACAACAAATTAAATGGTTCGGCCACATAAGCAGATTACAGACAGTGCACCTCAAAAAGCAATGCTGCTCCGATACAATGAGTACAAAGCAAAACGCCGGCCACTCAAAATATGGACCTCAGAGATAACAGAGGCGACGAAAGAGACTATCTACGAAGCGCATACAAGGACCCGTTTTAGAAATCTCTTCTTGACCTGACGCTGTGAGGCAAACAGGGTTGGAGAAAGAAAGATTAAATTTGACAAAAGTTGCAAAGAGAGGAATCCCGTGACGTTGGATGCATACGTCAAGGCTATCATTGATGAAAACTGCAATGAAGGTGACGTTGTGATTTACACGGATGGATCGGTAGTTCGTCACGAAAAGTCCGTATGGGCCTTCTCTGCAAGCTCATGTGGCAGAATGGTCCAGGAGGCCAGTGGCGCATTTCGTATGACAACAAGCAGCATAACAATGGAGGTACTGGCGGTGACTAATGCACTACGCTGTCTGGAGTCACAAAACTATACTCATACGTGCATTCTGGGTGATTCATTATGATCCGAAAGTTGGAGGCTGGTTCGGTGCGCAGGCAATGGACTGAATCACTGCAAGCGTCAACAATTTGCAGAATTACACTTATCTTCGTTCCGGGGCACATGGGTGTCGTTGGCAATGTGAGAGCAGACAGGCTGGCTGGCTCTGCCACCATATCAGAGGGCCAGCCAATGGATAGAGTCAATATTTTGAGCGCTCTCATAGAGTATGGCCGCAAAGAAGATTTATACTATAAACAACTCCACGTCAACTACTAGATTGCAGGAGCTGGGTTTGAAGATTGGAGTAGCAAGAAAAGAACAGCACAACAGGTATATGAGTAGGCTCATCAATCAAAATTGAACTGGAAAGGTCAGTCGCTGGACGCTGTTGAAGATATTGCGAAAGAGATCAGAGCACCTATGGACATGTCCGGAGTGCAATGAAGATATTCCAAATTGAAACTTTGTAAGCTGTTATTCATTTTCTTAAGGCTGCTCTTGATGTCATTGATCCATCTTTTGCGTGGTCTTCCTCTTGCTCAGTACTCATTATATTTGTCTGTGTGTCTCTCTATGGTAGACGATATCATGGCATTCTTGTCAGGTGTCCAAACCATTTAATCTTTTGTTCTTTTATGAATTGCATGACTGGTTTCACATTCAGTTTTCCGATTTCTGCTTATTAATGGGATGGTGTAAACTTTGCTGGATAAGTCCAATTGGTTGAAACGTTGCTTGTTTATTGTTATTGTTATTACGCTTTGTAAAACTACAGTTCTTTTTTTTTACATTTTTACGTGTTTCGCCGCAGCTACATAGTTTTACTGCAGTCTTCCCTTATATCGATAATACTTATTTATGTGACAAATAGCCCGCCTGCCTAGCGTGTTCGTAGCGCGTTGGACGACGGTGTGACAAGACCTCTGTTAGTGCGGGCTCAATTCTGCGGGTTGGCAGAAAAGCCACAGGTTCTCCAGATTTACGGTGTTCGTGGCACTGAACCGAAGGGTTGCGATGTACATGGCACCGAGCCGAAGAGCTGAAAGTTCAAGTGCTTGTGGATCGGGAAAAAAAATGTGACAAATATTGACCTTGTTTTTGTTCTATTCAATTCTTCTTCTTCTCCGAACACTTCATAACGACCATCTGGTCAGCCACTCTCTGTGTGTGTGTGATTTGTATGTGATCTGAGCCTAAGAGCGATTGTACATTGTGCCAGTTATGCGCAGACAAATAGGCGAGCACATCCGATTTCTGCTACGCTATTTATTTACTAAGGTAGCTTCCCTAGGCTCCTAGCTTAGTCGCCTCCTACGACATACCTTGTAGGTCACAGTGTTACCATTCTTTGCTCCCCTTGTGAACCAGGCAACACACGTGCGCTATTCAATTCTATCATTTTCTCCTCGTCCAAATTCATGTACCTTGTTTTTGTGTCAATGAACAGCAGAAAGAAACAAAGACAGAAAAAAAAAATGATCGGTTATTTTGTACTCCAGTTACGTTTTAAGTCAAGATCTGGTTCACTATAAATAGATTCGTTTTTTTAGCTGTATTTTTTTGGTTTCCTCTCCCTCCGATTTCCTTTCTATCTATCTATCACTTACTACCTCAGAAGAGAATGAAGGTGAAACACGATGATTGACTCAAACAACCATATATGTTAGTCATGTGAACGCAGCGGGTCAATGAATGAATACCTATACATTTACTCACCTTCCAAACAGTATCTGTAGAAAGTAGTGCGCACTCAATCGTTTCTGTTTGAGCGTAGCCTAACCACATCATCGCGAGAGCGTGTCACTTCGCAGGTATGCTGGTACCTACGTACATATTTCGGGTTGTTTGTGAAACGTACTTGCAAAAAAAAAATAGTTAAACGTTTTTGTCAAAAATGTGTTAAACGGTACACCGTAATTTTAAGATTCTATTCTAAGCAAGACACGTGATTCGAACTTTCGTGTTCTATAAATTTGTAGTTTATTTTTTGATCGTATTGTCAATCATGTCGATCGCCCATCTTTTCTTTTGTCCTCGGGGGTCTCTGTGGCTGAGTCGTTAAACCCTTTGCCTTGCGAGTCGAAGGTCGTGGGTTCGAATCCGGACCGCGCCGTTCTGTTCACGAGTGCAGTTTTTCCAGAGACCCCTAGGATTGTTGACGGAGCTACGGAGTACGTGCTTTGTGCAATACTCTCGGCAGGTGGCGTGCCATTTCTGCTGAGAGGAACCGAGCCATATGGGTTAAAACCCGGTGCAATGAAGTCAATCCTTCGGCATTTAAACCCTTTTAAACATCGAAATGTTTTGGTCCTAGTTGGCCTCGGACTTATATTTATTTATTTAATTTTTTTTTAGAAACAAAATATGATTTTGCATTTAAACATGACTCATGCTTTAAGTGAGCGCCTGCAGCTTAAACAGTAGTGAGCTCGATCACAACCCAAGCAAACCTGGTTCAAACACAGCGGCGGACAGTTTAGAATCAAATTTTGTTCCCGTTGATTTTTACAAACGGTAAAAATATACCTCACCAGTCAGAAAACAATGTCAAGCTACTGAACGTATAAGTGGTGCCTACAAAAATCGACGACTCGTTTACTGTTGTTAATGGCTACGTCATGTAAAGGATATACCACGATTTGTATTCATTTCTTGCTTTAATAAATCTGGTCTTTGATTCACATATTGTTTGAGTCTACCATCATCGGTGCATTTCGGTGAGTATCCATGTGTTCTACTATCTCTTTCTTACACAGGACGATCTCAGAGACAGTGAAAGAATTCTATAAAGGGTTTTACAGCCGAATAATTGACTTCATTGCACCGGGTTTTACCCCATCTGGCTCGGTCCTTCTCCGCAGAAATGGCACGCCACCTGCCGAGAGTATTGCACAAAGCACGTACTCCGTAGCTCCAGCAACAATCCTAGGGTCTCTGGAAAAACTGCACTCGTGAACAGAACGGCGTGGTCCGGATTCGAACCCACAGAGACCTTCGACTCACAAGGCAAAGGGCTTAACCACTTAGCCACAGAGACCTTCGACTCACAAGGCAAAGGGCTTAACCACTAAGCAACACTAGCGATGTTCTCTAAAGTAATTTTGAAATAGCGACACATTTTTGTTTACATTTTTCTTTAACCCATTCGACCTTCCGAGCTGATATATCGGCCCAAATCAAATTTTTAAGATGAAGTACATTTAGTATAATGACTAATTCAGTCTACGTTGCAATATCATCTTCTTCTTGTCGTTCGTTCTTTTTGGCCATTTTGATCATTCTTATTGTGACATATAAACAGCCTTTGCCAAGAACTGTATTTTTCGTCGCATCATTCAGGGCCATTTGGAGCTCTGGTGCTTATCCTTCGGCGATGTGTCCGGTTTCAGCCAGCGTTTACTGGGTTCGCTCTCCGTCTGTCTTTGGCTGTCCCCATCCTACCTGCAATGCAGCAAGTCACATTGCAATATAAATGCGACCAGTGGTCACAACAAATTACGAAGGGAATGTATTAATGAATTTTGTTTGGGCAGTGGTTCTGCAGCCTACTCTTACCCGTTTCAATTGTCAATGATTAGTTTACATGCTCAATTAAAATGGGGTTTACGTTTCATTGTCTGTCTCTGATAGGACTAGTAACTCGATCGTACCTACAATGTGATCGAGGATCTATTGAAATCATCCATACCGATCCTCAGTGACAAGCACTTCATACCCTCATCATCATCAGGTGCCGTGCCGGCTGCCGTAGGCGTTCATGGATCTCCACAAATCTCTGCCTCTGGTATTTGCTATCATCTCAGATGTTGACGCTCTACCGTGCCATGAAGTCAGGTTATCCACAGTTTTCTCTCTCAGTCTTTCTCTGTCTCGTCTCTCCTCGATTTTACCGGCTGTTGCAATGTGTTCTAAACTTCCCTTTCTCAACACATGCCCGAAATATGATGATTGCCCCTTTCTTATATTGATGATAAGCTTTTTCTATGTCTTGACCTCATTCAAGACCCCAACATTAGTTATTTTAGCTGCCCATGTGGTGCCGGGGCCCGCAAGGGAAGCAAATAATAGTATCACTGCGACCTACAATGCATGTCGTAAGAGGTGACTAATGTAGGTCCTAGGTATGCTAACCTAGTAAATAAAAAGCAGCGAAGAAATCGGATATGCTGGCTTACTTGTAGGCGCATAACTGGCACAACGTACAATTGCTCTTAGGCTCAGATCACATCCAAATCACACAGAGTGATTGACAGATGGTCGATATGGAGCGTCCGAAGAAGAAGGAAATCATTTTAGCAGTCCATGGGATTCTCATCATTCTTCTGTAAAACAACATTTCTGTGGCCCTCAGAGATTTTTAGATCTGTTTGTTTATTGTCCATGACTCGCAACCGTATGTCAGTATTTGTCTTTGTAGCATTGTATAACTCTCATTCCGATCTCATTTGACATTGACTTGTTGCATATAATGCTTCTCATTTTTGAAATACCCAAGTTTTGAAATTCTACGGGACATTTCTGACAGTGACACATGTAGTCCTATGCTCGACTGGGAGCAAAAAAAAAGATCAGATAAGAATGATAAAGTCATGCTAAGACAAAATCAAATCAACCCAGATACGGAGTTTAAAAAAAAATCAGAGGGAAAAAATGAATATAGATGGGGAAGATGTATGGAGGAGAGACATTTTTTACCTGCAGGTTAGCAACGACAAAGGAATGTCTTACCTGTTTTTGGTGTCAACAACAAAGGGGGAAATGGAGTCTGTTGCTAACTATAGACGTTCTAGAACTGGCTTGTGCGCATGCGCGTACCTACAAGACTAGATAGAATATAACAGAGTACAACATTAGTACTGGACTTTATCAAGAAACAACAAATTAAATGATTCGGTCACATAAGCAGATTACCAACAGACAGTGCGCCTCAACGAGCGATGTTACTCCGATACAGTGGATACAAAGTAGCCCTGAAGCCGGCGAAGACTCGCCTTTATGGTAAGGGAAACAAGTCAAGTGGTAAGCAGGCATTACGCAAAAATCAGTCAGAAGCGCAATACCAGGTGTCATGACTACCACCTGAATTCTTCTTCTTTCTTCTTCATTGCATTCGTTCTTTACAACCAATTTTAATCCCTCTTTGTGATATGTTTGATCTTTGCCAAGAACGTGTATACGTTGTACATTGGTTTGGTAGGCCCCTAAACGCATAGACTTCTACACGTTTAGTACATGTGCAGCCGATTTCAGCCAATACCGCCTGAATTAACAACGGGATTTCGCAGAAGAAGAAGAAGTGGATACAAAGCAAAAGGCTGGCCAAGCAAAAGGTGGACCTCAGAAATAACAGAGGCGACGAAAGACACTGTTTATGAAACGCATACAAAATCCCGTACTAGAAATCTCTTCTTACCCTGCCTGAAGCAAATCAGGATTGGAGAAGAGAAAGAAAGACAAGGTGTATAGAGGTTCTCGCTCCAAGTGTTTCCTTTTTCGACCTTACACTTACAAGTAAAACAGGATTAAAGAATTGGATAAAAACATATCTACAAAATAGTCGGGATATAAGATAGATAGACAATATCAAGATAGACCACATAGATAGACCACACTACATTGTTTTTTCTTTTAGGTGTTCGCAGTGGCGGCTCGTGATCATGTTTGTTGGTAGGGCCAGACAAATTTTTCCTGATAAATCATGGTTTTTTTGTAGCTATATTTTAAATTATAAAATAATAAATACATGTTATACATTATTTTTGGTGGGGCCAGGTCCCACTGGCCCTTAATGACGAGCCGCCACTGGTTGTTCGTATGTGTCGATTCCTCCCGCCAATAATGGCTGACACATTCCGTTTCTGAGGACATTTTTTGTAGGTTGTTCTCTAGACAGTTGCAGTCCCCTGCTGTTGAGATCTGTCTTCCCGGGTTTGTTTGGAGTTATCTTACTCTAGGTGAGTTCAACCTTCTGTTGCCGGGTTAAGTCTTTTATGCAGGGTGTGCTTCCTAGAAACTGTAGTTTAATCACATTTACTTAAGGGAAAGTGTCATAGAAGTAGAAGACAAGGCAAGAAAAAGGATGTCCTCCTCAAGAGAGAGAGGACAAGTGCTATTTGTCCCATAGCTGGGGGATAGGTTGGTTGCAGCCAGAGAATTTACCACTCGCCGGTGGGTTCTGCGCTGTCACCTTATGAGGCTCCATCCTGCTTCCCGCCTTTTGGTTTGGCCTTTCACCTTCAGTCTGTTCGGCTTGGTTAGACCTGCCAGGAGTTTGACTCCCGCCGACATAGCCTGAAGGATCCTAAAGGTACACAAACCCCCCCCAACCACGATAAGGATATAACTCAACAAGGGCGACTCATCTGGTCCAGGAACGCAAATTAAAGCCCCCACCCCTACGCTTAACGGCAAGAGTGGACAACCAGCTCCATCATCCACCTGGGAAAAGACAATAGTCGATCATCTAAAGTGTCTAAAAGCTCTGGAGTCGAAGTAAGGCTTTCCTAAATGGTAAGGGGCAATGATGATAAGAAAAACAAGATTTCACGCAAAATCAGTCCGAGGTGCCATATTAGGCGTATTGACTACGTCTGAATTCATAGCGAGCGAGCGAAATAAAATTTTATGGATAACAAGCCTTCACGCAAAATCAACCCTAGTCAGTCGCCATGACTACGCCGGAATGCACATCAGCCGAATGGATAAAAAGTATAAAATCGAAGTATCGACTTCATTGCGACTAGTTTTACCCACATGGCCTCATTTCGTTTCCGCAGAAATGGCACACCACTTGCCGAGAGTATTGGACAAAGCACTAATTCCGTAGCTTCGGCGGCAATCACAGGGCTCTCTAGTACAAAAATTCACCCGTGAACAAACAGAACAGCGCGGCTTGGATTGAAACCCACTATATGTATGTGTCTATATGTTGTCTAACTATCTGTATGTGTCAATATGTTGTCTAACTATCTGTATGTGTCTATATGTTGTCTAACTATCTGTATGTTGTCTATATGTTGTCTAACTATCTGTATGTTGTCTATATGTTGTCTAACTATCTGTATGTGTCTATATGTTGTCTAACTATCTGTATGTTGTCTATATGTTGTCTAACTATCTGTATGTGTCAATATGTTGTCTAACTATCTGTATGTGTCTATATGTTGTCTAACTATCTGTATGTTGTCTATATATTGTCTAACTATCTGTATGTGTCTATATGTTGTCTAACTATCTGTATGTTGCCTATATGTTGTCTAACTATCTGTATGTTGTCTATATGTTGTCTAACTATCTGTATGTTGTCTATATGTTGTCTAACTATCTGTATGTATCAATATGTTGTCTAACTATCTGTATGTTGTCTATATGTTGTCTAACTATCTGTATGTTGTCTATATGTTGTCTAACTATCTGTATGTTGTCTATATGTTGTCTAACTATCTGTATGGTGTCTATATGTTGTCTAACTATCTGTATGTGTCTATATGTTGTCTAACTATCTGTATGTTGTCTATATGTTGTCTAACTATCTGTATGTGTCTATATGTTGTCTAACTATCTGTATGTTGTCTATATGTTGTCTAACTATCTGTATGTGTCTATATGTTGTCTAACTATCTGTATGTTGTCTATATGTTGTCGAACTATCTGTATGTTGTCTACATGTTGTCTAACTATATGTATGTTGTCTATATGTTGTCTAACTATCTGTATGTATCTATATGTTGTCTAACTATCTGTATGTTGTCTATATGTTGTCTAACTATCTGTATGTTGTCTATATGTTGTCTAACTATCTGTATGTTGTCTATATGTTGTCTAACTATCTGTATGTTGTCTATATGTTGTCTAACTATCTGTATGTGTCTATATGTTGTCTAACTATCTGTATGTTGTCTATATGTTGTCTAACTATCTGTATGTGTCTATATGTTGTCTAACTATCTGTATGTGTCTATATGTTGTCTAACTATCTGTATGTGTCTATATGTTGTCTAACTATCTGTATGTGTCTATATGGTGTCTAACTATCTTTATGTTGTCTACGTGTTGTCTAACTATCTGTATGTTGTCTATATGTTGTCTAACTATCTGTATGTTGTCTATATGTTGTCTAACTATCTGTATGTTGTCTATATGTTGTCTAACTATCTGTATGTTGTCTATATGTTGTCTAACTATCTGTATGTTGTTTATATGTTGTCTAACTATCTATATGTTGTCTATATGTTGTCTAACTATCTTTATGTTGTCTACGTGTTGTCTAACTATCTGTATGTTGTCTATATGTTGTCTAACTATCTGTATGTTGTCTATATGTTGTCTAACTATCTGTATGTTGTCTATATGTTGTCTAACTATCTGTATGTTGTCTATATGTTGTCTAACTATCTGTATGTGTTTATATGTTGTCTAATTATCTATATGTTGTCTATATGTTGTCTAACTATCTGTATGTGTCTATATGTTGTCTAACTATCTGTATGTTGTCTATATGTTGTCTAACTATCTGTATGTGTCTATATGTTGTCTAACTATCTGTATGTGTCTATATGTTGTCTAACTATCTGTATGTGTCTATATGTTGTCTAACTATCTGTATGTGTCTATATGTTGTCTAACTATCTTTATGTTGTCTACGTGTTGTCTAACTATCTGTATGTTGTCTATATGTTTTCTAACTATCTGTATGTTGTCTATATGTTGTCTAACTATCTGTATGTGTCTATATGTTGTCTAACTATCTGTATGTTGTCTATATGTTGTCTAACTATCTGTAAGTTGTCTATATGTTGTATAACTATCTGTATGTGTCTATATGTTGTCTAACTATCTGTATGTGTCTATATGTTGTCTAACTATCTGTATGTGTCTATATGTTGTCTAACTATATGTATGTTGTCTATATGTTGTCTAACTATCTGTATGTGTCAATATGTTGTCTAACTATCTGTATGTGTCTATATGTTGTCTAACTATCTGTATGTTGTCTATATGTTGTCTAACTATCTGAATGTGTCTATATGTTGTCTAACTATCTGTATGTTGTCTATATGTTGTCTAACTATCTGTATGTTGTCTATATGTTGTCTAACTATCTGTATGGTGTCTATATGTTGTCTAACTATCTGTATGTGTCTATATGTTGTCTAACTATCTGTATGTTGTCTATATGTTGTCTAACTATCTGTATGTGTCTATATGTTGTCTAACTATCTGTATGTTGTCTATATGTTGTCTAACTATCTGTATGTGTCTATATGTTGTCTAACTATCTGTATGTTGTCTATATGTTGTCGAACTATCTGTATGTTGTCTACATGTTGTCTAACTATCTGTATGTTGTCTATATGTTGTCTAACTATCTGTATGTATCTATATGTTGTCTAACTATCTGTATGTTGTCTATATGTTGTCTAACTATCTGTATGTTGTCTATATGTTGTCTAACTATCTGTATGTTGTCTATATGTTGTCTAACTATCTGTATGTTGTCTATATGTTGTCTAACTATCTGTATGTTGTCTATATGTTGTCTAACTATCTGTATGTTGTCTATATGTTGTCTAACTATCTGTATGTGTCTATATGTTGTCTAACTATCTGTATGTTGTCTATATGTTGTCTAACTATCTGTATGTGTCTATATGTTGTCTAACTATCTGTATGTGTCTATATGTTGTCTAACTATCTGTATGTGTCTATATGTTGTCTAACTATCTGTATGTGTCTATATGGTGTCTAACTATCTTTATGTTGTCTACGTGTTGTCTAACTATCTGTATGTTGTCTATATGTTGTCTAACTATCTGTATGTTGTCTATATGTTGTCTAACTATCTGTATGTTGTCTATATGTTGTCTAACTATCTGTATGTTGTCTATATGTTGTCTAACTATCTGTATGTTGTTTATATGTTGTCTAACTATCTATATGTTGTCTATATGTTGTCTAACTATCTTTATGTTGTCTACGTGTTGTCTAACTATCTGTATGTTGTCTATATGTTGTCTAACTATCTGTATGTTGTCTATATGTTGTCTAACTATCTGTATGTTGTCTATATGTTGTCTAACTATCTGTATGTTGTCTATATGTTGTCTAACTAGCTGTATGTGTTTATATGTTGTCTAACTATCTATATGTTGTCTATATGTTGTCTAACTATCTGTATGTGTCTATATGTTGTCTAACTATCTGTATGTTGTCTATATGTTGTCTAACTATCTGTATGTGTCTATATGTTGTCTAACTATTTGTATGTGTCTATATGTTGTCTAACTATCTGTATGTGTCTATATGTTGTCTAACTATCTGTATGTGTCTATATGTTGTCTAACTATCTTTATGTTGTCTACGTGTTGTCTAACTATCTGTATGTTGTCTATATGTTTTCTAACTATCTGTATGTTGTCTATATGTTGTCTAACTATCTGTATGTGTCTATATGTTGTCTAACTATCTGTATGTTGTCTATATGTTGTCTAACTATCTGTAAGTTGTCTATATGTTGTATAACTATCTGTATGTGTCTATATGTTGTCTAACTATCTGTATGTGTCTATATGTTGTCTAACTATCTGTATGTGTCTATATGTTGTCTAACTATCTGTATGTTGTCTATATGTTGTCTAACTATCTGTATGTGTCAATATGTTGTCTAACTATCTGTATGTGTCTATATGTTGTCTAACTATCTGTATGTTGTCTATATGTTGTCTAACTATCTGAATGTGTCTATATGTTGTCTAACTATATGTATGTTGTCTGTATGTTGTCTAACTATCTGTATGTTGTCTGTATGTTGTCTAACTATCTGTATGTTGTCTATATGTTGTCTAACTATCTGTATGTGTCTATATGTTGTCTAACTATCTGTATGTGTCTATATGTTGTCTAACTATCTGTATGTGTCTACATGTGGTCTAACTATCTGTTTCCGTCTAGCTATTTATTTGTATCTATAACGTCCATGTGTCGCCGAAATCCCAAAGGGAAGCAAAGAATAGTACCACTGCGACCTACACGGTATGTCGCATAACTGGCTCAACGTACAATCGCTCTTAGACTCAGATCACATACATATCACAAAGAATGGTTTAACAAGGGGTCGGTATGGAACGTTCAAAGAAGAAGTGTCTATATGGTGTCTATCTGTATGTGTCTATATGTTTTCTATCTGATTTTCTCTATCTGTATGTGTCTATATGTTTTCTATCTGATTTTCTCTATCTGTATGTGTCTATATGTTTTCTATCTGATTTTCTCTATCTGTATGTGTCTATATGTTTTCTATCTGATTTTCTCTATCTGTATATGTCTATATGTTTTCTATCTGATTTTCTCTAACGATCTGCGTAACTATCTCACCATCATCATCAGGTGCCGTCTCCACATCGAAGGTTGGTTCCAATGAATCTCCAGTATCCTCTGTCTTTCGCCTTGGTGTTGCACACTGCCAGACTGTAAACTGTCCATTTCTTAAAGTTTCCTTCCCTCTTATCTCTCGGTCTTCCTTTGCTCTTCCCCTCAACTTTCCACTCTAGTAAATATTTTATCATGGTGTCATGTCTTTTATGTGCCCAAAATACTTTACTTGTCTGAATTTTAATTCTCTTAATAATTGTTTCTTCATGCCTAGTTTTCCTAAAACTTGTTAATTTGTCTGTTTTTCTGTCCATGAAACTCTGCCTATTCTTCTATATATCCACGTCTCAAATGCATCAATTCTGTCTTCTAACTGCTTGTTCATTGTCCATGTTTCCGAGCCATACATTAATATAGGATAAATATAGCATTTGATCATTCTCATTTTTAGCCTGTTTGTAATTTGTTTGGATGTCAGTAACTTCCTCATACTATTGAAATTATCCTTGGCCATTCCTATTCTCTTTTAAATTTCTGTTATACATCTGCCATCATCTGTTATCATCTGACCAAGATATAAGAAGCTTTTTGCTTGATGTAGTAATTCTCCATGTATTTTTATATTCATGACACAACTATCCGATTGATTTGCTATATGTCGTCTCTAACTTCCATGACTTCTATCTTCCCTTCTTTATTTCAGTTACTATCTCTGTCCTTCCTTCTCTCAGATCCTCTTTGTCTGACTATGGGATCTTGTTTCCTTTATAATGCAATCTGTCCGTCTTTCTTTGTTTGTCTACGCAACATCTCTCCACTTTAACGTGCGCCACTCGTGAAAGTTGAACTTTCTACGACCCCAGAGGTCGCCTATTCTAATTCTTGTGTCATTTCATTGTTAACTCCAGAAAACTTGATTCCTAAGTAGGTGCTTCTTGTAAGTTGTGAATTTTCTCAAGAAAGTTAGGATTTTTGGGTTTTTTAAAGGGAGGGCGTCTTAACTAAACTTTACATATAAATAAAGTTTTTTAGGTGTTTTACCTAAACTTTACATATATATATATACATTTTTTAAGCTAAAAAAAAAAGAAATTAAATAAACTATTTAAGGAAGTTAAAAATACATCTTCGAGAAGAAATAGAGAGAGGGAAGATGCTCACTGGAAACACACACTTACTCACCCCTCACCAGCACACTTGTTCACTCACACGTGTACACACTTCCGCCCACCCCTTCAAAAACAAGATTCGGGGTTAGAAAGAAAAGGTATGTTCCATTTCTGTCCCGCGTCTTAGAATTCTACCCTCGTTTTCTCCTCCATGTATTCTCCTTATCTGTTCTTTGCTTACTCGTTAGATATTCTAAATGCATCGTTGAGGATATGTTATTAGATGATGGGACTTATAGGGTGGAAGTGAAAGGAAGGGGGAGACTATCTAGAGAATTAGGTCGGATTCAGAATAGGAAAAAAGAAACTTGAAGCTACCAGGCGCGATTGGGACTGAGCGTGTTGTGAGACGGGTGAGAGGTGGAAATGAGGAGAAGGATGTTGTACTATGGAAGAAGGCCAGTGTGCATTTTTTTTTAAAATAGGGATATTCAAGGAAGGGTTAGAGTGAGCAAGAAATGAAACTAGAGATGGTAACCCAGTTTTAGGAAATGGAACGCAGTTGTTGAAGAATGAGAATTTCTAGAATTAGGTCATTGTGAGGAGGGTGGTGGTTTGATTTCTCAGGGGTCTCGATAGCGTAGAGGTTAGGTGCTCGCCTCTCGTGTTAAAGGTAACTAGTTCGCTCCCTCGGAAAGCCATCAGGATATTTTTCCAGAGGTCCCTGATCTCAGTGTAGATGAAATCGAGTTCCAAGACCTATCGGAGACGGGCGATAAAACGTAGTTCAATTTGAGCATGTAGAATAACCCTTGGCAGTTCAAAATCGAAAAGAACAGGCTGGAAAGCCGCTTCCCCCGGCAAAGTTCATAAAAAAAGATTTAAAATAAAATTCCTACAATTATTTTCACCATCTTCAAAAATCACATCGGGGACCCTCGCCGGTGTTACTGAGTTCGTGCACTGAAGTTGAGATCTTTCTGTGTAAGAAAGAGATCGGAGCACACATGGTTACTCACCGAAGTGCAATGATGATAGTTCTATCAATCTATTCATTTCTCAAACTCATACCACCCGTGTGCTGTCGGGGCTCATAAGGGAGCAAATAATAGTGGCACTGTGACCTTCAAGGCATGTCGTAAGAACGACTGAGGTAAGAACCTAAGGAAGCTATCCTAATAAATAAAAAGCATCGCAGAAATCGGATGTGCTAGTCTGCTTGTAGGCACAAAACTAACACAATGTACAGCCGCTCTTAAACTTAGATCACATAAAAATCACAAAGAGTAGTTTAACAATTGTTCAAGATGGAGCGTTCGAAGAAGAAGATTCACACTCCCATACCGGTTACCATGAGAAAAGAGTCTCATACACCACCGAGAGAAACTCAAATAAAACGCATATCTCTCTCTCGCGATCACCGCCCAGACCAATGTACCAGACCTTCCCATAAATTCTATTCATGTGGAAATCTGATTCATGCAGCCTTAGCATTGGTGTGTTTTACGTCACATCTTCAGCATCATTTGGAGCTGTGGTGCTTATCCTTCGGCGATGTGTCCGGTTTCAGCCAGCGTTTACTCGGTTCGCTCACTGTCAGCCTTTGGCCATCTAGTGTTTTTAGGGTATGGGGTAGCTAGCCCCACCTCCAACTTCCTTAATCGCCTCTTACGACATGCGTGACAGATAACAGTGGTTCTATTCTTTACACCCCAATGTGGGCCCCGTAACCTTACCTTATCGTATCTTAACCACATTTACCGTGAAGCGACGTGGGGAGAGTTAGTTTTCTATCTTGTGCCAGGTGTGTTGCGCTTGACGTTGTCAGTCCATGCTTTCGCAGGGACTCTGAGATCTTATCTATCCATCGTGTTCTTGGCCTGCCTCGTTCTCTGCGCCCTGAGTGTCGATTATTGTAGGCACGTGATGGTAGTAAATGCGTTTCCATTCTCATTAGATGGCCAAATCACTTGATTCTTTGCTTCTCGATGTACTGTATGCATGGTATAGTACCAACGATGCTTCTGATATTCTCGTTTCTCACTGTATCTCTCCTTGTAACGTTGACAGCTTTTCGTAGACATCTCATTTCTTATGTTGTAATCTTTCTTTAAGAAACCACTCGGGAGAAATAAAAAGTATATGAAGAAATTTATTTTTCATGTGACATAATATAGATAGATTGATTGATAGGACAATGATCATTGCACTTCCTTGAGTAGCCATATGTGCTCCGGTCTCTTTCTTACATATGAAGATCTCAGCTACTGTGCATGAACGCCGTGGCACCGACGAGGCCACCGATGTAATTTTGAAGATGGTGGAAACATTTTATAGGAATTTTATTTTTAAACTTTTCTAATGAATTTTGCCCGGGCAGCGACTTTTCAGCCTGCTCTTCTCGATTTTAAACTGCCGAGGGTTCTTTTACATGCTCAAATTTAGCATTGGACCTACGTTTTATCGTCCGTCCCCGATATGACTAGGAACTCGATCTCACCTACACTAAGATTAAGGATCTCTAGAAAAATATCCCGATTGCTCTACGAGGGAGCGAACCTGGTACCTTTGGCACGAGAGACGATCACCTAGCCTCTACGCTACAGAGACCCCCAAGGAACAAGTGTTATAAGAAGGAGAAGATGGAGATATGTTGGGCACACGCTGAGAAGAAATAATCAAAGAATCACAAAGCAGGCATTGAAGTGGTAAGCAAATGGTTGAGGAAAGAAAGAACCAATGAGACCAGCATTACTGAGAGATGCCAGAAATGTTGTACTCAATTCCATAGAAGAAATTGACCGAGTCGCCGAGGATAGATCGATATGGAGAAATTACTTGCATGCTCTATATGTAACGTATAACTATTGTTACGTCACGGATTGTAGTTACGCCAATCCGACTATAGTTACGTCACTGACTATAGTTACGTCACTGACTATAGTTACGTCACTGGCTATAGTTACGCCAATCCGACTATAGTTACGTCACTGATTGTAGTTACATCACTGACTATAGTTACGTCACTGATTGTAGTTACGCCACTGACTATAGTTATGTCACTGACTGTAGTTACGTCACTGACTATAGTTACGTCACTGACTGTAGTTACATCACTGACTATAGTTACGTCACTGACTATAGTTACGCCACTGACTGTAATTACATCACTGACTATAGTTACATCACTGACTGTAGTTACGCCACTGACTGTAGTTACGCCAATCGGACTATAGTTACGTCACTAACTGTAGTTACGTCACTGACTGTAGCTATGTCACTGGAGGGCATTCAATATAGAAAAAAACCCAGAAAAGACGTTAAGATAGAAAAAAAAAGACTTTTGTGTCGATATCTCGAGAATAAAAGAGTACAATAACGTAGAAAAAGTTATTGAGTGAGCACTAAACACCTGGCGAGGAATGACAATTTAAAAAAACCGGGTCACGTCTGCTTCAGATAGGAACACAGATCAATACATTTCGACTCTCAACTTCATCGCCTCTTCTTTTACTTCTTGTGAATGTATAGGAGATAGCAGCCTTATTCTATCTCGATCCTAAAAGTAGGTCAGCCTTTCTTTTGGTCTTCCATCCTACCATCTGCTGTTTGATCATTGTTTTTCTTTTTCAAACAGTGGTAGTATCAGGAATTATTAGAGCAGTCACTGACTTTTCAATGATTAATTTATTGATTGATTTATATGACAATCATAATTGCGCTTAAGTGAGTTACCATATATGCTCCGATCTCTTTCTTATACATGAAGAGATCAGCGGTAGTGCACGAACACCGTAGCACCGGCTAGAGTCCCGTTGTAATTTAGAACATGGTGAAGATATATTTAGGGATTAAAGGGTTTAAAAGCCGAAGGATTGACTTCATTGCACCGGGTTTTAACCCATATGGCTCGGTCCATCTCCGCAGAAATAGCAAGCCACCTGCCGAGAGTACTGCGCAAAGCACGAACTCCGTATCTCCGTCAACAATCCTAGGGGTCTCTGGAAAAACTGCACTCGTGAACAGAACGGTGCAGTCAGGATTCGAACCCACGACCTTCGACTCACAAGGCAAAGGGCTTAACCACTCAGCCACAGAGACCCCGTTGAGGATTACTTCTACGATGCATCAGATCTGAAATAATGCTACAATATAACTTAGTGGATGTGGTACTTCTCTTTTTTGCGATCAATATTTGGATGATTCGACCGTGTGGTACCGGGGCCCGCAAGGAAGCAAAGAATAGTACCACTGCGACCTACAAGGCATGTCGTAAGAGGCAACTGATGTAGGACCTAGGAAGCTACCCTAGTAAATAAAAAGCATCGCAGAAATCGGATGTGCTGGCCTACTTGTAGGCGCAGTACATTCGCTCTAAGGCTCAGTTCACATACAAATCACAAAGAGTGGTTAACAAATGGTCGATATGATGCGTTCGAAGAAGAAGATTGTGATGATTATTCCGTCAGACGCTTTCTTATGATGAAGTCGACTGTTGTCTGAAGCTCATCTCTGGTGCCATGTAGTTTTGATGATTATACCGTCAGACGCTTTCTTATGATGAAGTCGACTGTTATCTGGAGCTCATCTCTGGTGCCATGTAGTTTTGATGATTATACCGTCAGACGCTTTCTTATGATGAAGTCGACTGTTGTCTGAAGCTCATCTCTGGTGCCATGTAGTTTTGATGATTATACCGTCAGACGCTTTCTTATGATGAAGTCGACTGTTGTCTGGAGCTCATCTCTGGTGCCATGTAGTTTTGATGATTATACCGTCAGACGCTTTCTTATGATGAAGTCGACTGTTGTCTGAAGCTCATCTCTGGTGCCATGTAGTTTTGATGATTATACCGTCAGACGCTTTCTTATGATGAAGTCGACTGTTGTCTGGAGCTCATCTCTGGTGCCATGTAGTTTTGATGATTATACCGTCAGACGCTTTCTTATGATGAAGTCGACTGTTGTCTGAAGCTCATCTCTGGTGCCATGTAGTTTTGAATGTAGTGTTGTGTTGTAGGGCCAGCATTCATTTCTAGGGAGGACATACAGGGGACAGTCATGCAGGGCATGTTCTGTGGTTTGCTCGGCGGTGCCACAGAAGGGATAATCGTAGCCTGTGCAGGTGTTGTTCAGGCTGTTATGCTCTGTCCTCAGCAGGAAGATGATAGTCTGTCGAGTGTGTGGTAGTTATCGTTGGATAGTTTAGGTTATTTTCTAATTTCCATTATAGCTCTTGTTTTCAAAGTAGGCGATTTCGTTTTCTACTTTGTTTGTTTAGTAGGGGATTAAAGCCTCTTTAAGCCGAGGCACGCCCTTTCAACCTAAGGCGAACCTTTTATTGGTTATATCAGAGCGTGTAGGCCAACAAACATGAAAAATAAGAATTAACTCCTTTCGGTTTGTCTGCCTTCTCGTTACCTGGCACTCCACAGTGTGATGATACCCACTGGAGTGTAACTCTCTTGTTGGTAGAGATCTCTTTTCTCAGAGATGAAAGTTTCATCTGGAGGACACCCAAAGGTTAACCCTGAAATTAACTTTACCGAAACAGGCGAGAAATATTGGAATCTTCTTTTTCTAATGCCCCATACAGTGGCGGCTCGTGATAGGTTTTTTTGTTTTTGTGGGGCCAGACACAAATTTTCAGGAAAATTATGGTTTTGGGTTAGGTTATATTTTAATTTATTAAATAATTAATGCACGTTACACATTATTTTTGGTGGGGCCTGGCCCCTCTGGCCCTTAATGACGAACCGCAACTGGCTCCATATCGACTTGTTAACCACTCTTTGTGATGTATCTGAGCTTAAGAGCGGTTGTACGTTGTGCCAGTATGCGCCTAGATGTAGACTAGTACATCCTATTTCTGCAACAGCTTTTTATTTACTAGGGTAGCTTCCCTATTCCCCTATGTTAGTCGCATCTTACAATATGCCTTGTAGATCGTACTGTTACTATTCTTTGCTCCCTTTGCGAGCCTATGCAACACATGGGCTCAATTCCATCAAGTAGATTGAACGACGGAGAAGATCATTAATGTCTTTGCTCTCTTTGTGAGCCTATGCAACACATGAGCTCAATCCCATCAAGTAGATTGAACGACGGAGAAGATCATTAATGCCTCTCTTTCGACCATGCAACACATGAGCAATCCATCAAGTAGATTGAACGACGGAGAAGATCATTAATATCTTTGAATGCAAATACTAAAGAGTACTTAGAATATCATAGACAGAGAAAAGAACAAATGCATCTGTTCTGCAACAGCTTGATATTAGAGAGAGATGGTCATTAAAGAGCATAGTATCTAGGAAAACTAAATATTTCGGACACATCAAACGACACGAGTGCCTAGAAAAGATATTTTTGGAGGGAATGGTGCCTGGAAGAAGAATGAGAGGAAGACCTAGAAGACGATGGGTGCAAGATATCATTGACGAACTGAGAATGACTGCTGCTGACGCCCGTCAACTTGCACAGAGCAGTTTTCAAGAACTGCTGTCATGGGAACCAAGTTCCGGAAAGGACAAGCTACTTGATGATGATAATGAGATTGAACGAGTTGCCCAGGATAGAACGGTATCGAGATATTACTTGCATGCCCTATGCAACGTATAACGGTGCGAACTAAATATATATATATACATGTATATATTATATAACATAATTGCTGTTGCTAATCCGAAGCACAGTCCGTAGAGCTCTTCATTCAATATCGAATTCGACTTAAACGTTGAGGCTTCTTGTGAGTACCGCGAACGAAGGCATGGTTAACTACGACACAGCAAAATTTGTGTAAACACTACACAATCGCGCTCTGCGAAGTAAACAAACGAACGAATTGACCGGATGCAGTAGTGAGCTAAATTTAGACCCTCCCCGTCTTCCTTAACCAGCACGCCTTCTGTCAAAATGTACTTCCATTCTCTTTCGAGAAGACCTTTAACAACTTACCTATCTATAGAGACAAACTGGTGAGAAATGAGGGTTATGAAATCACAAATTGCAATGTTTCATTTATCTGTATGTTCATTTTACAAGCTAAGAAGAAAACCTCAGGGGAAGCAACGAATATGATCAATAAATAAACAGTCTATAAGTTATAGGGGCTTCGAAAAAACCAAATGACCAAACACTGGATTCTCTCTCACTCTCACCCGCGATCGGTCTTTTTCGGCCATTTTTATCATTCGTATTGTGATATATAAAAAGCCTTTGCCAAGAACGTTTGTTTTTACATCACATCTTCAGTACCATTTGGAACTCTGGTGCTTGTCCTTCGGCGACGTGTCCGATTTCAGCCAGCGTTTACTGGGTTCGCTCTCCGTCAGCCTTTGACTGTCCCCAGTCGACCTGCAAGGCATCAGGTTACACCGGATTCGAACCACTTATTCTTATTTCTTACGGTACCTATTGCCTAGCCATTGTGTGTGTGTATACACGTGTGTATATACGATATTGTCTCAAATATACAGCACAATAAGCTTATAGCATGTGTTTGTGCAAATAATGTTCTATCGAATCGTACCTAATTATTCTGTGTCTAGCTAAAACAAATCGTTTGTGAAAGATACTCCTCAGTAATGAAAATCGTGGCATATCCCAAAGGACGTAGCCATCAACCACAGTAAACAAGTCGTTGATTTTCTAGGCACCACTTATACGTTCAGTAGTTTGCCATTGCTTTCTGAACGGGTGGCGCCATCGTCCTTTGTTAAAATCAACGGAAACAATTTGCAAGCAAACTGTTCGCAGCGTGATTCGAACTCAGAACGTCGGGCCCCCTCAGTAAAGCCTTTCTTTTAAATAGCTCGCTGGTTGTGTTAGTAAGAAAACTTGTATTGCTAGGCTAGGCAATTGGTGCCGTAAGAAATAAGGGTAATAGGTTCGAATCCTGTATTAGGTCATTAATTTTTTTCAGAAGCTCCTAATACTTGTACACTGTTTATTCATTAATTTCTTTACAAGCTAGCAATTTTGTGATTGAAAAATATCAGTACGACAGGACTGCATTAGAAGGCAGAGTTGGAGGACGTCTAGTCAGAGAAAGACCGAGGTACAAGTAGGAGGGAAACATTAAGAGATGGACAAACTACAGTCTGGGAAAGTGCAGCATTCACCCGAGTGGTTAACGGGGCCCAAATTGGGGTGTAAAGAATAGAGCCACTGTTACGTACCACGCATGTCGTAAAAGGCATTTATGAAAGTTGGATGTAGGGCTAGCTACCCCACCCTGTAAAAACACTAGATAGCTACAGAAACCACAACCAGGAAAATTCAAGCTCGCCACCAGAGGAAGAAGAAGGACCTGAAGCGACCCGGTGAAATAGCACACGGAGACGGGAGTTGGAGATAGAATGCAAGAAAATGTGGAGAGATCTGAAAAAGATGGCATTGGATAGGCGAGCTTGGAAGGCCTTGGTTGCGGACCTATGCTTCCTAGGGAGAAGAAGAAGAAAGTGTAGCATCAAGTGAAGATTGATGTGATAATATCCGTCCATCGCAAGCGATGATGACAACAATCTCAGACGTGTACTGTTGCACCTCTCTGGTGTGTGCGGAGGTGACTGTAGAGTCCAATCCTAGAACAGAATCCCCGACCACAGGTGGGGCATACATGATCAAGGTTAGACATGTGCGTGTTGTGTGCTCTGTCTTTTCGCGCTGCTCGTTTTCTCTGTGACTCAACAATACGATGATTCTCAGCTATTCGGGTTCCTCTTTTGTTGTTACAGCGCCACATTTGGCGATCTTGCGCAAGGGGTTCCCAGCACGTATTGTCTATATCGAAGCATTTCAGAGACACTTTAAGAGTGTCTTTAAAGCGTTTTCTGTCCACCAGCTAAACGTCTGCCCCTTCAAGCTCGCCATACATCAACTGTTTTGGGATGCGTTTATCAGGCATTCGAGCAACGTGACCGACCCATCTCAGTTGGGCCTTCTGCAACAGGGTGTTGACGCTTGGGATCTTTGCTCTTGTGAGGACTTCGCTGTCTGGAATTTTGTCCTGCCAGTGTATTTTTAGTATTCTGCGTAACAGCTTGTGTGGAAATGGTTTAATTTTCTTGCGTGTCTGCTATACACTGTCCATGTCTCGCTTGCGTACAGCAGCGTTGTTAGCACTATGGCCTGGTAAACTTTCAGCTTTGTGACTATGCTTATCCCCTTCCGTTCCCACACAGTGACACGTAACCTTCCGAACGCAGCACTGGCTTTGATATCCTATTGTGGACCTCAGAATCTATGTTTGCCGATCTGGATAGGAGGCTGCCAAGATAAGCAAAGCTGTCCGTTGACTGGAGACTGATTGATAGGACCATCATCATTGCACTTCGGTAAGTAACCATGTGTGATCCAATCTATTTCTTGCACAAGAAGATCTCAGCGGGAGAGCACGAACTTCGTAGCTCGACGATACCACTGAGACCTACAAGGCATGTCGTAAGAGGCGGATGAGGTATGGACCTAGGATAGCTACCCTAGTAAAAAATAAACAATCGCAAAATCGGATAGGCTCATAACTGGCACAACGTACAATCGCTCTTAGACACAGATCGCATACAAATCACAAAGAGTGGTTTAACAAGTGTAACGTTGTGATATGTAACGTTGGAAGAATAAATGTATAAACAATAAAGTAAAAAATAACGAACAGAATTAAAATAACAAAACAAAAGTAATAGTTTCATGTTTATTTTGAAAATACACAGTAATGAATAGTTAAAAATTTACATTTGCAAAACCAATACAAAAATGTAAATGCGCTTTCAAATCTGGTTACTAAGGTCATAAGGTCAAGGTTCAAATATCAACTAAAAATAAAACACATAATCGTGAAGAATTTCTTCACCTTTTAACTCCCAACGGAGCACAGGTCTTCAACAAACTTCTTCTAGCTCTTCCTCTCGCCTGCCATGTTTTACCAATCCTTATACCTCCAGCTCTCTTCTCCAGGTATGTCTAGACCTAACGGTGAACAAATTTCCGGGGGAAATTTTGGTTCTTTCTTGTTAATGTACACAAAAATGACCCGGATATACAAAAGTATAAGTACCAGATACAGAAAGGAGTAAGATGGCGAAAATAATTTATGGTCAATCCCTTAATAAAAAAAAAGGAAGCGTCTGTCCGAATGGATTCGAGCGTTGGCTACCTTTCGGGAGACCCGAGTTTAATTCCCGGTAAGGGAAATGATGTTTGTTATGTCGTGAGCATAATTTTGAAAAAATCCGAACATGAACCATTTTGCGGTTTCGGCACTAGCGATGCAGCCATTAAATTCATCAGGCCCATGTCCTACGTCGCCCTAAAAAGCGGTAACACAGGCAGTAAAGAGTTAACCAGAGCTGGTGGCCGAGTGGTTAAAAAGGCGGTTTTTTTCGGTGGAAACCATCCGTGCTATACCACTCTGTATTTTCCAGATTTTTCGAATGGAGAAAAAAATTAAACCGATGGTGTGGCGACTGCTTCGTGCAAGCGGATTTAATTTCTCTGCCATGTACAATTCCCCTGTTTTCTCGGATATGGAGACAAAGCGAAGTAATAATGACAGTCCAAATGATATTCTTGTGCAATGTTTAATTGAATATGGTTAGCTGTAGAATACTGAGAATACTGCCAAATGTATGCGAGTCATGGACAATAAACACACAGATCGAAAAATCTCTGCGGGCCACAGAGAGGTTGTTTTACAGAAGAATGATGAGAATCCCATGGACTGCTAAAATGACTAATGTTGAGGTGTTGAATGAGATCAAGACCAGAGAAAGCGTATCATGAATACAATAAAAGGCAGTCATCATTTTTCGGGTATGTGATAAGGAAGGAAGGTTTAGAACACATTGTAACAACTGATAAAATCGAGGGAGACGAGACAGTGAGGAAAATTTTGGATAACCTGACTTCATGGCACGGTAGAGTGTCAACATCTGAGATAATAGCAAACACCAGAGACAGAGATTTGTGGAGATCCATTATCGCCTACGCCAGCAGTTATGGCATTTGATGATAAACTGTGAGAACTGAAATAATTGTCAAAATAGGTAAATGTTGTCCCAGGATTTGAAAAGGCTGACAAACTCGCAAGGGCTGGAGGGAGCCTAACACAACACCACCCAACACAAAGCTTTACAGAAGCAATCTATCCTCAGATCATCATCACTCGCCCGAGTGGTTACCGGACCCAAATTTGGGGTGTAAAGAATAGAACCACTGTTACCTGCCACGCATGTCGTAAGAGGCGACTAAGGAGGTTTGGCTGAAATCGGATGCACATGTCCTAAACGTGTAAAGTCTATGCGTTTAGGGGCCTACCAAACCAATGTGCAACGTATACACGTTCTTGGCAAAGATCAAACATATCACAAAGAGTGATTAAAATTGGTCGTAAAGAACGAAAGCGAAGAAGAAGATCATCATCACTGCATATCGAACCAATTAGTCCATAAGTGTTGCGATTCCCTCCTCAGTATGTCTCTCAGCGTGGGACAACTAACGTGGGACACAAGTTTTATGTTGGAGTGTAGTGTTCCTGTAGTGTGTTACACCACATTTAATCATCTGGAATTCTTGCAGTCTGGTTAAGGTTGTAGATTTAACCATTACTTGAAACGTTTCATGTTCTCGCTCTTAGAGAATTTCAGCAACCTGCTGCCTTGCAGGTCGCCTGGGGATAGTCAAAGGCTGACGGAGAGCGAACCCAGTAAACGCTGACTGAAATCGGACACATCGCCGAAGGATAACAACCAGAGCTTCAAATGACACTGAAGATGTGACGAAAAACACGTTCTTGGTATAGACTGTTTATATATCACAATAAGAATGATCAAAATGGTAGAAAAGAACCCTCGAGAAGAAGAAGAGAAAAGAATATCAGCCTGATCAATTGCTCGTCCGTTTGTTTTACAGCAGCCATCCTGCAGGCCTATAGGTGTTTTAATTTCCCCACACACCAGCATACCATACCAAGGCACAAAAATAAAATTGATTTTTGTAAGCCCAGATCTGTTCAGCGATATCAACTATTGTCTTCGATCTCAGTCTATTTCAATCTTCCTGAGCATTCTCAGCTTCTCTTCTGAGCATATCAGCCTATTTCATCTTCCTGAGCATACTCAGCCTATTTCAATCTTCCTGAGCATACTCGATAAATCAGTGAGAAAACATGCATGGATAAATTATGTGATTCCAGCCAGACTATCGCTTTAGTTACTGCCATGATTTCCATAGTGAGACTGCTCGCATGGACGCTCACATAAATTTGTAATGAGATGGACAAAATGGACTGAAAACCATTTTGTTGGTAAGTTTACTAAGCGGAAATGGAGAAGACCAGATTCGCATAAAACTGCTTTATCAAAAAGTCATTTTCCAGGAGGTGCCACTCTCCCCCACCCCACCTTGCGTTAACGTATGAACGCCCATGTCTACCTCAAGTCACGGCAAAACCACCGCTGTCTTCCTTCGCATCGTCCCCTATGACTTCAGCAGTGAAAGCCCATGAGATCCACAAGTGTCGAATCACTGATCAGATATATATTAGAGCTCGGGTGTCTCTGTGGCTGAGTGGTTAAGCTTACCTTGCGAGTCGAAGGTCATGGGTTCGAATCCGGACAGTGACGTTCTGATCACGAGTGCAGTTTTTCCAGAAATCCTAGGATTGTTGCCAGAGCTACGGAGTTCCTACTTTGTGCTATACTCTAGGCAGGTGGCGTGCCATTTCTACGGAGAGGGACCGAGACATATGGGGTAAAACCCGGTGCAATGAAGCCAATCCTTCGGCTTAAAAACCCTTTATATTAGAGCTGTTCTAGATGGTCCATCTGCCAAGCTATTGGTTATTGAACTGACGTCACTGCACTAGGGGCAGACCCATAGGTGCTCAGTATTCCCCAACAGATATCGAAGAGTATGCATACTGATGGTTCCCATATTTCCCTGGTTAAACACACTCCTACCAGACTCATAAGTGCTCAGTCTTTCCCAACAGATATCGAAGAGTATGCATACTGATAGTTCCCGTCACTCACTGGTTAAACACACGCATCACTGTGCCCCTCAAGCATCATCTACCAAGTAATATTTTACACATCTGTCATAACAATTTGACCATGAGTTACCAAAACAAAATTGAACGGATTCACTAAAAAATAAACACTTTATTAAAATGAGGTAGATACAGTATTGATGTTTTTTTTTAAAAATAACCCATTCAGGAAACTCTTTACAAATTGAGAATGTGAACAATAAAACCTAATGAGGTCAGCTGGATGAAATAGGGTAACGTGAAAGTTTCGAATGTTACAAACGCATGTACGTAAATATCGAATAAATGAGTAAAATGATGTTTCGAATTTTTAAGTGCAATGTTTATAAATAATAATTCCTCTCGTACCGTTATACGTTACAAAGGGCATACAAGCAATTTCTCATTACCGTTCTATCATGGGCAACTCGATCAATCTCCTCCAAGGAAATGAGACCGATATTTCTTGCCTCTCTCTCTCAACAAAGTTCGTTTCAGGGTCTCCGTAGGTCGTCCTCTCTTTCTTGAACCCTTTGCATCCCACTTCAATGCCTGCTTTGATATTCTTTGATATTCGTCGATCATTTCTCCTCAAAGGTGTGTCCAACATATCTCAATCTTCTCTTTCTTATAACAGTTGTCACTAGTGGTTGACCAGACATGTCTCTGATTTCATCACTTCTCCTGAATTCATTCCATTTTATGTTCATTATTTTTCGCAGACATCTGCTTTCAAATGTATTTAACTTGCTTTCTATATCGTTAGTCATTTTCCAACTCTCGCTGGCATATGTTAGGATTGATACAACATTTGAATTGAAAATTCGTAATTTAGTTGTAATACTATATAACTTGCAGTTCCATATTTTATTTAGACTTTTAAAAGCTGATGTTGCTTTGAAAATTGGTATCATAATTTCTTTTTTCAAAATTGCTACCTAAATAGGCGAACTGCTCTGTTATTTTTATCATTTTAGATTCCGTGTGATATCTGCATTACTTGCCATAGGTGTCTTCATTATATTTGTTTTTCATAGCTTATCTGTAGTCCAAGTTTTGATGCTATAGATGACAAGTTATCTGTTTTTTTTATCTTTTCTCCAATCCTGTTTTGCCTTACAGCGACAGGATAAGAAGAGATTTCTAGAACGAGCCAATGTGTGCGATTCATAAATATTGTCTTTCGTCGCCTCTGTTATATCTCTATCGTTTGCGTGGTCGGCCTATTGTATCCATGTATCGGAGCAACATCGCTCTTTGAGGTGCAGTCTGTTGGTAATCTGCTTATATGGCCGAATCATTTAATTTGTTGTTTCTTGATGAAGTTTAGTACTGGTGTTGTAACCACATTTTTCTGATGTCTTCATTTCTCAACCGGTCTCTTCTTGTTACCCCAGCATTCTACGTAGACACTTCATCATCGTCGTGAGTAGTTTTCTTCTATCATTTGATGTCAGCGCCCAGGTTTGGCACTGATGGGACAAGTTCTCTGTATGTTTATAGTTCACAGAAAATGGTCTCAATCAAGCCTGGGAGTGAATGCGTGGAGAAATCTCTATTGATAAGTGACGCGTCTTATGAGCATTATCGACAGGTTTGGCCACTTGGTGAGAATGAACCCGAATACACCAGCTGCAAGAGCGTACAACCTGAAAATGGAATCGTCAAGCGGAAGGGGCAGACCAAGAAAAAATGGATTTATGGAGTTACAGACATCTTAAAACTCCACAATACCCCAGCATATCAAGCGACCCAGCGTGCACTATCTCGGAAACCGATCATCAGTTAAACCTGCTACGCCTAACTGCAAAAAAGCAGAGAAGGACAAAGAAGAAGATTGACAGTCTTAGTTCGTTCAAAATTACGTCTGCCAGAAAAGCATGGCGTATTACGGTTCGCGGGCGTCATCCGGCCCGTCATAATTTATTTTCCACAAAATTCAGTGTTTTCTATTTTGTTTAACCTATGGATTTGTCTGTTATTTGGCACTGGACAGTATAGATGGGGGGAAAACAGGATTATTTAGTCCACTGTTTCATGATCAAACAGGCTTGAATACTTCTGCTTCCTATGTGAAAAAAAGCAACAACAAAATCAACTATAGATAAATTTGGTATACACTACCAAGAAATATAGTCATATGAAAAAGTTAAGAAGTATCATTTTGTGTACATTTTTGTGCTAAATATTACTGTTTGCAAACTGATTATTGTGTAAATGGTGTACACAATATTACTGTTTGCAAGCTGATCATTGTGTAAATGGTGTACACAATATTACTGTTTGCAAGCTGATCATTGTGTAAATGGTGTACACAGTATTACTGTTTGCAAACTGATTATTGTGTAAATGGTGTGCACGATATTACTGTTTGCAAGCTGATCATTGTGTAAATGGTGTGCACAATATTACTGTTTGCAAACTGATTATTGTGTAAATGGTGTGCACGATATTACTGTTTGCAAGCTGATCATTGTGTAAATGGTGTACACAGTATTACTGTTTGCAAACTGATTATTGTGTAAATGGTGTACACAGTATTACTGTTTGCAAGCTGATCATTGTGTAAATGGTGTACACAGTATTACTGTTTGCAAGCTGATTATTGTGTAAATGGTGTACACAATATTACTGTTTGCAAGCTGATTATTGTGTAAATGGTGTACACAGTATTACTGTTTGCAAGCTGATTATTGTGTAAATGGTGTACACAGTATTACTGTTTGCAAACTGATTATTGTGTAAATGGTGTACACAATATTACTGTTTGCAAACTGATTATTGTGTAAATGGTGTACACAGTATTACTGTTTGCAAACTGATTATTGTGTAAATGGTGTGCACGATATTACTTTTTGAAAACTGATTATTGTGTAAATGGTGTACACAGTATTACTGTTTGCAAACTGATTATTGTGTAAATGGTGTACACGATATTACTGTTTGCAAACTGATTATTGTGTAAATGGTGTGCACGATATTACTTTTTGAAAACTGACCATTTTGTGTAAATTGTTGCCAAATTTTGTGCTAAATATCACGGTTTACAAACTGAACATTTTCTGTAAATCTTGGCTACGTTTGGCGCTCAACACATTTGAACTAATAGCTAAATTCTTCCTCATCTTTAAAAAAATAAAACTAATTGAATAGATAATTCAAACACACAATACAAATCAAGAAACATAACAGCATGTACATAAAAAAAAAAATTAACCAGTTCAGTAATGAATCATAACTTGTGAAATACAAAACAAACATACAATGTAGGTATTAGGAGCATAGTGAAAAGACACACACACACACACACACAATGACAAATTTCACTCAAGAGTATATTTTCTTTGCTTAACTAAACTAAATTGGAAGGAAAAAAAAAAAAAATAAGATCCCTGAGTTTTTCCACCACAGATCTTGTTCAAGGATCACAAAACAACAATTACAAGATAATGCAATACTAGTTAATCCGTTCTTCTTTGTTTTTCAATGCAAGAACATTAATAGAAAATAATAGAAATATAATTTCCCGTAGCCTTTGCAGGCCGTAGGGTATCTTAGATCAGTGGTTCTCAAAGGGTGCACCCCAGTGTCACATTCCTAGGTGCACCCTAGGAAATCTCAGTTCAGGGGTCGGCGACGCGGTGCCAACGAGCACTAGGGTGAAAAATCTCACCAAGACACATCAAGTCCATGCTTCTCATAGGCAGAAATAAAATGATGAATAAAGGTACATAGCATTCATTTTCCAGTTATTTCTGTATTTCTTTCTTTTTTGCTGCTTATTTATTACATTTTTGTGTATAGTGCGTCTACGACTTTTTTGGGAGGACTTCAAAAAGTTTGAGAACTACTGCGTTAGGGTTTGAAGTGCCTGTCACTCAAGAGCTTAGGGTATGAGGGGTATGTCGCTTTCCATTTCTAACCTCAAATGTGCAAGAGGTTGGAGGACCAATCATGTAGGATTGAACCCACAACTTTCTGGTGTCCGAGCCGATAGACAAGCGCTAATGGATTACGCTTATCCGTCAAGAAAATCATAGAAATAAAATTACCCATGCCCTTTTCAGACACACTTCTAGCCCCTAGTGCGCAGGAGGGCCAATTCCTTTCCTCACTTGTGTGACTGAACCCACAACCCTCTTGTGTCCGAGTGAACAGACACACGCTAATGCATTATGCTAATCCGTCCAAAACATTAAACCTTTCACTGCGTAATTTTTTGTTTTGGTTACCGCTGAACGCATTTATATTGAAATGTATACAGAATACATTTAATGAAGACAGTATACTGGACTTACAACATTTTGCAAACTTCTGCAAGCCAGTATATTGGAAGGGCGAATGGGTTAATACGTTCTATTGCCTACTGAGTTTTTCTCATGATAATGGTTTTAGATATTCTCTCAATCTGACGAGATCCTTACATTCATTCTGATCTCTTGTTTCTTAATCGTTTAACTCAGTAATTTAAAAAAACAATCTTCGGATGCATTTATTCTGCAATGTATACATCCAATATACTGGCTTTCTTCACCATCCCCTTTCAACTCCCAACGGAGCACAGGTCTTCAACAAACTTCTTCCAGCTCTACCTCTCTCCTGCCATCCCTTGCAAGTATTTCCATGTTTTACCTATCCTTTTAATATCAGCCTCCAGCTCTCTTCTCCAGGTCCGTCTAGGCCGTCTCCTATTCCTCTTTCCATGCGGGTTCCAAAACAGTGCATGTCTTGCAATGCTTCATGTTGGTCTTCTCAATGTGTGTCCTATCCATCGCCTCTTCCGTAGCTCTTTCTCCACTGGTATCTGCTTAGTTCTTTCTGAGTTTCTCGTTCGTAATCTGATCATACCACCTCAGTCCCTCAGTATACTGACTTTGGGGAATCAAAAAAATTTCCATGAGCTAGTCTATCGGATCAGAAGAGCGAATGGGTTAACTCACATCTGAACAAATGCTCGCCTGCCCAGCGTGTTCGTAGCGCGTTAGACGATGGGTGACAATCCCCCCTGTGAGTGCGGGTTATCTCTCTCTCGCGATCGTTCTTATCATTCTAATGTGATATATAAACAGCTAAACATCAAGAACGGATGTACGTGCACAGCCTTCAGTACCTATTGGAGCTCAGGTGCTTATCCTTCGGTGGTGTGAGCCAGAAAAGCCACAGGCTCTCCATATTTACGGTGTTCGTGGCACCGAACCGAAGAGCTGAAAGCTCAAGTGCTTCTGGATTTTAAAAAATCAAATCTGAACAAAAGAACAATAAATGACTGATACATACATGTTCAGATAGATTGATAAAAGAGGCAGCACAGTGTCTGGAATACCAACAAAAAACTAAAAGAACCAAGCATAGTTAGTTGAATTAAAAACTCATCAAACAAATAGATACGTACTCATAGTTTTCTTGTATAAAAACAAATAACATATATTACCCAGGGTGATTCACGGTAAGGACAAGGATTTTTTTTCTGTGTGGGCATAAATGGAATATCCTAACCTGAACAGCTTCGCGGCGACTGCAGTCCTACATCGCCCTAAAAAAGCGGTACTACAGGCTGTAGCGACAGATAAAGGTAAGGAAAGACACAGGAACACATGGAAGAATGAGTTAGAAAAATGCAAAAAATTTGCGAGAGATCTGGAAAAGATGGTCTTGGATAGGACGGCTTGGAAGGCATTGGTTGCGTACCTGTCTCCCTAGGGGTGAAGAACAACACGGCGATGTAAGGAAACACACAGATCTGAGGTGGTCAGACCGGATCAGATCTGGAGAAAACTCGTGGAGAGGCTGCGATAATACCAACTTTGTCCCAAATCGCCCATATGGGTGACGAAGTGTGTACCTGTTTACTGTGTGTTCTTCAGTTAGTCCGAGTAAATATACGAACGTGTTAAAATGGAAACATCGCTCTCAAAAGTAGGCTAACAAGGGCAGTAATGCTGACACACTTTCTGTAGTGTTTACATTGACAAGACAATAACAACACAAATTATCTCCCATATCTATCCCATTTTGGTGACAATAATCAACCTCGGATACGGTATCTCTCAGTGGAAGGCACAATTGTTTAAAAATCAAATAAGTCAGCTTATAAACACACTTACAAACACAAGATAACAAGCAACATCCCAACCACTTAACTAACAAACGCGCACTACTATAATTTCACCTTGTGCCATACTTGGATTCTCCGTTAGGAGGTCATTCTTATTTGTCATGTTTTTTTGACCTACATCTCTAATTGATTAATTGGACCATCATTATTTGCACTTCGGTGAAGTGTACTCTTTACCTGTACAACCGCACCGTGAGTGTACACTTAACCTGTACAACCAATGTGACTGTACACTTATTATGTACATACAACCCCGTGAATGTAAATTTACTCAACAAAGAATACTGACTCTGACACAAAAGACAAGCATATACTGTTGTTACTGATTATAGTACCACTTTTTAGGGCGGTGTAGAACAGGTGGGACGAGAGCCTGAAGAGAATTTAATGGCAGCATGGCTAGTACAGTCGTCGCCAAGCTGTTCAGGTTAGAATTTATCTTCTATGCCCACGACAGAAACAAAAATCATTGGCTTACCGTGGATTGAACCCTTGCCTCCGCATGGAAGCCGCGTTCTAATCCATTCAATCACGAACGCACACTCATAACTGTGCTAGAAATAAACTTTAAATAATTGAACTTTCAGAATAAAATCCTGCAGATAAAATTTGAACAAGATCAGAGATTCATATGCTCTGATATTGTGCGCTTATAGCAATGAGAAATGTATAGTAGTGTATGCATGATGATATGGTCGGTATAATGCACTTGGAAAACGAGGTCAAATTTTGTAATAATAATAATAAATTCTCGCGTACCGTTATACGTTACATAGGTTAGCAATTTCTCCATACCACTCTAATATGATCAACTCGCTCAATCTCCTCCATTGAACTGAGGCCGATATTTCTTGTCTCTCTCTCTCAACAAAGTTCGTTTCAGAGTCTCCTCATGTCGTTCTCTTTCTTTAGCCCTTTGTATCCCACTTCATTGCCTGCTTTGATATTCGTTGATCATTTCTTCTCAAGATGTGTCCAACTTATCTCCATCTTCTCCTTCTTATAACAGTTGTTACTAGGGTTGACCAGACATTTCTCTGATTTCATCACTTCTGAATTCGTTCCATTTTATGTTCATTATTTTTCGCAGACATCTACTTTCAAATGTTGTAAATTTTGTAATAATATTCTTAAACTTCACATTCTCTGTAGTGTACTGTTAGTTACTAAGCTTCTTAGGCTAGTGGTACACGTTCAATTCCATATTGGACGTAGAATTATGTCCGACCGTAACGGCTCCCAGCCTCAATTGGGTTCCAGGAAAAACACTGACAGGGCCTGACGTGATACAGAGAGGCGGCCGCATCAGGCGGACCGTAAGGGGGTGGCATAAGCAGCGAAATCAAAATACAATTTGAACCATTCAATAATTAAAACTCTTTACACAACGCTTTTCTATGTTGGTCTATGTTATTCCGATATTGATGTATATGATTTAGTGTTCGTAGATTTTGTGCAGTTTAAGCAAAAATCACAATCGAAGGTTATTTTAAAGAAAAAATATTTAAGTGGCGGCATTTCGAGGGACTTGCATCAATCATACTGAGAAAATATACCGCACTGTCCTGAGCACTGGAAATTAAAGGCGGCCGGTGTGATATTGACCACATCACCCATCGTATGCCGACGGTCAATGAAAATACGGACCCAACACCGTATTACCCTATATTTAAACACCATGGTATGAAAAGGGTACCTTTACTTTACAGTTTTGATTGAGTACATGTCAAGGAAACCCATTCAAGACGTATGACTTATGAAGTCACATGATCGAGGTAGAGGACTTAACACAAGATATTTGATCTTGCAACATGAGAAACCACACACAAAATATACATAGTATGTGAAACAACATTAGAAACACACAAAAATACATGATATAATATAGGCAATGTTATTTATATTATTATATTTCTCTGGTACAACGTGCAAACCTGCCGTCCATTTTGCACATGTTTAGCAGTCATCATCATCATCAAATAGCTTGTCCTGAGAGAACTTTGCCTCCCCAACAGTCCTCCGGAATTTCTCTCTCTCTCTCTCATAGACCAACTGAGATGGTTAGGGCATGTGAGAAGAATGGACAATTGTCGCATACCAAAACAAATGCTGTTTGTGAAATTTCGGAGGGAAGGGCACCACGGCAGCCACTGCTCAGATATAAAAATGTCCGCAAGGCCTCAATGAAGAACTTTTCTATAGGTTCCAGCACATGGGAAAAACTACTAAAACGGGTTGTGTGGAAAGCGATATTACGCAAGGGTGCAGTCTTTTGAATAGAGACTTATGAATGAGCTGAACGACAAGAGAGAAAACTCAGAAGTTGTCAAGGTAAAACACATGCTAATTGACCGTCTGTAAAGATGAAAAAGGCCATATATTATATATATATATGTTCTCTATTATAATTATATGTTACATACATATGACCTGCAAGTAATTTCTCCATCTTCATCTATTGTTATTTGGATTATTGTATTTTAAAAGAAACAACTATGTGTAGTTATTTATTGTTAATTTAGTGTTAATAATAACTTGTTAATTTGATGTTAATATTTCATTATTATTTTCGTTATCAGCTCTAGTTTCACCTGCAGCAAGGATTGCTACTCTAGAATAGGCCATGGAAGCAAATAATAGCTACAAACAACGCGGCGTAGTTCATCACTAGAACTAGTCTATGTAAACGTTCTGAGCGATCGAAAGAAGAATTTCAAGCAATAGTACTACCTGTACAACGTGTAGTTCCAAACTATTTAAATAGCAGGATAGATTCAACATCAATCTTAGTGTCCTCATCCAACAGTAGGTGCCAAGAGAATGAAGAACACCCCCCCTCCCCTTTATCCATTCTAAACTTCATAACGATCGATGCAAGCCTGTCCGCTCTCGTGTTGCCGCATGTCCAGCACAGTAGATCCATTTGAGCGTATGTAGCTTAAGCAGTAGTGAGCTTAATCACAACCCAAGCGTGCATGGTTCAAACCCCACGGTAGACAGTTTGGAAGCAAATTCGTTTCTGTGGGATTTTTACGACATAAAAATAGATCTTACCGTTCAGAAAGCAATGGCAAACTACTGAACGTATAAGTGATGCCAAGAAAATCAACGACTCGTTGACTGTTGTTGATGGCTACGTCATGTAAAGGGTACGCCACGATTTTGTTTTTCATCCAATAGTAGATCGTCAAGAGACCAAAGAACATCCCCCTTTATCCATACTAAACTCTCAGACAATAATTGCTGTTAGTAACAGGACTGTCCGTTCTCTTATTGTCGCTATATATTATATATATATGGTTATATTCTTAATCAGACGAAAAGAGACTAAATCGACAAGTCCTTATGTGGTCACCAGTTGGGAAAAGAAAACGCGGAAGACCAAAGACCACTCTTCGAAGAACCATCCAACAAGAAAGTAAACTATTGGGATGTAAAACCATACAAGATCTCCAACTGCTAGCAAAGAACCGTATCACATGGAGATCTAAAACATCTGCCCTATGTGCCGCCTTTGGCACGAAAGCAACAAACTAAGAGTAGAGCTAGTTGGATGTATTCTTCAAACAAACGCTCGTTTATATGATCAGGCAAATGGTGCCATAAGAAATAAAGGTTTGTGGTTCAAACCATGTGTTTGGTCATTTCTGCTTCCAACGTTCCATCTCGATCACTTGTTTAAATCACTCTTTGTGATTTGTATGTGAGAGGTTGTAGGTTAGGCCAGTTAAGCACTTACAAGTAGGCCAGCACATCCGATTTCTGCTTCGAACGTTCCATCTCGATCACTTGTTAAAATCACTCTTTGTGATTTGTATGTGAGAGGTTGTAGGTTAGGCCAGTTAAGCACTTACAAGTAGGCCAGCACATCCGATTTCTGCTTCGAACGTTCCATCTCGATCACTTGTTTAAATCACTCTTTGTGATTTGTATGTGAGAGGTTGTAGGTTAGGCCAGTTAAGCACTTACAAGTAGGCCAGCACATCCGATTTCTGCTTCGAACGTTCCATCTCGATCACTTGTTTAAATCACTCTTTGTGATTTGTATGTGAGAGGTTGTAGGTTAGGCCAGTTAAGCACTTACAAGTAGGCCAGCACATCCGATTTCTGCTTCCAACGTTCCATCTCGATCACTTGTTTAAATCACTCTTTGTGATTTGTATGTGAAGGTTGTAGTTAGACCAGTTAAGCACTTACAAGTAGCAGCAATCGATTTCGCTCAACGTTCATCTCGATCATGTTCAACACTCTTGATTTGTATGTTGATGAGTTACAGTGCACTGTAAAGGGTACCGCCACGATTTTGTTTTCAGTCCAAATGTAGATCGTCTAGAGACCAAGAGAATGCTGTTATCCATACTACAACTCCAGACATAATTCTGTTAGGTCATCCGTTCTCTTATTTGATATTTATATATGAGATTTCTTAGATCAGACAAAAGAGCTAAATCGACTAACGTCCATTATTGGTCACCAGTTGGATAAAGAGAGTTAGCAGTAAGACACAAGACCACTCTTTCGAAGAACCATCCAATCATGTTAAATAACCTATTGGGATGTATACCATCAAGATCTCAACTGCTAGCAAAGAACCGATTCAGCTGGAGATCTAACCTCTGTCCTATTTTTAATCCCTTTGGAGATGAAGGAGGTACCATTAAGATACAGTAGTTGATCCGATTCTTCAACAAACGCCTCGTTTATAATCACTATGGTGATTTAGAATGAAAGGTTGTGGTTCAAATCATGTCAGTGGTCGATTTCTGCTTCCAACGTTCCATCTCGATCACTTGTTAAAATCACTCTTTGTGATTTGTATGTGAGAGGTTGTAGGTTAGGCCAGTTAAGCACTTACAAGTAGGCCAGCACATCCGATTTCTGCTTCCAACGTTCCATCTCGATCACTTGTTTAAATCACTCTTTGTGATTTGTATGTGAGAGGTTGTAGGTTAGGCCAGTTAAGCACTTACAAGTAGGCCAGCACATCCGATTTCTGCTACGATTTTGATTTACTAGGGTAGCTTCCTAGGCCCTACATCATTCGTCTCTTACAATATGCCTTATATGTCGCAGTGTTACTATTCTTTGCTCCCCTTGCAAGCCCCGGCAACACACCGGTGATTTTGGTTTCTTTCCCGAAGCCCCCAATACTTGTTCACTATATATTTATTGAACATATTCATTAGCTCTGGTGCTTCACTTGGAGTTCTCTTCTTATTGCCGCGAACACCCGCATGGTCAGGACATTCGATCCCAATGAGCCTCTGGAGGTTGGAAACCTCTCAAGTAGTACATGTTGCATCATTTACCTGCTTTTGCCATTCTTCTTCTACGTTCGTCCGATACGAATTCAGACGTAGCCTTGTGTGATGCATCTGAGTTTTGCATTAACTCCTGCTTTCCTAATTATCTTCTTCTTCTGCGACCAACTTCTACTATGCGACTACTCCAGTAGGTGTCATAAACAGGGCGGTGCACTTGAGGTCTTCATCAGTCTCCCATAGTTTATTTTGAAGGATTGCTTCTATTGACCGATTTCCATTCTCACCCTGCTCAGGCTTGGGCAGTTTTGCCTGATTTTCTCTGGGGACTGCTTTGGTGCTTTAAAAGTGCAAGAAGCCGAATCCCTGAGACCCATAGTGCCCTCCGCCATACAGGCGTGCCTTCTCCTACTACAGAGGTACATGTAATTTAAATGCTTTTCTTTATGATGATCAAATCTTTGCAATAAACAAAACAATCTAATGAAAATTACAAATGAATAAAACTAAGAAGAATAAATGAATCATTCATTGATTAATTAATTAATAATAAATGATTAGACATGCAAAAACAACAGCAAAATTCATGTAACAAAATGGTCGACTGACTATTTACAAGATGAAGGTTTGGAAATGTAACTTAAAAATGTATTGACAGAAACCGCTACCAATATTTGATTTGAGAAACAGAACAATTAAAATATAGCCCATTAAATTCATGAAACGCATTGAATTAGAGAGGGTAGGGGGTGGGGGGAGAAGAGAAGGGTGAGAGAACTATACATCTAAAGCCGAAGAATTGACTACATTGCACCGGGTTTTACCCCGTACGGCATGGTTCCCTCTCTGCAGAAAGGGCAATCCAGCTGCCGAAAGTAATGCACAAAGTACGAACTCCGTAGCTTCGGCAATAATTCTAGGAGTGTACTCGTGAACAGAACGACGCGGTCCGGATTCGAACCCACGATCTTCAGAACGCAAGGCAAAAGGGATAACCACTTAGTCACAAAACTCCCTAAAAATATGTATGCCTTTGCAAAGCACAGTTATATGCTACATATCGTTTGATATTTTAAAAAAAATAAAGATTGCAGAAACAAACAAAATAGGACACTGATAATAAAGAAAAAAAGTAATCTTAACTCATTCACCTCTCTGAGCAGATATACCGGCTCGAGGTATTTTTGAAAATGACGTAAAGCCGATACACTGGCCAATTTAGTATTCTCTTTCACCCTAGGGAAACATAGGTCTGCAACAAAGGCCTTCCAAGGCCATCCTTTCCAGATCTCTTCACTCTCTCTCCATTTTCTTGCATTCCGTCTCCAACTCCCGTTTCCATATGTTCCCGTGTCTTTCCCTACCTCTATTGCCCTGGGGTTCCATCGGAGAGCCTGTCTTGTGATGCTGTTAGGGGTTATACACTGCAATATTTTTTTTAAGTCACAGAGTGAAAGGGTTAACCTGTCATATCTACTTAACTTAATAACAAATTGGGAAGAACTGCAAAGCAACATATGAATAACATATTAAAAGATTACAAAAAGTATGCACAAAACAGTGTTAAAAAATAATATAACAAAATGACAATGGTGAATATAATCAACATGTTTCTACAGTTTGGCAGGACATCCGTGTACTTCAGCTCTAGTACATTCGCACATGCTCAATGTTCAACTCTACCAGAGAGAGAGAGAATGCAATCATCCAGTCTATAATTTCTCACTATCCAGTCTATAATTTCTTAACATCCAGTCTATAATTTCTGCACTACAGTTGTATCCTTTGCTTGATAAAGACCTTTTGGTTGAAACGTTGCTGTGTATTGTTATTGTAAAACTACAGTACTTTGTTTTTACATTTTTCGGTCATTGCTATATAGTTTTACTGCAGTCTTCCCTTATATCGATAACACTAACCAGTTTATAATTTCTCACTATCCAGTTTATAATTTCTCTACATCCAGTATATAATTTCTCATTATCCAGTATACAATTTCTCACTATCCAGTTTATAATTTCTCACTATCCAGTATATAATTTCTCATTATCCAGTTTATAATTTCTCACTATCCAGTTTATAATTTCTCAACATCCATTATAATTTCTCATTATCCAGTCTATAATTTCTCTACATCCATTATAATTTCTCATTATCCAGTCTATAATTTCTCTACTTTATAATTTCTCATTATCCAGTCTATAATTTCTCTACATCCATTATAATTTCTCATTATCCAGTCTATAATTTCCTCATTTAAATTTTTCCCGTTCTATAATTTCTCATTATCCAGTCTATAATTTCTAATTATCCAGTCTATACTGTGAAGAAAAACAGGGTTAGAGAAAAGAAAGAGGAGCTACATTTTCACTAGACAACTCTGGTGTGCTTAATTCATAATTTTCGTGCTAACTATCTATGCTTTTCTTTTTCTGGAATCAATTACAATAATTTGAGAATCACTGATGTACCTTGATGATGGTTATGCAGATTGAATTTCCAGACATACTCCAGAATTGTATCTGTGGAAGTTTAAAGGGTTTTAAGGCAGAAGGATTGGCTTCATTGCACCTGGTTTTACCCCATACGGCTCAGTCCCTCTCCGCAGAAATAGCACGTCACCTGTAGAGAGTATTGTACAAAGCACGAACTCTGTAGCTCCAGCAACAATCCTAGGGTCTCTGGAAGTTTTACTCTTGACAAGTTTAATAGACCTCAGCTGATAAGGGTTAGATCACAGATCACTCTAAAAGTTGTTGGGTCTGACACAGTAAAGAAACCCTGAACCTTAAGGCAGAGCAAAAAACTCCTGGTCCTTCCGTTTGGCATAGGATCTCTAGTGCTTTAGGTTGTCTGGTCCCGCAGAACAAACATGTACCTTAAATTTGTCGAGTGTAGCAAAGCGCAGAAATCCTGGTTTCCCAAATATAGGATTTATTGTCTAATTGTATATGCTATGTCTGCCATATAAGTGAATTTTTTCACTTCTAGTGTATCCTTTGCTTGATAAAGGTCTTTTGGTCGAAACGTCCCTGTGTATTTTTACTGTTTTTGTATTGTGTAAAACTACAGTACTTTGTTTTTATTTCTTTTGTTATTGCTATATAGTTTTACTAGTCTTCCCTTATATTGATAACCTTTCCTACAACAGGACACATATTAGACTGGTCAAAGATGGGAAATACATCAGATGTGTTATAATGATAACAATTTCCACCATCTTGTAATATAAATGACATACTAAGAGTTCACATTAAGAGATATCTAACAGGCCGACACTAGGAGAAGTAGTTGCTGAATCACTTGAGGTTACTTTGATCTAGTGGCAAGAATCTCTCCACTTTAAACAGGAATATCTCAGGAAGTGGTTTTGTGAATAAAATTCAGATAACAATATTAGGTCAAAATTATAAACTTTGGGACAAGAACAATTTATGCCAGATTATTTGTTGCAACCAAAAACCAGTTTGTAAGGAGTTTTCAAATAGTTTGTCCTGAGCAGAACTTTGTTACCCTAACAGTCCTTTAGAATTACTTTCTCTCACGGGCAAGATGTCCCGCCTCTGCAGTCATCATGCTTCAACCACCAGTTACATCCTGAATCCATCTTCTAAATGGTCTTTCTATTCTTCTCCTTGTCAGCATGCCTTCTTCCATACTCTTGTTCTCCAGTCCGTTCTGTCTTTTTGGTTACTATACTGATGTCATTGCACTCCGGGCAGACCCATAGGTGCTCAGTCTCCCCAACAGATATCGAAGAGTATGCATACTGATGGTTCCTGTGGCTCACTGATTAAACACACCTCTCACTCTGCCTTTCAGGCATCCAGTTCGACCTGCACAACGGGTAACTCCAAACTGCCTAAATTGCTTGATCGATTCAACATCGGTTTTAGTGTCATCATCCAACAGACAGAAGAGACCGAAGAACGCCCCCCTTATCCATCTTCAACTCCCCAACAATCGATGCTGTTGATGCAAGCCTGTCCGCTCTCTCATTACCGTAAACACCCGCATGCACAGGGCAGTATATTCACGTAAACCTCTGGAGGTTAGAAACTTCTATAGACGACATCCACTCATACCGAAACCTGCCCTTCTGGATCTTGTGAAGCATCGACAGAGTTCTTTTTATATGTCCAAAATACTTCAAATTTCTCATTCATACTTGTAGCAACGTCTTTTTTTTTCATTTTTAGAACTTTCTGGATATATCTATTTGTTCTCTTCTCTGTCCATGGTATAGAGAGGATGGTCGGCATGCCTTCTTCCATAGTGTTCTTCTCCAGCCCTTTGTGTCTTTTTATGTCCAAAATACTTTTCTCATTCATATTTGTAGCAACTGTCAGTTTTCTTTGATTTTGTGAACTTTCTGGATACATCTATTTGTTTTCTACTCTGTCCATGGTAGAGGGAGGACTCAATAAGGAATTACATTTGCAAAAGTAAACGATAAGAACATAATCATATGCCAGATTATTTGTACCAAGGACCAAACAAACAATTTTGTAATACAATGTATTCCTCTCGTATCATTATATGTTACATAGGGACTGCAAGTAATTTCTCCATACCACTCGTCCTGGGCAACTTGCTCAATTTCTTCTATGAAAATGAGTTTGATATTTCTTGCCTTTCTCAACATAGTTCGCTTCAGGGTTTCCCTAGAGTATTCTCTCTTTCTTGAACCCTTTGCCTTCCCTACAATGCCTGCTTTGGTATTCTTTGATCATTTAGTTTTATCTTGATTTATTCCTCTACGTTTCTTGTGGAGCATAAAGTCTAAGCAGCAGTTCACCACTTTTCTCAGTCTCTGGCTGTTTTCTTTATGAACACCCATGATAGTCCAGCACTTCCATTCCTCAAGAAGACTTCATCTCCAGGTCTTTTTTATGACACCCTCTTTTCCATTTTACTTTCGGGTTCCACTTAAGTGCTTGTCTAGTGACACTTGTCTGTGTCTTCTGTAGGGTATGTCCATCACCATTTTCTCCTCTTCTTCTTCAATGACCCAGCTGCAGTTGAGCTCTTGCCCTTCAGCCCAATGCTATGTAGTGGTATCTGCATCTGGACTTCGAGGAAGAAGGATCTTCCTGAAATCATCTAGTGCTTGGCACCTGAAGAGGTGGTGGTGAACGGTTTCATGATGATGTTCACACAGCTGGCACTGTAGAGTGTGTTATGTGTAGAGTTTGGAGTCTAAAAATGGTGCTCTGATCTCTTCTAAAGTGGTTGATGTTGTCATTGGGGTTAGAGATCTGTCTGTAAACCTCACTTGTCATGTCTCCTACGGCCCAACTGTTCAACCAAATTTCTCCTCTTTACCTGGGTCATCATGGGTTCCTGTCCTGCTCTTTAGTTTTCTAATGAGTTACACACATATAAATATATATTCACTGTTATCTCAATCAAGAGTACAAGTACACACAATGGATGTTCTTATTCTGGACAACAATACACAGGCTAGAACAAAGTCAATTAGAAATAAATAAATTTGGAAGCTTGTATTTTTTTATTTTTTGTTCTGTTAAACTACATCGCTCTTGTACAAGTTTAAATTGGTGTGCTTCATCGATCTTTATCTACTATTCTAATCAATGCATAAATCGGACATCAGATGTCACTGTGTTCCATTCATAGTTTAGTAAGAAGATTACCATAATAATAAAAACGTTATTTAGACCACGCTATCCGACATCAAATTGCATATTTTATTACAGAGTGTATATCAACACAATTGTCAGTTTGAAGTTGAAATAGGCCCAATAAAACAAATTGTAACAACTTGCTAAATTTGACTCAATTTTACCAGCAGAAACGTAATACACCTGGACAACATGAAGTTGAAATAAGATGTTGCTAGAATACGTTTTCTTAAACAAAACGTAATATAATACACATATGGTTAACTTGTCGATGTTATCTAAATTAAATTTTATCCAAAAAAGTTCACTACACAAAGATTCTCAATAGCGTGATGAGAGTTTTTCAGAACAATTAATTCCTTATTTAGATTTCGGGGACATAACATTTTTTTAAAAATGTATATTCCAAAAATAAATATTGTAACATCGAATCTATGTATTTTGTTTTACGCTACAATACCGAATAATACAACATATTTTAAAATGATATGTTGCTGTGATGTTTTAGTTGTAATATAAGTTATCTAAAATAATACTATTTTTTTTATTATTATTATTTCCGTTTTTTTTAAATGCGAAAATATTTTTTATCAATAATCAACTTGTGGCGTGAGAAAAAATGTCCTTCGAAAACAAATGGCAGGATGAAAATAGTTTCGGAACACTTGCCACTACAATCACTTCACCGTATAACCTAAGCTAATAATAATCCTAGGACTGTTATTCTAATTAGAGCAAAGTTAATACAAGCTTGCTTACTCTGCAGACAATCTAAATTGATTACAAACAATGCTGGTTATTTGTTTCATAACATATACTTCCTTTCAGATTAACTTGGAAAACCATTTGTATTATTACGTTTGTTATTCACATACGCTCACTAAACTCAAATGACAAGTGACAAACAAAACGACTATTATGCATAATCAAGTTAGCTGGTACATTTCACTTAGAAATGATGACGAACAAGGCTGAATACAAGAAAACCTTTTCCTTAGATGTCCTTATTGAGGTAGATATTGGTTGAAGTTGCTGGATGATAATAATTATTAGATGGATGAATAAACAATTCTTTCACTGTCAGCTTATACGCCAGCGATAACGATCGCAGTATGGAATTAATCTGGGTACCCCAGAGAAACACTGGGTGGGTAGTAAATGCAAACGTAATATCGTATTGTGGTATAAAATGGCTACCAATACACAATTGTTTCTAGGTCCAAGTATGTAGGAGGGAGTAGTGTCAAACCTCTCTTCACTTGTGGAATATTGGGTACGGAAAATGAACCTGCAAACCATTATTTTGGTGTTATATTCAACAAGCAAACGCTTAAAAGAATGACATACCAAATATGCAAAAAGATTGATTAATCAACATCGAACGTGTTGGGCCGCTGCTGGATTTGTTGAGGCGGAGATCGGAGCACTTATGGACGTGTCCGAAGTGCTATGATGATAGTCCTCATATAACTAACATAACGGTTGCAGTCGCTTTACGCAATTAACAAATATTAAACCATTAAAAATGATCAAAGTAAACGGACTTAACTGCGACCGTTGCTCTTTAACCTTGCAGACGTATAGATAAACAACTTGAAATTTCTTCAAGTATTTCTGACCACTTTTTCCTGGTCTCTCTCTGTGCTTTTAGGTGTGGTACAATGTACTAGTTTTACTAGAGGAGCGTCTGACCGAATGGATAAGAGCGCGGCTCCCATACGGTAAGATCAAGGATTTTTCTGTCAGAGACATACAAGAAAAATCATAACCTGAACAGTTTCGTGGCGACTGCATTTGCTATGAAAATCGTAGCATATCCTTTACAGGACGTAGCCGTCAACCACACTAAGCGAGTCATTGATTTTCTAGGCACCACTTATACGCTCAGTAGTTTGTCATTGCTTTCTGAACGGTGAGGTCTATTTTTACCTTTGTGAAAATCCCACGGAAATGAATTTGCTTCCAAACTTACCCACCGCGGAGTTTGAACCAGGTACGTTTGGGTTGTGATCGAGCTCACTACCGCTTAGGCTACATACACCGATCTGTGACCTTTAAATTCCTCAAGCTCACCTCGCCCTGCCCTACACCGCGCTAAAAAGCGGTATTACAAGCAGTAATGACTAGTCTTATTATTGTTTCTTATACCACCGGAGCAGCAATCACGATAGTGACAGTAAGGTATCTTTCTCAGAGTATGAAAACATTGTACAGGGTCACCGAGTTGACAACACGCCGCACTAGTGTCCATATGCTGTGGACATTTTCTGGGTTCGAGAACAGCTTGGGCAGAAACAAATTATCACTATGTACAACCCCGTATGTGATCAGGCTACAGGTTTCATATAGCCTTTATTTGGGTATCTAAATTACAAGTACCTCTGAGGTTGGAATAAGGTGAGCCTATTTTTCTTTTGAAATTTCAACTATATTTTATTATAGACAATATAGACTAAAATCTATAGCTATGAAACCTGGGACATCATAACACTCCTGCCAGACCCTAGGTGCTCAATCTCCTCCAGCAGATGTCGTGGAGTATGCATACTCATAGTTTCTTGGTTTAGGGGTCTCGGCGTCGAATTTAAGTGCCCGACTCTCGTTCCAAAGGTACTTGGTTAGATCCCTCCTAAAGCAATTAGGATATTTTCTCAGAGATCCCTGAACTCTATGTAGGTGAGAACGAGTTCCTGGTCCTATTGGATGTAACGACAAAACGCAGGTTTCATGTTCAAGTTGAGCACGTAAAAAAAACAACTGGCAGTTTAAAATCGAAAAAATCAGATTGTTAAGGCGCTGCCCGGTGAAAATTCATTAAAAAATATTTAAAATAAAAATATTACACTATCTTCTAAATTACATCAGGATCACTCGCATGTGCTACGGGGCTCGTAGACTGCCACTTAGATCTTCCTGTGTAAGAAATTGATTGGAGCCTACATGGTTGTTCACCGAAGTGCAATGATAATGGTCCTATCAAACAATCAATCAGTATACATTACAATATAAATGCACCCGAAGGTGGATAAAAATAAAAATAATAATAATAGGGTGAAACAAAAATAATCTGACAGTGAAAGAATTGGGATAGTAATTTTTAAAAATTATTAAACATACAACGAAACAAACTTCAGGTATTTGAAAACTATCACCTGAAGCTATATACATTAATTAATGATATTTTCACTGGCAAATGAACAAAATAGTTGAACAAGCAGTAACATATGTTCATGTAAATCATGCACAAAAAGAAGTGAATGAGAATATTTAAAAATACTATTTGGAAAAAGTTGAGGATACAATTTATGAACAAACTAAAATGATGTATTCTTCAAAGTTCTTTGGTTTGTCATATATATATATATATATTTACTTTCTAGTGAATTAGACACGAAACAATAAACGGTGTTTTAAAAAATGATTTTTTCTAATTGGATTTATTAATTTCATGAAATAGTCTGTCCTGAGAAGAACTGTGCCTCTCTAATTCTTTCATGCCTGTGTGTTGCCGGGCTCACAAGGGGAGCAAAGAATAGTAACACTGCTACCTACAAGGCATGTCGAAGAGGAGACTGAGGTAGGGACCTAGGAAGTTACCCTAGAAAATAAAAAGCGTTGCAGAAATCAGAAGTGCTGGCCTACTTGTTGTCGTGTAACTGGCACAACATACAATCGCTCTTAGGCTCAGATCAGATCAATATGGAGTGTTCGAAGAAGATTACTCTTTTAGAGTTTCTCTTTTGTATGCCAGATGGGCTATCTGCATCCCTCATACTCAAATCATCAGTTACACCCTGAATCCATTTTCTATCTGGTCCTCCTCTTCTCTCTGCCTGTGTGCCTCCTTCCATAATGATCTTCTCCAACAATTCATGTCTTTTTATATGTCCAAAATACTTAAATTTTCTCATTCTTATTTGTATCATCACCCAGTTTTCTATGATTTTGAGTTCTTTCAATATATATATATTTGTTGGTTCTCTTCTCTGTCCATGATATATGGAGGACTCTTCTGTAACACATATTCAAAAGCACATATGTTTTCCCACTGTTTTGTTAAATGTTTATGCCTCACACCCATAGGTTGCCACTGGTAATATACACGCTCTTAATAATCTGATCTTTGATTTCCTATTAGTTAGATTATTATCTAAATCAAATGATAAAAATAGTTTGATCAATGAAAACAAAATTCATTTACATGGCAAGTTCTGCATCTGGTACATGGAACAATTTACACATTTTGGGAGATCACAGGCAACAAGTTTTTCTTTTATGATTGGAAGAACAGGTGGGAGATTCTAGAGTTGACCAGTTTTAACAGGATATTACTGTCTCATACATAAACAACAATTATAACATATTAGTAAGAAATGGTAGTTACTTATTCCTGTCTGCACCTTGTAGAGAATAGGACGCCCGCAGTTGTAATTTAACTTTCCTTGTCTATGGCTGTTTTTCTTTACGGCTTGCTTGGATAATCCAGAACCACCCAGATTCTCAAGATGTCCCCTTCTATCTTTTCCTTAGGAGTTCCACTCATGTGATTATCTAGTGACATGTCTGTGTGCTGCCGGATCCACAAGGGGGGCAAAGAATAGTAACCTACAAGGCATGTCGTAAGAGGCAACTGAGGTAGCGGCCTAGGGAAGTTACTCTAGTTAAAACTCATTGTGGACCAAATTCCTTGTTGGATGTCTTTTTTACCAGGAGCCATACTAAAGGGAGTCTTTTATTCTAAAAACAAATGGCTTCTAAAAACATGGTTTTTGTCCTGGTCCACTGAGAGTTAAATAAAAAGCGACCCAGAAATCAGATGTGCTGGTCTACTTGTACAATCGTTCTACGGCTTGGATCATATACAGATCACAAAGAGTGGTTTAACAAGTGTCGATATGAAGCGTCAAGAAGTCTGGTGACATTCGACTGCGTTTACGCAGGGTATGCTCGATCCATCACCATTTTCTTCTCCTTACTCGGGTTAATATGGGTTCATTTCCTGTACATAACCACAGATATCTTAGTAAATGAACAATAAAGCCAAACTTCCAAGTGCTTTTTTTTTATAAAGATAATAATTTTAAAAAATGTAATGGAGGGTGCTCTAGAAAAATAGTATTAAGTTAAGCACACAAGAGCATTATTTCATATATTAGAATGTGTACATATATTAGAATGTGTACATATATTAGAATGTGGACATATATTAGAATGTGGACATATGTTAGAAGGTGCAGAGTTCTATTTAATCAATTTCTCTGTTGCATGCTATGCATATATTTGATTATTATTGTTTATCTTCTTTTTTCCATTCCTAGTTTTTCATATTTATTTTGTTTTTCGTCACATATTTTAATTTTAGAGCCATACAGGATTTATTTAATTGTATATGTGTGTCTGTTGTAGTAAATTTCTTCTCTTCTGGTGGAAATGTCGCTGTGTGTTGTTTTTGTACTTTGTTAAACTACAGTACTTTGTTTTTACATGTTTTGTCATTGCTACATAGTTTTACTGCAGTCTTCCCGTATATCGATAATGCTGTATTCTACAATGGATTATACACAAATAGAGCCAAGTGAATCTTGGGAATAATTTTGTTTCTATTCAATGCTTGTGAGGTGGCTTGTTTAAAACTTAGTACTATCAGAACAGTTTGTAAAGTGATTTGACTTGTTAGTAAGAGTTAATGAAAAGTTTGCAGTATGAAATATGTCTTCTGTTTTTAAGGTTGTATTTGTTTTCATAAGTTCTATTTGGATTTTTTAAAAGTTGTTCATCCTGAAAACAATCAAATGAAAAAATAGATGCATTCTTTGTGATTTACCACAGTAAGTGCGTAAATATATTAACTCGTAGTGGCCCAGGGAAAAAGCAATGTTTTCACAAGCCATTTGTTTTTAGAATTAAAAACGCACTTTAGTGTGGCTCCTGGTACTAAAGTGTCCAACCCAAAGTCCCGTAGTGTGGCGTTTGGTTCACATAGAGTTAAGAGATGTGCTGTTTGGTTCATTTCCCAAAACTGTATTGGTATTTATGTGCACTAAATAAGAATATAAAAAAATCTCTGATAATCCTAATTTATAAAATATTATTTTTGGGAAGGTCTCATCCTAATGAGAAATTCAAAAATAAATTTATAGGCAGAAAAGGTTAGTTAATTTGGCTTCTGAAAGTCAATAATTTGCTAAACATCATGATGCCTGTTTGTTCGAGGGGCATGCTCAAATCATCAGTTACATCCTGAATCCATCTTCTCCGTAGTCTTCCTCTTCTTTTCTTTGCCAGGATGACTTCTTCCATGATGGTCTTCTCCAACCGTGTCTCTTTTATATGTCCAAAATACTTCAATTTTCTTATTTGTAGGATCAGTCTAGTTTCTTTGATTTTGTGTTCTTCTGGATAGATCTCACCCGTGTGGTGTCAGGATCCACAAGGGAAGCAAAGAATAGTACCACTGCGACCTACAAGACATGTCTTAAGAGACAACTGATGCAGGACCCAGGGAAGCTACTATATTAAATAAAAAGCTTAGCAGAATCGGATGTGCTGGCCTACTTGTAGGCGCATAACTGGCACAATGTACAATCGCTCTTAGGCTCAGATCACATACACATCAGAAAGAGTGGTTTAACAAGTGGTCGATATGGAGTGATAGAAGAAGCTAAACATGATCATCAAAATTAACTATCTCAGACCTTGATATGAAAGCTTTAGTAGCGCAGTTGTTAGCGAACATGCTTCTTATGCGTATTGAGTTTTTACCCTACCGTAGTGGCTCTCAGATCGACCCAGCCTCAAATGAACACCAGGAAAAGCACTGGGAAGTAAAGGCGTCGTGAGCTGTTGACCACATCACCCATCGTGTGCTGACGGTCAATGAAAACTACGACCCAATATACCTATATAGGTATGAAAAAGAGTTCCTTTAACTTCTGTTTTTTTTTAGACCTTGTTAAAACCTGCTGCCTTGCAGGTCGGCTGGGGACAGCGAACTCAGTAAACACTGGCTAAAATGGACACATCGTCGAAGGATAAGCACCAGAGCTCCAAATGGCGTTGAAGATGTGACGAAACCCACCCATGTTAAAGGCTGCATGAACCAGATTTCTACATGAATGAAATTTACGAGGAAATCTGGTACATCAGTCTAAGGGTTATCACGAGACCTTGTTATAATCAAAGTAAAGCAGGCTGTCTTAATGTTGACCATTTCTGGTTCACCCCCCAAATTCAAGTGGGATTTATCCAAAGAGAAAAGGATTTCAGGTCAACCCAGCCTTAATTGGGTACTACAGAAAAGCCGGTTGACTTGGTGTTGGCCCTTTTTGGTTCGTCCCAAGTCATAGTGGGATTTACCCAAAGACAAAACGACTTCAGGTCGGCCTCAGGTGAACTAGAACACTGCAATTTATGTAACTTCATGCTGTTCTATATCTCCATATTAGATTTACTTCATCTATTTCTTTTCAAAATATAACAAAATGTAAAGTTAAATAAAAACAAACATCATTAACATTCATGCACATGAAACAAATCTTAATATTGTTAATGCAAATACTCTGAGGTCTCCTTAATCAAACTGTGAGGTAGATTATGGAATACATAAAAAAAAAAAAGGGAGACAGACGTAGAAACATGAGGTTACTTCGGTTTTTTTTCCCCCACACAAATTAACCCCGCCTCACAACTACTTCCCCAACAAAAACACCAGAAAATTAACACAACAGCACACAACAAATATTTGAAAGCAGCATAGTAGATCAAAATCTACGCCCATCAGCAATGAATACACTTATATGTGTACATACATCCCTGTTCTTTAAATAAAATAAAAATTTATCAGTACACTTGTGCATGTTTTCAAATGATGGTACCAAAAGATCAGAAAGTCTTTGCCAGAGCGACAAGAATTTGATTGATCGAAAACTCTTTCCTCGTTTAACTAACTACATGGATTTTAACAAAATTAATAAATGTCTATACACTACACAATATTTTATGAGCAGCCATTTTGGTGCGACTCTGTTCTGTCCTCAACCACCATACCTTTTTTTTTGCAATGTGATACCAATATTCGCTCACAAATTTACTACTTATGTTCCTGGTTGCTAGTGTTATGTTTCTCTTGTATTATTGCCAATTAAGCAAGTTTAGATATATTGTTTGTCTGTTAGGTAGAGGAATAAAGCCTCTTTAGGCATGCACTTCAACCTAAGAACGAGCATTTTTTTTTAAAATATCAGAATAGGCGTTTATGTCAATAAACATGAAAAATAAGAGAATTAACAGATTAGATTAGGAGAATATAAGAATTGTGTCAAATATCATACTAACTAGGGTAGCATTCTAAGACAAATAAAATATATTTTCAAAGTAGAAGATTTCAAATTGAAGTTTCTAAAATGGTGGATAAGATTCGAGATCAGGATGCAGTTTCTAAAATGTTGGATAAGATTCGAGATCAAGATGCAGTTTCTAAAATGTTGGATAAGATTTTAGATCAGGATGAAATTTCTAAAATGTTGGATAAGATTCGAGATCAGGAATTCTTGATGGTGTTCATATCCATTGCTGAAGTCGGGATTTCTATGCTGCGCTACTGCTGCACACATTTCAAACTGTGTCGTGTGCTGAAAACCCTGCATTAATTACTGGTCAACACACATCGTATCATACGTTGTGTGCTGTAGATAGGCCCGTGGCTCCGTGTCCAGATCCGCTGTAGCCATTCTCTGTGTTGTTATTGTTGTTGCCATTCCTTGGCCTGCGCTGTGGAAGTGATGAGGATGATGCTGCTGCTGCTGGAATTGAAGAGGGTCCTTTATTGACAATCTGCTATCAAGTGTTCTGTGGATTTACACTGATGGCACCGTTTTGGTAGAGGGCCGTGAGGGCACTTTGCTGCGATGTGGTTTGCAAAGTCTCTTGTACACCGTAGATGAATATAATACAATACCTGTAAGAGATGAATACATTACAAATACACTGTAAGAGATGAATACATTACAAATACACTGTAAGAGATGAAGACAATACAAATACACTGTAAGAGATGAACACATTACAAATACACTGTAAGAGATGAATACAATACAAATACACTGTAAGAGATCAATTTAAAATAAAAATTTCGATTCAGAAGCACTTGAGCTTTCAGCTCTTCGGCTCGGTGCCATGGTCATCATAACCCTTCGGTTCGGTGCCACGAACAGGAATACAGAAATACGTTTTAAGAGAGGTATAAGAGAGGTATAATATTATACCTCTCTTAAATGCAATTCTCATCATTCTTCTGTAAAACCACATCTCTGGAGGCCACAGAGTTATGGTTTTACAGAAGAATGATGAGAATTCCACGGCTCTAAAATCACTAATGTTGAGGTGTTGAATGAGATCAAAACACAGAGAAGGCTTATTATCAATATAAGAAAGAGGCAGTCATCATTTTTCAGGCATGTGATGAGGAGGGAAGGTTTAGAACACAATGTGACAACCGGTAAAATCGAGGGTAGACGAGACAGGGGAAGACAGACAGAGAGAGAAAATGTTGGTTAGCCTGACTTCATGGTACGGTAGAGCGTCAATATCTGAGTTGATAGCAAACACCAACGACAGAGATTTGTGAAGATCCATGATCGCCTACGCCAGCCGGCACGGCACCTGATGATGATGATTATCATAGCACTCCGGACTTGTCCATATGTGCTCCGATCTCCGTCTCAGCAAATCCAGCAGCGTCCAGCGACCTAACACGCTAGTTCGATGTTGATTAATCATCATATTTAGTATGTCGTTCTTTTCGGGCTGCACCAATATTGACACTCATCTCTCTCAATCTGGTCAGCGAGTTGGATTCACAGCCCTCTGTTCGGAAAGACTCTCTCAATGCGTGAAGAATGTCATTTCGATCCATGGCAGCTCCTCTGATATTGTAATTTTGTTTGCGGATGCTCAGATTTACTCGTGAAATGAGGACGCGTCCGCAATAATGAGGACGTATGGCAACATTAGCTCATCAAGACTTCCAAATAGCTTTGCGTGGATGTATGTCTCTGTTGTCCAGTGTTCTTTCAGCAGAGGATTCATCACGCAACAATCTTGCAAGATGTGGTCGGAGTGTTCGGAGTTTTTTGGGGTGTCGTTTTTCCCACTACATTGGTCGTTCGTCTATTTCTGCGTTTACACTTCTGTCCGTCAATACCGTCACACAAAGGACTCACTTCATAATAATCTTTTTCTTTTTCGAACGCTTCATTTCGAATACTTGTTAACCACTCTGTGTGATTTGAGTCTAAGAGCGATTGTACGTTGTGCCAGTTATGCGCCTACAATTCTTTGATTCCCTTACTGACCCGACACTGCACGGGCTACTTCATAATCATGACTCTGAATTACCACGACTAGTTTCCTGGTTTATTTTGTAACAGACTCCACTGCTAAATCATTTTTAATTTGAAAATATTACCTGATTTTTCTTGGCTTTTTCCGGGACATTGGTCGTCTGTCGCTGCCCTTACACTCCTGCCCGCCTACACCACACACAAAAGTGGACTCAACGCCCTGACTTGACGGTTTACTTTCAAACTCCACACGTTCACCTTCCGCTAGACTGCGGAAACCATTTTTAAAGATGGTGGTCTGAGGATGAAAACCGACTTGGTTGTTCGTATTGATACAAGAGAATACTACAGTAAAATAAAAAGGCTGGTTAATATAAATACACTATTGGCACTACTACTCTGGTCTCAACAAAATGACAATACGACAAATAGTAGCAGCAAAATAGTGGACAACAACAAAATCAATGCAAAGCAAGGCTGCAGTAAAACTGAAATGAAAATCGTGGCGTATCCTTTACAGAACGTCGCTATCACCCACAGTAAACTAGTCGTTGATTTTTCTAGGCATCAGATATACGTTCAATAGTTTGTCATTGCTTCCTGAACGGTGAGGTTTATTTTTATTCGTTCGTAAAAATCCACGCGACTGAGTGGTTACCGAGGTCCAAATTAGGGGTGTAAAGAATAGAACCAGGTACCTGCCACGAATGTCGTAAGAGGAAACCAAGGAGGTTGGGCTTGGGGCTAGCCACCCACACCGTAAAAAACACTAGATAGCTTCAGAAACCACAACCAGGAAAATTCATAGCTTGCCAACCGAGGAAGAATGACACCGCAAGGAGGGACTCATGGCAAGAAAATGGGGAGATAGTGGAGAGATCTGGAAAAGATCCCCTTAGGAGGGCTTGGAAGGCATTGGTTGCGGACCTATGCCTCCCGAGATATGCCTCTCGACCTTGCCTACTATGCCTCTCGACCTATGCCTCCCGACCTATGCCTCTCGACCTATGCCTCCCGAGATATGCCTCCCTAGAGGTGAAGGGTGAAAAAGACAAATCCATGGGAACACAAGTTTTGACCTGCCAGGGTTCTTTACGCTCAACTTGTACACTGGACCTGCATTTGATCGTCTCCGATAGGACTAGGAACTCGATCTTACCTACACTGATCAATGACCTCTGGAAAAATATCCCGACAACTCCCCGAGGAAGCGAACCGAGTATCTTTGGAATGAGAAACGTGCACCTAACCTCTACGCCACTAGACCCATGTTTATCAAGTACTTTGGAATGAGATACGTGCACCTAAACTCTACGCCACTAGACCCATGGTTATCAAGTACTTTGGAATGAGATACGTGCACCTAACCTCTACGCCACTAGACCCATGTTTATCAAGTACTTTGGAATGAGATACGCGCACCTAACCTCTACGCCACTAGACCCATGTTTATCAAGAATAGTGCACTAAAGATAAAGCGACGTTTGATGAGAATACTCTTTAGGCTGCAGGACAGGTGGGACGAGAGCAAGCATCTACTCTTCCTTTCATCATTTACTTTTATAGTGTGTGGAAGAGAGAGAAACAGAAGACATGTAGCAATTTTTGTGGTGCTTGTTCTAATCACTTACGCCACTTGTAAGCTGATATTATTTTTAAGGCTGTTATGATGCTGCCCATCTTGTACAGGTCTTCTTGCTCTTACATTATACTTTCTATGTGGTTCTCTGTGGTAGGATACCAGCATTCTTGTCAGTATCCAACCATTTAATCTGTTGTTTTATGATGATGACTGATTCACATCCAGTCTTCTTCTGATTCTTCATTTCTAATTTTGTTCTTTGTCACACCTGCAGCCTTAAGACACCTCATCTCTGTCGTTATGATTTTCCGCTCATGGTTGAGATTGGCCATGTTTGACACTGTAACATAGTTGCCAAAATCGTTCTTATAATATTTGCTTTGTTTGGCTGTTACATAATATGTTGGCATATTAGTGCTTATTGCCAGTTGACACTGGTTAGTGCTGCATCATTACTGTTTATTGGCTGTTATCTGATGCATGTGTTCCATCATTACTGCTTTTTGCTCTGTTACTCATAGTACTTTCATACTGTGTTATTGGCCAGTGAACTGGTACATATGTTGGACCATCATTAATCTGTTATTCTGTTTGAACTGTAATGGATCACATCAATCTTTTTCATGTTTCCTTCATTTGGCTATTCTGCTTTATTGCCATGCTTTTGACACTGTACATAGTGATTGCCATCATTAGTGACTGTTATTGGCCATGTTTGACACTGGTAACATAGTACTGGCCAGAAAATCGTTCTTATAAGATTTGCTTTAGTTTTTAGCTGTATAATATATATATAATAATATATTATGTGACAATAACTGTCCCAGTGCCTGAGTTAGCTTTTCTGCATCGATTGCTGAGCAATGCTAGGCTATGTTTCAATATAGATATTGATTATGTTTCTGCTTCATATACTTGTAATCAAGATTACATATACATATCGATATCGTATTCGATTCGTGAATAATGAAAATCGAATTTTCTCTCTAATGATCTAGGAGCGCTTAGCTCTTGATCTGCAATAAAATATCCGCCCTGTGTTGCCCTCGCAAGGGGAGTAAAGAATAGTAACACTGTGACCTACAGGGCATATCGTAAGAGGCGACTGAGTTAGGGTCAGAAAGCTACGCTAGTAAATAAAAGCGTCGCAGAAATCGGATGTGCTTGCTACCTGTAGGCGTATAACTGGCACAACGTACAATCGATCTAAGATCACAAGGCAAAATGGGATAAAGAACACCCAAAACACAACAAGAACGATGGATATTACCAACTGTCCAGAAGGGACCAGACAGCTATACTTCGTCTCCGGACGGGTCACAACAGAATGAGACACCACCTGTACATTAAATTCAAAATAAGCACCAACGACCTGTGCCCCTGTGGCTTGGCAAGTACGACAACAGAACACATCCTACAGTACTGCCCCCAGTATGCAGACCTGAGAAGAAAGAGGTGGCCCACTTACACCAGCATCCAAGACAAACCGTATAGCGTGGCTGATAATCTGAAGCAGATGGCTGTCTTTAATAGAGAATCCGAAATCCCAATCTAGTGAGAATGTAGAATGTATGGCGTGGCTGATAATCTGAGGCAGACGGCTGCCTTTATTAGAGAATCCGAAATCCCAATCTAGTGAGAACGCAGAAGAAGATCACATACAAATCACAAAGAGCGGTTTAACAATTGCTCGATATGCAGCGTTCCAAGCAGAAGATATATGGTGCTAAAGAGTCTGTGAAATTTCTAACCCGCCCGGACAGAAGCCAGGACTGGATTGCCTTATCACTGGGGGACGAGAGTGCTTTTCCACCTTGCTATTGGATATACTACGTTGTTACCAGTAAGAGAAAGAAAATCCTTATACGTATATTTAAAAAAAAAATTAAAACATTTCTTTGAAAAAAAACAGAAGTTGATGGTAAATTGAATTTTTAAATACAATTTTACATTTTTGTTGTCTATACTTTGTACTAAAACGCGAACTTTGCTGAGGGAGACGAGCAATATCTGGATCAAAACAATCGATCTTCTTCGAACCGCTCCATATCGACGACTTGTTAAACCGACTTGTGATTTGTAAGCGATCCGAGTCTAAGAGTGATTGTACGCTATGCCAGTTATGCGCATACAAGTAGGCCAGCACATCCGATTTCTGTTACGCTTTTAATTTACTAGGTAGCTTCCTAGGTCCCTACCGTAGTCGTCTCTTACAACAAGTCTTGTAGGTTGCAGTGTTACTATTCTTTGCTTCCCTGCGAGCCTCGGAAACACACGGGTGAACTCCATTGATGAGATTGAGCAAGCTGCCAAGGACAGAGCGATATGGAGAAATTATTTGCAGGTCCTATGTAACGTTTAACGGTACGAGAGGGGTACATATATATATATATGGCCTTTTTCGTCTTTACAAACGGTCAATTGGCAAGTGTTTTACTATGACAACTTCTGAGTTGGCGCTTGTCTCTCTCGTCGTATAGCTCATCCCTAAATCTCTTTCAAAAGATTCTGCAGATTTGCGTAATGTTGTTTTCCACATAACTCGGTCATCAGCTAGTTTTCTCCATTTGTTGGAACACACACACACATATATATATATATATATATACTAGTAGTTTTACTCGCTCTTCGCACGGGGAATAACACTTTTACAGTTACATTTGTTATCCTTTTCCGCTGATCTTCCAAGTCGTTCCTCTTTAGTTTCTCAATCGTCTTTACACTCCTCCGACGCTTGTAGTCAAGTATAATAACTAATCTTTCCTCCTCTGTCTCCATGTTTCTGGTCTTCATTTTTCTTTTCTCATCATTCTCAAACCACATATTTCTAACTTTATTAGTTACGATAGTTCTACGAAATTGTATCATTTCCGAAATTTCAAAGTCCCAAACCGTGTGAGACTGAGCATATTAAAGAAACATATACCGTCCCCTCAAAATCGGCTGAAATTACAATTGGCAAATTGAATTTATTCAGATTATAAACTTATCGATGTGTTTATATTAACAAAATTTGGCCCCAGCGTGAGAAGTCTTTTTAAAAAATTGCCCTGAGCATGAATTGAACTTATGAATTAAGCCATGCGCTTACCTTACAAAATGTGTGTTAAAATACGTTATAATAATAATAGTTGTCATCTATCGCTTTAACATGTGAACAGTACCTAAAAACAGGGCTTCTCCTTTTTCGGTTTTAAAGTTTTCACGTCCATTTTATAAAGTTGGAATTTAGATATAGAGACGAACCAAAAGGCCAGTTTTATAATTTTTGCATCTTCCTATCTATGAAAGCTACCCTCTTGCCAAATGTCAAGTCCATGTGATGTCCACAGATATCTTAAAACAATGAGAACAGACACACACACAATTAAATTCTTTTCATTCTTATAATATAGATATAGATATATACTTTATATTAAGTGAATTCTTATTCAATGTATATCTTACCTGATGCACGAACACATCCAAGCCTCCATCATCAGGTGTGACGAATCCCCATCCCTTGGCCACGTTGAACCACTTGCAAAACCCCTGTCGCCTGACGGGCCCTCCTCCTCCGCCTGCAATAAATAGCGAAACAATATGTGTCAGCGCATCACGTGGCTGAATGTAATCGATACTAACTGTCATCAGAGGTGTCAAAGGTTAACCAATCCGGATAGATTGTATCCTGGCCATCACTCAGCTCTGACTGTCTACCTTATGATTGATTGATCTATCGATCGGTGTCAGTTGGCATTTGTCCTATCCTAGATGACAAATCAGATATGATACCTGGTTAGAATATAATAGTGGTCATCGCAAACGATGATGACAACAGCCTCATACGTGTGTTAACCGTCCATTGCAAACGATGATAACAACAGCTTCAAATGCGTGGTAGCCGTCCATCGCTAGCGATAATGACAACAGTCTCATACGTGTGTTAACCGTCCATCGCTAGCGATGATTTCAACAGCCTCATACGTGTGTTAACCGTCCATCGCAAACGATAATGACAACAGCCTCACACTTGTGTTAACCGTCCATCGCAAACGATGATGACAGCAGCCTCAGACGTGTATTGTTTCACCTATCTGGTATTTTATTAAGTAAGAGAGTAAGATCCTGGAACATAATTCCCTACCACATATGCATCATATAAAAGTTAATTGCATATCCTTTACAGAACTTTACAAATCAACCCCAGCTTTTTAACGCTGTTTGTGATTTTTCTAGGCATTATTACGTTCAGTAGTTTGCCATTGTTTTCTGAACGGTGGTGCCATCGTTCTTTTGTAAAAATCCAAACGCGAAACAAATTGCCACCAAATCGTCCGCAGCGAGATTCGAACTCAGAACGTCGGGGTTAATAGACCGAGTCGCTATCCCTAGCAGCATATACTATAATATAACTTATCAGACGTTATACTACAAATTGAGGTTTTCTTTCGCAAATCTTACCAGTAGATAAAAATAATGGCAACGAATAAAACAAGCATGACAACGAATAAAACAAGCATAACAACGGATAAACCAATCATGACAACGGATAAACCAATCATGACAACGGATAAAACAAGCTTGGCAACAGATAAAATAAGCATGGCAACGGATAAACCAATCTCGACAACGGATAAAACAAACATGGCAACGAATAAAACAAGCTTGGCAACAGATAAAATAAGCATGCAACGGATAAACCAATCTCGACAACGAATAAAACAAGCATGACAACGGATAAAACAAGCATGACAACGGATAAAACAAGCATGACAACGGATAAAACAAGCATGACAACGGATAAAACAAGCATGGCAACGAATAAACCAATCACAAAGGATAAAACAAGCATGGCAACGAATAAAACAAAATGGCAACGAATAAAACAAAATGGCAACGGATAAAACAAGCACAACAGGTATTTATTTTCAACGGAGAAAAAATATAAAATGTTGAATATCTTGGTCGATGCTAACAACAGATGGAAATGTTAAATATCTTGGTCGATGCTAACAACAGATGGAAATGTTGAATATCTTGGTCGATGCTAACAACAGATGGAAATGTTGAATATCTTGGTCGATGCTAACAACAGATGGAAATGTTGAATATCTTGGTCGATGCTAACAACAGATGGAAATGTTGAATATCTTGGTCAATGCTAACAACAGATGGAAATGTTGAATATCTTGGTCGATGCTAACAACAGATGGAAATGTTGAATATCTTGGTCGATGCTAACAACAGATGGAAATGGGATGAAGGAAATTTAAAAAAAAACAACCTGGCTTACACAAAAATTAACAACTAAAAGTAATATGTAACGGAACTGATAAAAAAAACAAAGCTCAGAATACTAAGAGCATGCATATTCCCAGTGGCAACGTATGCGTGTGAAGCATGAACATTTAATAAGACAGTGGAAAAACATACGAGCTTTTGTATATCAGAAGATTCGTATATCATAGACAAAGAAGAGACCACACAGATCTATCCAGAAAGGACTCAAAATCACGAGAACTGGATGATGCTACAAAAATAAGAATGACAGAATTGAAGTATTTTGGACATATAAAGAGACACGAAGGGTTGAAAAAGACCATTGTGCAAGGATGCATCCAGGCAAACCGAAAAGGAAGACCATTGAGATGTTCTCATGATGCAACTGGTGATTTGAGCATGATGACTGCAGACAACCAGATTGATTGGTTGACTGAACCATCATCATCATTGCACTTCGGTGAGTAACCCTGTTGCTCCTATCTGTTTTTTTACACAGGAAGCGACAGTGCACGGACTCCATAGCACCGGCGTGGATCCTCTATTTCGAAGATGATGAAAATATTGTGTAGAAATGTTATTATTTAATGTTCCTAATGAATTTTGCCGGGCTTTGAACTGCGAAATTAAAATGGCGCTTGTTCCACTGTTTATAATGAGATTTCGATATTGACGTCTTTCGTTCCTACAAGTTACTTTTCAGCGTAGCAACTGTGAGACCGTTGTCACCACGTATATAAAACGAGCAATGTTCAACACAATCTTTCTCCCCACATTATGCTATCAGTGTCAAAACTAGACGCTGACATCAAATGATAGAGAGAAAACTAGTCACGACAAAGATGAAATGTCAGACAGAATGCTGGGAGTATCAGGAAAAGACCGATTTAGAAATGAAGACATCAGGGAAAAGGTGAGTTCAACAACAGTACAAGACTTCATCAAGAAACAACAAATTAAATGGTTTGCCACATAAGCAGATTACCAACAGACAGAAGAATAAAGTGGGTTTAACTACTTAATAAGAATGCATCAAAACTCTACAGTATACAGTCTTCTACAACAGAACATCAAGGGGAAAAGGCGACAGGAAGACCACAAAAAAGATGGTTAGAAGGCATAGCAGAATCCTGTCAAAGATATATAAAAAAAATCACCCAAGCCACTGGACAACAACCCGGTAGCCGTGTGACGACAAAATAAGTGGGCCTCAAAGAGCAATGTTACTCCGATACAGTGGATATAAAGTAAAAGACCGTCCACTGCAAAAGGTGAACCCAGCGTTAACAGAGGCGGCGAAAAACACTTTATGAAGCGCACACAAAAGCCCGTTGTATATATCGTTTCTTATCCTGAACGGTGTGAGACAAAACAGGATTAGAGAGAAAATTTTAAATTGTGGGGACCATGTTGCCGTCTTGGAAAAAAAAATTCATAGTTTAGCAAAACGGGATGTTGTCTATGGAAATTAAAACCCAACAAATAGGATGCAACACTCGGTGGGATATCCACATCGCTTGTGCCTCGTGTAAGATGATACGACTCCGAAACTTTTGCTACATACTAATATCATTTGCTGGTGTATATTTATACATATATATATATATATATACTACTATTACTATTATTATTCTATATATATATATGAATTATAATTTATTAATGAGTTTATATTTCCTCATTAACTTTCCTAGATTAGGCAAACTAAAAATAACATTGCATGACAATGTAATGATATATAGTAATTAACACTACTGGGGTAAATTACAAGGTAATTTATAGCTATGGAAATGTATTCAGTTATAATTTGTAATGAAAGTATATATCTAGATAATGGGTTCCCAAAGTGGGCTGTACAGCCACCAAGTGGGCGCTGAAGCCTTCCATGGAGGCGTTAGTCGGTTCAGAAGCATTTGGGGAGGTTTTTTTCGTGATTTTGCTATTTAATCATCATTTACAATTTGAATTCTGCAATTTAATTCATCTTATGTCCATGATTCACGATTCATTTTTTATTTCATTTATATAATTATTTGAAAATTGACCTTGTATGGCAGATATATATTTCAATTTTCTATGTCAAAGTGAAAATAGAGCATGTATATATATATATATATATATACTGTCAAAGTAAAATAGAGCATGTATATATATATATATTAATTACTGTCAAAGTAAAATAGAGCATGTATATATATATATATATTACTGTCAAAGTAAAATAGAGCATGTATATATATATATATATATATATTACTGTCAAAGTAAAATAGAGTATGTATATATATATATATATATTACTGTCAAAGTAAAATAGAGCATGTTATATATATATATATATTACTGTCAAAGTAAAATAGAGCATGTATATATATATATATATATATATATATATATATATATATTACTGTCAAAGTAAAATAGAGCATGATATATATATATATATATATATATATATATATATATATATATATATATATATATATATATATATATATATATATATATATACTGTCAAAGTATAGTAAGATGAGTTTCTGTGAAGTAACGGAAGCAAAGAATATGATCAATAAACAGTAGAACAAGTATTAAGAGCTTCCGCAAAAAGAAATTGACAAACACAGGATTCGAACCACTTACCATCATTTCTTACCACACAGAGCGATGGTTGTGTTGGTAAGAAACCTCGTATTACTAGGATAGGCAATGGGTGTTGTAAGAAACCTCGTATTACTAGGATAGGCAATGGTTGTGTTGGTAAGAAACCTCGTATTACTAGGATAGGCGATGGTTGTGTTGGTAAGAAACCTCGTATTACTAGGATAGGCAATGGATGTGTTGGTAAGAAACCTCGTATTACTAGGATAGGCAATGGATGTGTTGGTAAGAAACCTCGTATTACTAGGATAGGCAATGGTGTTGTAAGAAACCTCGTATTACTAGGATAGGCAATGGTGTGTTGTAAGAAACCTCGTATTACTAGGATAGGCGATGGTTGTGTTGGTAAGAAACCTCGTATTACTAGGATAGGCGATGGTTGTGTTGGTAAGAAACCTCGTATTACTAGGATAGGCAATGGATGTGTTGGTAAGAAACCTCGTATTACTAGGATAGGCAATGGGTGTTGGTAAGAAACCTCGTATTACTAGGATAGGCAATGGATGTGTTGTAAGAAACCTCGTATTACTAGGATATGCAATGGATGTGTTGGTAAGAAACCTCGTATTACTAGGATAGGCAATGGATGTGTTGGTAAGAAACCTCGTATTACTAGGATAGGCAATGGATGTGTTGGTAAGAAACCTCGTAATACTAGGATAGGCAATTGGTGTTGTAAGAAACCTCGTATTACTAGGATAGGCAATGGGTGTTGGTAAGAAACCTCGTATTACTAGGATAGGCAATGGGTGTTGTAAGAAACCTCGTATTACTAGGATAGGCAAGTAAGAAACCTCGTATTACTAGGATAGGTAAGTAAGAAACATCGTATTACTAGGATAGGCAAGTAAGAAACCTCGTATTACTAGGATAGGCAAGTAAGAAACCTCGTATTACTAGGATAGGCAATGGATGTGTTGTAAGAAACCTCGTATTACTAGGATAGACAATGGATGTGTTGGTAAGAAACCTCGTATTACTAGGATAGGCAATGGATGTGTTGGTAAGAAACCTCGTATTACTAGGATAGGCAATGGATGTGTTGGTAAGAAACCTCGTATTACTAGGATAGGCAATGGGTGTTGTAAGAAACCTCGTATTACTAGGATAGGCAATGGATGTGTTGGTAAGAAACATCGTATTACTAGGATAGACAATGGATGTGTTGGTAAGAAACCTCGTATTACTAGGATAGGCAATGGGTGTTGTAAGAAACCTCGTATTACTAGGATAGGCAATGGGTGTTGTAAGAAACCTCGTATTACTAGGATAGGCAATGGGTGTTGTAAGAAACCTCGTATTACTAGGATAGGCAATGGATGTGTTGGTAAGAAACCTCGTATTACTAGGATAGGCAATTGGTGTTGTAAGAAACCTCGTATTACTAGGATAGGCAATGGTTGTGTTGGTAAGAAACCTCGTATTACTAGGATAGGCAATGGGTGTTGTAAGAAACCTCGTATTACTAGGATAGGCAATGGGTGTTGTAAGAAACCTCGTATTACTAGGATAGGCAATGGTGTGTTGTAAGAAACCTCGTATTACTAGGATAGGCAAGTAAGAAACCTCGTATTACTAGGATAGGCAAGTAAGAAACCTCGTATTACTAGGATAGGCAAGTAAGAAACCTTGTATTACTAGGATAGGCAAGTAAGAAACCTCGTATTACTAGGATAGGCAATGGATGTGTTGGTAAGAAACCTCGTATTACTAGGATAGGCAATGGATGTGTTGGTAAGAAACCTCGTATTACTAGGATAGGCAATGGATGTGTTGGTAAGAAACCTCGTATTACTAGGATAGGCAATGGATGTGTTGGTAAGAAACCTCGTATTACTAGGATAGGCAATGGGTGTTGTAAGAAACCTCGTATTACTAGGATAGGCAATGGTTGTGTTAGTAAGAAACCTCGTATTACTAGGATAGGCAATGGGTGTTGGTAAGAAACCTCGTATTACTAGGATAGGCAATGGGTGTTGGTAAGAAATAAGAGTAAATGGTTGGAATCCTGTGTTTGGAAATATGTTGTTTTCGAAAGCTTTTAATACTTGTACACTGTCTATTTATTGATCAAAGAATAGTACCACTGTGACCTACAAGACATATCGTAAGAGGCCAGTAAGGTTGCGATATAGGGAAGCTACCCTAGTAAATAAAAACGTCGCAGAAATCGGATGTGCTGGCCTACTTGTAGGTGCATAACTAGCACAATATACAATCGTTTTAAAGCTCAGATCACATACAAGTCACACAGAGTGGTTTAATAAGTGGTTGATATGGAGCGTTCAAAGAAGAAGAAACGGTTACTGGTTACTAGACTGACGTCATTACACTCCGGTTAGACCCATAAGTGCTCAGTCTTTCCCAACATATATCGAAGAGTATGCATAGTGATAGCTCCCTTGACTTGCTGGTTACAAAACTCTTCACTCTGCCCTCAGGCATCCAGTTCTACCTGTACAACGGGTAACTCAAAACTGTTTCAATCGCTAGATCGATTCAACATCCATTTTAGTGTCTTCATCCAACAGCCAGTCACGAAGAGACCGAAGAACATCCCCTTATCCATCTTCAACTCCCCAACAATCAATAATGTTGATGCAAGACTGTCCGTTCTCTTATTGCCGCTATATATATATATATATATATATATATATATATATATATATATATATATATATATATATATATATATATATATATATATATATCATACAGGTGTTCAAGATTAAAGCAGCCCCATTGACAAATCGAAAGTTGCCAAATAATCTATCGCGTTATGTTTATGTACTATTTAAACCGGTTCTGACTAGCTCGTTTTACGTCACATTTGTTCATCGTCCCTTCCCGCACTACAATTACATACCGTCACATAACCTTGACCTATACTACGTCATAACTGAACCTTCTCATGTTCATACATATATGCCAGATTGACTCCATTCACAGGCTGTATTATCTTGAACGCCCTGTATAAGTACTGGTTGCGTTCTTAAAAATGCTCGTCTGCAGGGCTAGACAAATGGTGCTGTAAGAAATAAGAGTTTGTGGTTCCAATCCTGTGTTTGGTCATTTGTTTTTTCCGTAAGCATCTAAACTTGTTCACTGTCTACGTCTTGATCATATCCATTGGCTTCCTCTTCTTCCCCTGAGGTTCTTAAAACTCGTTCTCTTCTGTTTGCCGCGAACACCCGCTTGCCCAGCACAGTAGATCCACATGAGAGACTTTGGAGGTTAGAAATCTCTCAAGAACAGGTTGCATCATCTACCTGCTTTTTCGATTCTTCTTCTGCGTTCGGGGGGAACATTCACCTTATCCATTTTCTACTCCATCAACAATCGATGATGTTGATACAAGCATATCCGCCCTATCATTGCCGCATGTGCAAACGCCCGCATACCCAGAACAGAGATCCACATGAGACCTTTGGAGGTTAGAAATCTCTCAAGAACAGGTTGCATCATCTACCTGCTTTTTCGATTCTTCTTCTGCGTTCGGGGTCGGGGGACATTCCCTTATCCAATTCAACTCCATCAACAATCGATGATGTTGATACAAGCATATCCGCCCTATCATTGCCGCATGTGCAAACGCCCGCATACCCAGCACAGTAGATTCACGTAAACCTATGAAAGCTCAAATGTTAATTCAAGAAACAGTCAAATGTAATCAAATGGAATATAATGCTTCATGGCTGTGAGTTGTGGGAGGTATTATCACATTTTGCGTGGGCGATAAGTGATAGTTTCACGTCTCGATTCTTCTTCTTCTTCAAACCCTTCACATCGAATAAGTGTTAACCACTCTTTGTGATTTGTATGTGATCCAAACCTAAGAACGATTATACGTTGTGCCAGCACATCCGATTTCTGCAATGCTTTTTATTTACTACGTTAGCTTCTCTAGGTCCCTACCTCAGTCGCCACTACGATGTTCTGGTAGGTGCAGTGCAGTGCAGGTCGAATTGTTACTATTCTTTGCTCTCCTTGAGAGCCATGGCAACACACGGGCGACTCAACGAACACAAACTTTTAATCCCTTACATTATAAACAAACAAACAATTAAGGATTTAATCCTGTTATCAACATTTTTCAGTCAGATATGAGGATATCTTCTTCTGCGTTCTCACTAGATTGGGATTTCGGATTCTCTAATAAAGGCAGCCGACTGCCTCAGATTATCAGCCACGCCATACAGTTTGTCTTGGACGCTGGTGTAAGTAGGCCACATCTTTCTTCTCAAGTCTGCATACTGGGGGCAGTTCTGTAAGATATACTTCCTATGATTTCTGCTTCCCCGTTTGTGCCGACCTCTTCCCACAGTAAGTTTTGGCCACCCTTGTGATGGTAGGTCTGACATTCTTACTGCGTGGCTAAATCTCCGATGCAGATTGGCGACCGTAGAATCCGTTATCCCATTCCTCATTGTGAGGGTCGTTGCACCATGTTATGCGCCTTACGGCATGGTGCATCCGTTTTCTGCAATCATTTCTTTCGGGTTAGCATTCCTAGCGGACACGTGCATCCGATTTCAGCCAAACCTCTTAGTCGCCTCTTACGACATGCATGGCAGGTAACAGTAGTTCTATTCTTTACAGTCCAAATTTGGGCCCCGGTAACCACTCGGGCGAGATAGGAGGATATTAGTGGGAAGGATCGCCTGTGTATCGCCTGGGCTCGGAAGAGGAGCAAAGAATAGTAACACTGTGACATACATGGCATGTCGTAAGAGGCGTCTGAGGTAGGGACCTATGGAACCTACCCTAGTAAATAAAAAGTATCGCATAAATCGGATGTGCTGGCCTACTTCTAGGAGCATAGCTGGCACAGCGTACAATCGCTCTTAGGCTCGGATCACATACAAATCAGAAAGAGTGTAACAAGTGATCGAAATGGAGCGTTGAAGAAGAAGATGGGAAGCTATCAGTAAGAAATCGTACAAGGAAGAGAGAAAGAGACGATGATGAAGTATACAGAAAAGAATGAGAAATACTATAGTCCAGCAGCTGAGTACAAACAGCCACTTCTTTCATCTTCTTCTTCGTTCTCAATAGATTAGAAATGTCTGATTATCTAATAAAGGCCCCAGTATGCCTCAGATTGTCGTCACAGACTAGAATAGCATAACGATGTCAAGAAACCATGAGAAGTTAGCCTAGGCCATAGGTTCCCAAACTTTTTCGAGCCACCGCACACTTTGCAAGACATCAATTTTGTAACGCCTCCCCCTTCTGTATAAGTTTCCCGCGTTCAAGCTGTGTGATATTTTCGACGTAACTAACAACTAATGATATATTACTGCGCCATTAAATTATGGAAAAAAGTAGTGGCCAATATGTGATTCATCTTGAACAGTTATTTTTAGTGGAAAATCACGAAAATAATTTATTTTTAAATAAATAGTAATTTATTCTATAAGGACCCCCAATGCTTCTGAATCCACTATCTCTCTCCTTCCCCTCCCCAGGAAGACTTCAGCGCCCACCACTAGCGGGTCGGTATCGCCCACTTTGGGAACCTATGGCCTAGACGCATGACCATACTGAACTCTATTTGAACTCCAACCATCACTGCAGATAGAGCCTTGTGCCGATCGATGTGTCCAGAGTTACTAAAAGACACAAGTGTAGTGTGTGTGTGTTAGTGCAAGTGCGCACGCATAAGGGGCTAACTAGATTATCACGCGTACAAAAAAAAACTTAACTCTTTCGTCCTGCTGAGCCAATTTACCGGCTCTCGTTACTTTTGAAGATGGCGTAAAACCGCTATACTATAGTTCGTTCTAAAATTCGTGAACATCTTTACCGACCAATATAAAATCCTCCACTTGACAGAAATTATTGATTTTAACATTTTTTCTATAGATAACAGTGACGGCCTTTATAAAGTATTTTTTGCCCTCCCAAACATTTAGTCTTGTAATATTTTACCTATATGTTATTACTAAAATAACAGCGATCTTGATTTGGCATACAAGAAGATGTTTAGCAGTACGGTTGTCAATTTTTTCTATATATTACCTATTTCCGTGTCACACGTGCTGCAATTCATCGCAAGTAAAGATCAGGGAAACCCGTGGAATTCATAAGTTAACAATGTATCCCAACGAGTGTCAATGGCGTAAGCACACACTATTATTTTCATTGATAAAAGTGGAAGGTGACATTTGTTCACTGTCACATTTCTTGTTATAATATGTAATAGGGATACGCCTTTGCAAACATTCGCCACCATTTTGTGTATTACTGTACATTCTAAACTTTGATGATCCTTTTGTTGCGCCTATGCAAAATTATATAACAAAAAACACGCATTTGCATCAACTAAGCTACCTACCAATTAGTTAATTACATTAATTCGTAAGGTCGTGAGGTATATAAGACTGCTTGCATATGTCGGGTATATTTCGTACAAATTAATGTGGCTAAGTGGCACAGCCCTTTGCCTTGTGAGTTGAAGGTCGTGTGTTCGAGTCCAGACCGCGCCATTATGTTCACGAGTAGTTTTTTTTCCAGAGACCCCTAGGATTGTTGCTGAAGCTAGGGAGTTCATGCTTTGTGCAATACTCTCAGCAGGTGGTGTGCCATTTCTGCGGAGAGGGACCGAGCCGTATGGGGTAAAACCCGGTGCAATGAAATCAATCCTTCGGCAAACCTTGTGTGTTCATGAATTTTGGAACGAACTATAGTTTAGTATACACTACAATGTAAACGAGTCCGGAGGTGAAAATCAATTATGGAGTCAATGGGTAATATTCAGAAATGATATAGTTCTGAAGTCGAGGAGACATTCTGTTCATTCGTCCCCAGACAAATTTGTCATCATAGATGGCATGATTTATATTTGAAATGACCCTACAATACGGAGGTGGTATTTTTAGTATAGGAATTCTTGAACCGAACTCAGAGGGACAAAGGAAAAGAAGGAGGCCTAGAACTTCGGGTAGACGAGATTTAGAGGCAGCTGAAGATAGGAAGACTTGGCAGACGTTGGTTTGGGAGGGGGAGATATGTCCAACCAATGTTAAAGGTGAAGGAGAGAGATTCCTGAATCTGTGTTTTAAAGAGGTTTTAAAGCCGAAGGATTGCCTTCATTGCACCGGGCTTTACCCCATATGGCTCGGTCCCTCTCCGCAGAAATTGCACGCCACTTGCCGAGAGTATTGCGCAAAGCACGAACTCCGTAGCTCTAGCAACAATCCTAGGGGCCTCTGGGGGAAAAAACTGCACTCGTGAACAGAACGGCGCAGTCCGGATTCGAAACCATGTCCTTCGACTGACACGGCAAAGGTTTTAACCACTCAGCCACAGAGACCCACAATCTGTGTATGAAGTAGGGATACAAACATGTTACTGGGTTCGATATTCTTGTTCAAAATGTCATTACATTATTTATTGATTCAAGATTCAATTACATTAGATTTAACACTGCTTCTTCCATCCGTGTATCGCCAGTGCTAACGTTGTGACAAGGCGTATATAGGTGAAACTGGCAAAAGACTTTGTGACCGTTTCGACCAACGCTTATGTGATATACGCCAATGTTCTGTGACCCAAGTTTAGTAGCCACTCATTTCAATAGAACGGACCATTTGGGAGCTCGCGATATCCAAGTCACAGCCATCCGATCATGTTCCTATGATGATCGTAGTCGATTTGCTCTAGAGAATTGTTTTATATCTTTATATAGTACCTTGCGACCTCATGGACTCAACGCACTACATTCCTATGTTTCTTAGTACTTTCTCTTCTCATGCTCCATATTCTATATGTGTATATGTTAAACGTATGTATGTATATGTATATATATATATATATATATATATATATATATATATATATATATATATATATATATATATATATATATATATATATATATATATATATATATAGATTTTCATTGTTTTCTTCTTTTTCCAATTCTAGTTCTTGCATTTATTTCGTTATTTGCTTTTAGTCACAGATTTTCATTTTAGGGCCGTTAGAATGTTATTGTTGAATTCTATATGTAGTGTGTTGTGAAAGAAGTGAAATTCTTTACTTCTGTTGTATCCTTTGCTTGATAAAGACCTTTTGGTCGAAACGTTGCTGTGCATTGTCAATGTTTTTGTAAAACTACAGCACTTTTGTTTTTTTCCGTGTTTCGCGATATAAAATAACACAAAGTAAATGTGTAACACGTTTGTTAACAAGTGTCATATTTTCTTCACTTACTTCACTTACACGCTGGGACTTCATTTACTGGGGCAGTTGTTGTATCTGACTCTCAGTCGATGCAGATCCAGAAGGGCAGGTTTCGGTATGAGTGGATGTCGTCTATAGAAGTTTCTAACCTCCAGCGGCTTACGTGGATATACTGTCCTGGGCATGCGGGTGTTTACGGTAATGAGAGAGCGGACAGGCTTGCATCAACAGCATCGATTGTTGGGGAGTTGAAGATGGATAAGGGGATATTCTTCGGTCTCTTCGAGACTCTCTGTTGGATGAGGACACTAAAATCGATGTTGAATCGATCAAGCGATTTAAGCAGTTTGGAGTTACCCGTTGTTCAAGTCGAACTGGATGCATGAGAGGCAGAGTGAGAGGTGTGTTTAATCAGCGAGCCACAGGAACCATCAGTATGCATACTCTTCGATATCTGTTGGGGAGACTGAGCACCGTCATGAGAGTCTGCCGAGAATATTTCTTTCTTTTCATCAATCTCGTTTTGCCTCACAGCGTCTGGATAAGAGATTTCTAGAACGAGCCCTTTGTGCTACATAAATAGTGTCTTTCGTCGCCTCTGTTATCTCTGAGGTCCACCTTTTGCGTGACTGGCCTTTTGCTTTGTATCCATTGTATCGGAGCAACATTTCTCTTTGAGGTGCACTGTCTGTTGGTAATGTGCGTATGTGGCCGAACCATTTAATTTGTTGTTTCTTGATGAAGTTCAGTACTGATGTTGTACCCACCTTTTTCCTGATGTCTTCATTTCTCAACCGGTCTCTATTTGTTACCCCTAGCATTCTGCGTAGACACTTCATCTCTGTCGTGACTAGTTTTCTTCTATCATTTGATGTCAGCGTCCAGGTTTGGCACTGGTAACATAATGTAGGAGAAAGATTGTGTTGTACAATTCTTTTGTGTTCATGGTGACATGTTTGCATTAAAAAATTGGCGCCATTTGTCCTACCATTTGATTTGTTGCATCTGTGCGGCTAGAAACTAGACATAATAATTCCTCTCATACCGTTATACGTTACATAAGGCCTGCAAGTAATTTCTCCATACCGCTCTATCCTGGGCAACTCGCTCAATCTCCTCCATGGAACTGAGACCGATATTTCTTGCCTCTCTCAGCAAAGTTCGTTTCAGGGTCTCCTTAGGTCGACCTTTCTTTCTTGAACCCTTTGCATCCCACTGCAATGCCTGCTTTGATATTCGTTGATCATTTCTCCTCAAGATGTGTCCAACATATCTCCATCTTCTCTTTCTTATAACAGTTGTCACTAGTGGTTGACCAGACATGTCTCTGATTTCATCACTTCTGAATTCGTTCCATTTTATATTCATTATTTTTCGCAGATATCTATTTTCAAATGCATTCAACTTGCTTTCTATATCTTTAGTCATTTTCCAACTCTCGCTAGCATATGTTAGGATTGATACAACATTTGAATTGCAAAATTCGTAATTTAGTTTTAATACTATATAATTTGCAGTTCCATATTTTATTGACTTTTAAAAGCTGATGTTGCTTTGCCAATTCGTATCATAATTTCTTTTTAACATTTCCTGTACAATCAAAATTGCTACCTAGACATGCTAGAAACTAGACATGCTATAATTAAAAACCGGGAAATTCAAATTACAAAATAATTAGTGCACCCATTGCTAAAACGCCCCAAAAATATAGACATGGCAGTCAAGTGACAACTGATAAATTGCATATTTCTAGCAAATCTCTGTTATCAATATCAAACATGGTCCCTAACTTATTCCCAAGAAAGACAGATCCCAACAAGTGAAATGAAGTGTTTAAGAAACAAACTTAATAAGACGGTATAGATTGAGAAATTAGAACATTAGAAATATCCTTGAAATTCACATCTGAAGTCGGATAAGGCACGCTTGTATAGCGTGGGGAAACTGTAATAAGAAAAACAGGTATTCACGCAAAAAAGCAATCAAAAGCGCCATACCGGGCACCCTGACTACGCCTGAATTCATAGCGGTCGAACGCAAGAAGAAGAAGTTGAAATCACAACATGCTGCATCCAACATATTACAAGTAAATAAAATGGTTCTGTCACCTTATGAGAATGAAATCAGATCTACTACCATCTCATGCATTATAATAACCGGCAACCCGGACTCAGAACCAGAGGAAGACCAAGAACTCGATGGATAGATAATATCACAGATATCCTGCGACATCAAACAAAGACTAACAGAACCAGAGGAAGACCAAGAACTCGATGGATAGATAATATCACAGATATCCTGCGACATCAAACAAAGACTAACAGAACCAGAGAAAGACCAAGAACTCGATGGATAGATAATATCACAGATATCCTGCGACTCAAAAAAGACTAACAGAACCAGAGAAGACCAAGAACCCGATGGATAGATAATATCACAGATATCCTGCGACATCAAAGACTAACAGAACCAGAGGAAGACCAAGAACTCGATGGATAGATAATATCACAGATATCCTGCGACATCAAAGACTAACAACTACAGATACAACACACCTAGCACATGATAGAAAACTGAAACTCCACATGACGCTCCACGGCAAATGTAGATAAGACAAGATACAATAAGTGTTCTTGACTTAACTTGTCAAATGACACAATTTAAATTAACTACTATGACCTTAAGTCAAAGGTCAAACGGTCAGATGACTGCTAAATCGTAAATCTACACAACAACTAATCACATGAATTTAAATGTATCTACCATGTTGATGTGTCATCTCTCCGGTAAAATAAATCTCAGAAAAAACACCGATTACGGAGAGCGTGCTCACATCGATGTGACTGAGCCACAAACACTGGAAATGTCCTGCATGCTAAATCATAAAGTGCGCGCGGTGATTGAGGTCAAAGAAGGTACTGGTTGGACAGTTGACAGAGGCACGTGCTGGAGATGACTATAAAGAAGTTCATGAACCCCGATTGGTGACCACTCCAATTGTTTGACGTCAGTGTCGTTTCTCATTGGAGAGTGGGCACTTCCGTCCACTGTCCATCTGGGCTGATACAGGAAGGGTCCCCAGAAGGTGGGAGAACATTCTAGATAATTAGTACATTTTTTCATTGTACCAGGTCACTTCTAGAAACAGATTTATAATCTGTTCAGTGTTTCTTCTTCTTTTCTATATAATCTGTTCAGTGTTTCTTCTTCTTTTCTATATAATCTGTTCAGTGTTTCTTCTTCTTTTCTATATAATCTGTTTAGTGTTTCTTCTTTTCTATATAATCTGTTTAGTGTTTCTTCTTTTCTATATAATCTGTTTAGTGTTTCTTCTTTTCTATATAATCTGTTCAGTGTTTCTTCTTTTCTATATAATCTGTTCAGTGTTTCTTCTTTTCTATATAATCTGTTCAGTGTTTCTTCTTCTTTTCTATATAATCTGTTTAGTGTTTCTTCTTTTCTATATAATCTGTTCAGTGTTTCTTCTTTTCTATATAATCTGTTTAGTGTTTCTTCTTTTCTATATAATCTGTTTAGTGTTTCTTCTTTTCTATATAATCTGTTCAGTGTTTCTTCTTCTTTTCTATATAATCTGTTCAGTGTTTCTTCTTCTTTTCTATATAATCTGTTTAGTGTTTCTTCTTTTCTATATAATCTGTTCAGTGTTTCTTCTTCTTTTCTATATAATCTGTTTAGTGTTTCTTCTTTTCTATATAATCTGTTCATTGTTTCTTCTTTTCTATATAATCTGGTGTTTCTTCTTCTTTTCTATATAATCTGTTTAGTGTTTCTTCTTTTCTATATAATCTGTGTTTCTTCTTCTTTCTATATAATCTGTTTAGTGTTTCTTCTTTTCTATATAATCTGTTCAGTGTTTCTTCTTTTCTATATAATCTGTTTAGTGTTTCTTCTTTTCTATATAATCTGGTGTTTCTTCTTCTTTTCTATATAATCTGTTTAGTGTTTCTTCTTTTCTATATAATCTGTTTAGTGTTTCTTCTTTTCTATATAATCTGGTGTTTCTTCTTCTTTTCTATATAATCTGTTCAGTGTTTCTTCTTTTCTATATAATCTGTTTAGTGTTTCTTCTTTTCTATATAATCTGGTGTTTCTTCTTCTTTTCTATATAATCTGTTCAGTGTTTCTTCTTTTCTCTAATCATATTTTGTCTCACAGTGTCAGGATATGAAGATGTTTTAGAATGGGCTTTTGTTTGTGCTTCTCTAATCC
>CM036755.1:50868305-50943305 GCA_020796225.1 Arion vulgaris | reverse complement strand
GTTAAACCACTCTTTGTTTTTGCATGTGTCTGAGCATGAGAGCGATTGTTTGTTGTGCTAGTTATGCTTGATTGATTCATTGATTGTTTGAATCACTGCAATTCGTTAAATAACCATTAGCGCTCTGATCTCTTTCTTACACAGGAAGATCTCAGCTGAAGTGCACAAACTCCATAGCACCGGCGGGGATCCCAATGTAAATTTGAAGATGTTGACGATATTATGTAGAAATTTAATTGTTGTTCTTTTCTAATGAATGTTGTTCAGGTAGCGTCTTTCTAGCCTACATTACTCGATTTTGTCCTGCCAAGGATTCTTTCACATACTCAAATTGAATAAAGGACATACGTTTTATCGTCTGTCTCCAATAGGACTAGGAACTTGATCTCACCTACACTGCGATCAAGGATATCTGGAAAAATATACCGATGATAAGCACTTTTTGGAACCACAGGAAAAAGGAGTAGGGAAGACATAGACAGACCTAGAGATACGTAAAACATAGAAAGAATTTGAAAGGATGGCAAGAGAGAGGAAGAGCTGGAATAAGTTTGTTGAAGACCTGTGCTTCGTTGGGAGTTGAAAGGTGAAGAAGAAGAAGAAGAAGAACGAGGAGCAAATGGGTACCTTGGAACGAGAGGTGCCCACCTAACCTCTTCGCCCCTGAGACCCCTCAAATAATAAGCCAGTTATACGCTTACAAATAGGCTAGCACATCCGATTTCTGCCACGCTTTTCATTTACTAGGGTAGCTTTCCTAGGCCCCTACCTCAGTCGTCTCTTACGACATGCCTTCTAGGTCGCAGTGTTACTATTCTTTGCTCCTTTGCAGCCCGCAACACACGGGCCGGATTCAGACCGGATCATCTCTTTATAATGTCAACAAATATCTCAAAACGATAGCTTGGACATAACAAAACTTCAAGCTGTTGTTCTTGCGTGGTTATGCTAGTCAAACGTTATTGGGCGAATCAGACAATGTTCCACTCGTTTCTGTTCCGATGATGTTTGTAAATATGAACACTAACTTGCTACCCACAACACGTTGAATAATATGACATCTGAGTGGTTACCGGGGCACAAATTGGGGTGTAAAGAATATAACCACTGTTACCTGCTATGCATGTCGTAAGAGGCGGCTAAGGAGGTTGGGTGTGGGGCTAACTATCACACCGTAAAAACCACTAGATGGCTACAGAACGGAGAGGATAAACGCTGGCTGAAACAGGACACATCGCCGAATGATACGCACCAGAGCTCCAAATGTTGCTGAAGATGTGACGTAAAATACACCAATGCTAAGGTTGCATGAATCAGATTTTCACATGAATAGAATTATGGGGAGATCTGGTACATCGGTCTTGACGGTGATCGCGAGAGAGAGAATAATATGAATACTTGATTGACTTTTTTTCTTATTTGGATTTTCTGATTATTTATGCTTCATATATTCTTCTTCTTTTTCTTTTGTCGTCACACTGCTACCGGGTTGTTGCGCAGTGTCGTGGTTTTCTGTTTTTATCTTACGATGTTCTGATGGCTTGTGTGATTGTTATCTTTGCTCTTTGACAGGATTCTAATACGCCATATAACCATATTTTCGTGGTCTTCCTCTCGCCTTCTTTCCTGATGTTCTGTTGTAGAAGACTGTATACTGTGGAGTTTGGATGCATTCTTATTAAGTGGCCAAACCACTTCATTCTTTGTTTCTCAATGTAATTCAAGCAAGGTTCTGTGCCAACTTTCTTTATTATGCTAATGTTGATGACTTAGTTTCTCAATGTAATTCAAGCAAGGTTCTGTGCCAACTTTCTTTCTTATGCTGATGTTGGTGACTTAGTTTCTCAATGTAATTCAAGCAAGGTTCTGTGCCAACTTTCTTCTTATGCTGATGTTGGTGACTTAGTTTCTCAATGTAATTCAAGCAAGGTTATGTGCCAACTTTCTTTCTTATGCTAAGTTGGTGACTTCGTTTCTCAATGTAATTCAAGCAGGTTCTGTGCCAACTTCTCTTCTTATGCTGAAGTTGGTGACTTAGTTTCTCAATGTAATTCAAGCAAGGCGTTAGCCAACTTTTTTTCTTATGCTGAAGTTGGTGACTTAGTTTCTCAATGTAATTCAAGCAAGGTTCTGTGCCAACTTTCTTTCTTATGCTGATGTTGATGGCTCTGTTTCTCAATGTAATTCAAGCAAGGTTATGTGCCAACTTTCTTCTTATGCTGATGTTGGTGACTTTGTTCTGCATATGTTCTGAAGTCTTATATTATTTTTGGTTTGTTTTGAGGAGCGGCTGATCGAGGAGTTAGGACAGGGGTCTTTTAATAACGAAGATGCGAGTTTAAACTCCGGTAGAGTCAGGTTTTTGTATCTGATGAAGAAATCTCTCTCTCGTTCCTCTTTCTCTCGTTCTCTTCTCTCTCGTTCTCTCTGTTTCTCTCTCTCTCTTCTTCTCTCTCTCGTCTCTCTCTCTCTCGTTCTCTCTCTTCGTTCTCTCTCTCGTTCTCTCTCTCTGTTCTCTCTCTCTTCGTTCTTTCTTCTCTTGCTCTCTCTCTTCTCTCTCTCTCTCTCTCTCGTTCTCTCTCTCGCTTCTTCCTCTTCTCTTCTTCTCTCTTTCTCATTCTCTCTCTCTTCTCTCTCTGTTCTCTCTCTCTCTTCTCTCTCTCTTCTCTCTCTCTTCTCTCGTTTCTCTTCTCACGTTCTCTCTCTCTTCTCTCTCTCTCTCTCGTTCTCTTCTCTCCGTTCTCTCTCTCTGTTCTCTCTCTTCTCTCTCGTTCTCTCTTCTCTGTTCTCTCTCTCTTGTTCTCTCTCTCTCTCTCTCTCGTACTCTCTCTCTCGTTCTCTCTCTCTCTCTTCTCTCTCTCTTTGTTCTTCTCTCTCTCTTCGTTCTCTCTTCTCCGTTCTCTCTCTCACGTTCTCTCTTCTCTGTTCTCTCTCTCTCTCTCTCTTTCTCTCTCTCGTTCTCTATCTTGTTCTCTCTCTCTCTCTCGTTCTCTCTCTCTCTCGTTCTCTCTCTCTTTCTCTCTCTCTCTCTCTCTCTCTCTCTCGTTCTCTCTCTCTCTCTCTCTCGTTCTCTCTCTCTTTCTCTCTCGTTCTCTCTCTCTGTTCTCTCTCTCTGTTCCTCTCTCTCTCGTTCCTCTCTCTCTGTTCTCTCTCTCTCTCGTCTCTCTCTCTCTCTCTCGTTCTCTCTTCTCTCTCGTTCTCGCTCCGCAGACGCTGGAACGAGTCCCAGAATAGAAGTTAAGTCGCCCGAGTGGTTACCGGAGCCCAAATTTGGGATGTAAAGAATAGAACCACTGTTACCTGCCACGCATGTCGTAAGAGGCGACTAAGGAGGTTTGGTTTAAATCGGATGCACGTGTCCTAAACGTGTAGAAATCTATGCGTTTAGGCGCCTATCAAACCAATGTGCAACGTATACACGTTCTTGGCAAAGATCAAACATATCACAAAGAGTGATTAAAATTGGTCGTAAAGAACGAACGCAAAGAAGAAGAAGAAGGAGTTAAGTTTGGACATGCCAGACAGTGTCGTCTTTGTGGTAGAGAGAGAAGATATAATAATCAACTTCTCATGTGTACAGTGAGCAAATGGAATGTGGGATGGCTGCTGCAGCGGGTGACAGAGCACGCATGGGGAATGCACAATGTCCCATGACGTCGATCGCATAACATAACATAACATAACATAACATAACATAACATAACTAACATAACATAACATAACATAACATAACATAACGTTAAAAGACAAAACAACCAAAGTCCTCGAAAATAAAACATAAAGAAATGACAGTATACACCCACCTGCGTCGCATCTGTACCGCGACAGGTGGAACAATACGTCTGCAAACATACCACTTTACTTTCCAGGTGTGGAGAGAAAGATACATTGATATATTTTGATATCTTCAGTCAAACTGTATTTATAATAAAAGTGCACGCAATACCTTGAAAACATGTGCACCTTATTTTGATTTATTTTACTTTGAGTTTTGATTTTAAACATAAAAGTTTAGATTTTAAACAAAAAAGTTTAGATTTTAAAGAAAAAAATTTAATTTTTAAACAGAAAAGTTTAGATTTTAAACAGAAAAATTTAGATTTTAAACAGAAAAATTTAGATTTTAAACAGAAAAGTTTAGATGTTAAACATAAAAGTTTAGATTTTAAATAGAAAAATTTAATTTTTAAACATAAAGTTTAGATTTTAAATAGAAAATTTAGTTTTTAAAAAGAAAATCTAGATTTTAAACGAAAAGTTTAGATTTTAAACGGAAAAGTTTAGATTTCAAACAGAAAGTTTAGATTTTAAACATACAAGTTTAGATTTTAAACAGAAAAGTTTAGATTTTAAACAGAAAGTTTATATTGTAAACATAAAAGTTTAGATGTTATAAAGAAAAGTGTAGATTTTGAACAGAAAAGTGTAGAAATTTTAATAGAGAAGTTAAAGTTTAGATTTTAAAAGAATAGTTTAATTTTAAACAGAATGGTTTAGATTTTAACAAAAAGTTTAGAATTAAAACAGAAATGTTTAGATTTTAAATAGAAAAGTTAGATTTTAAATAGAAAAGTTAGATTAAATATAAAGATTAGATTTTAAACCAAAAAAGTTTAGATTTTAAATAGAAAAGTTTAGATTTTAAATAGAAAAGTTTAGATTTTAAACCAAAAAAAGTTTAGATTTTAAATAGAAAAGTTTAGATTTTAAATAGAAAAGTTTAGATTTTAATATAAAAAATTTAGATTTGAAACAGAAAAGTTTAGATTTTAAACAGAAAAATTTAGATTTTAAATAGAACAGTTTTGATTTTAAAGGAAAGTTTAGATTTAATAAAAAGATTTAGATTTGAAAAAGAAGTTTTGGATTCCAATTTTTTTGTGATTGATAAAGAGCGTTTTAATTTTAAATAAGAAGTTTTAAATGTATAAATTAAAATTTGATTTAATAAAGGGTGCTTAGATTTCGTAACGAGAATTAAGAATTTATAAAGGCATTTTAAACTATCGAGAGTGCATGTGAAGTGGACGCTGTGGACAGATGTGACATTATAAGATAAATAAATGATAGTCTAATGAAGGTGGACACTGGAATAGATGAATAAACTATGATGAGAATGAAATAGTTTGAAATCAAGCGTGAGACAGCACCTCCCAAAGAGGCCATTATCTTTTAGTTGCGTGGAGGCTTGCATGCTCCAATGATTGAGATGTCAGGAAACATACACATCTGAGATGGTCCACAGCCAACTCTAGATAATTAGGCCAGACAACTGATCGGGGAATCTCTGACCTAGATCAGAGCTTGGGCTGGAATGAAATATGTATATATATATATATATATATATATATATATATATATATATATATATATATATATATATATATATATATGTTTGATAGAACACTGCAATTTTTTTGCAATTTTACTCCATTCTGAGAGTCTATGGTTATTTATTAGTGAAAAATATTATAATATTGATATTCCTTATTGTTAAACTTAACTTGTTACATAATATAACTTCGATTTAGCATTTTGTGTTGATTTTAAATGAATTCGTCTATATACACCAATACTCGAATGCGAGGTCACGTGGTGTAGTTGTGGTCTGATTTCCATAATTATTACCTGAGTCCGAAGGCCCATAAGTTTATAGTTGGCTCTGGATGGTTAGGCAGGACCAGATCAGATCTGAGAAAACCGAGGAGGCTGCTGTGAAACTTAATAAATTGGAGTTTAGGACAAAGGCACGTATATATGGTATCTATAAGCAAGCAAAATAAATAATCAAATAATAAAACTAACTAATTGTTAGTTATACAATTTGAGTGCTCCAATAGTACAGAGGGCTAGGATGGTGGGAAGTTATGTTCCTGGCTGAGTCACCCAGGCTAACAGGTCACTGAGGAGGGGAAAGACTAAATATGGCTTCCTGGTCTTCCAGGTTCGGGGTTTGTCTTGGGATTCGAGGATCTAAACTACAAATACCTCTGAAGTTGGAGAAGACACGTCTAAATGACGGGGAAACACTGATAAAAAGGAAAGCAAACCTTCACGCAAAATCAGTGCACAGTATCAGACGCCATGCCAACGCATGAATTCCTAGAGGGGGAACACAAGAAGAAGACGAAGAATCCCATTTTACATACAATCTTAACGTTATACAAACATTCTCTCTCTCTCTTGCCTTCCCATGCAAACATTCTCTCTCTCTTGCCTTCCCATGCAAACATTCTCTCTCTCTTGCCTTCTTCCCATGCAAACATTCTCTCTCTCTTGCCTTCTTCCTATGCAAACATTCTCTCTCTCTTGCCTTCTTCCCATGCAAACATTCTCTCTCTCTTGCCTTCTTCCCATGCAAACATTCTCTCTCTCTTGCCTTCTTCCCATGCAAACATTCTCTCTCTTGCCTTCTTCCATGCAAACATTCTCTCTCTCTTGTCTTCCCATGCAAACATTCTCTCTCTTGCTTTCCTATTTCTTCCATGCAAACATTTTCTCTTGCCTTCCCATGCAAACATTCTCTCTCTCTGCCTTCTTCCCATGCAAACATCTTCTCTCTTGCTTCTCCATACAAACATTCTCTCTCTTGTCTTCCCATGTCAAACATTTCTCTCCTTTGCCTCTTCGTCCTGATGCAAACATTCTCTCTCTTGCCATCTTCCATGCAACATTTCTCTCTTGCCTTCCCATGCAAACATTCTTCTCTCTGATGCTTCCCATGAACATTCTCTCTCTGCCTTCCCATGCAAACATTCTTCTCTCTTGTCTTCCCATGCAAACATTCTCTCTCTTGTCTTCTCCATGCAAACATTCTCTCTTCTCTTATGCAAACATTCTTGATCTTCCCATGCAAACATTCTCTCTCTTTGCTTCTTCCCATGCAAACATCTTCTCTTTGCTTCACAAACATTCTCTCTTCCATCCATGCAAACTTCTCTCTCTTGTTCTTCCCATGAAACATTCTCTCTTGTTTCCCATGCAAACATTTCTCTTTGCTTCCATGCAAACATTCTCTCTCTTGCGTTCCATGCAAACATTCTCTCTCTTGCGTTCCCATGAAACATTCTCTTCTTGCTTCCCATGCAAACATTCTCTCTCTTGCTTCCCATGCAAACATTCTCTCTTCTATGCTTCCCATGCAAACATTCTCTCTTCTTGTTCATGCAAACATTCTCTCTTGCTTCCCATGCAAACATTCTCTCTTTTGCGTTTCATGCAAACATTCCTCTCTTGCCTTCCCATGCAAACATTCTCTCTCTGCCTTCCCATGCAAACATCTTCTCTTCTGTCCCATGCAAACATTCTCTTCTCTTGCCTTCCTACTGAAACATTTCTCTTGCTCTTCCATGCAAAATCTTTCTCTTGTCGTTCCATGAAACATTCTTCTCTTTGCGTTCCATGCAAACATTCTCTCTCTCTTGCTTCCATGCCATTCAGGTCAAATCTTCTTGCTTCTGACACTCTTCTTCCATGCAAACATTCTCTCTCTCTGTCTTTCATGCAACATCTCTCTCCTTTCTTTCCCATGCAAACATTCTCTATGCTTCATGAAACATTAGAAGACTACTGACTTATCGGTATGGAAGAGCTCAGTTATTGGTCGTATGACTGGAATTTATAGTTATGACTGATATTGATAACTGAAAGGTAGCTAATTTCACGAAGAATGAAGTTCTGAATGTCAGAACCAGCTGCACTGAGATGGACACCAGAGGTTAAACAAAAAATATCCAGAATAATATGGAGGAAAACAGTAGAATAAGATCGGATAGAATGAGTCACAGCTGGAACACAATACGATTGCTCCAAGAATAGAGAGATTGGTATGTATTTGTTGTATCTAAGCGTCATAGGCGTCACAGGCTAGAGAGGAGGGAGAGAGAGCAAGACAGACATTGTTTTGGAACCCACAGGGAAAGAGAAGTAGGGGAAGGCCTAGATATACTGGAAAAGAAAGCTGGAGACTGACATTAAAAGAAAAGATAAAACATGGAAAGAATTGGAAGGGATGGCAGGAGATACAAAGAAGCTAGAAGAAGTTTGTTGAAGGAAGACCTGTACTCTGTTGGGAGTTGAAAAGTGATGATGAAGAAGAAGGTGAAGAAGCACAATAGGAGTCACAGGCTGGAAGAGAGAGAGAAACAGAGAGAGACTAGCAAGTTTGAAGTGATATAAGTCGGTTTAGAAGCACGAATAATCAACGTGCAACGGGAACAATCAGCCTACATATCCTTCATAGGCAATAATAATTTGTTCAAGACAGATCATGTTGGAGGAAATTTGTTTATGCCATACGCATCAAGAGGAGAGAAAATTAGAAGACATCTTATGAAAGTGTACACAATATATTTGTTTGTTCCACTAATTTTATTAAATAAATCACAGTTTGCTACTCCGACCCACTAAGTTCTTCAAAATAATTAACAGTATACCAGGGTTATACAAATGCTAGAGAAGAGTACTTAGAATATCATGGACAGAGAAAAGAACAAACGCGTCTGTTCTACAACAGCTTGATATTAAAGAGAGTTGGATATGAAAGACATTAAAACCCGCCTGCCCAGCGTGTTCGTAGCGCGTTGGACTGCGGGTGACAAGTCCTCTTGTGAGTACGGGTTCAATTCCGCGGACTGGCAGAAAAGCCACAGGTTCTCCAGATTTAGGTGTTCGTGGCACCGAAACGAAGGGTTACGATGTCCATGGCACCGAGCTGAAGAGCTGAAAAGCGCAAATGCTTCTGAATCGGAAAAAGAAAAAACACACATAAAAACAAGGAAAATTAAATATTTCAGGCACATCAAACAACATGCGTGCCTAGAGAAGATAATTTTGGAGGGAATGGTGCCTGGAAGAAGAATGAAAGACCTAGAAAACGATGGGTGAAAGATGACATTGACGATCTGAGAATGACTGCTGCTGACGCCAGTCATCTTGCACAGAATAGGGAGTTTTTCAGGACAGCTGTCATGGGAGCCAAGTTCTGAAAGGGACGAGCTATTTAATGATGAAGTTTACGAAAATAGATCACAGTTTGCATCTCCGACCCATTAAGCTCTATATAAATAATAAATAGTATACCAGAGTTATCTAACTTTTAAAGTGCCGAACGATCAATTCTCTTTATAATCGCCGAAGCCTTACAGTTATTTGATGCGACGCACTTAGATGCAAGCTGTGCAACCAACACAGCCAATATATACATGTAGATCTATACATACATTAGTTATTGATATCAATAGAGATTTAGGAAAGTGCGAAAACCCATTCTCATCATCATATTGACGTACGTGTATTTTGAGAAGAGCGATATGAAACATGGGCCATTGTAGCGTGGGTTGGGACTTATTATAGACTACTAGATAATTAACCCGGCTCCGCACGGGTGAAAGTTGTTATTAATCCTTGATGAGGAATTGGGTAAGCCTTTCAAAGAGATGTCATCTAATAGCATGAATTGTATTCTCTGATATTTTTAAGAAGTGGTTTGAATCGGCAATGTCGTCGTTAAACGATTTTAACGGTTCGAGTGGTTCTTGTAATGCTTCACGTCTAATCAAAGTAGCGTATTCGCATTCTTCCTAATTATTAAAAAATTTCTATAGCGTAGTTTGAAACAGAAAAGTGAAGTTATAATGACATGAAAATTATACATTCTGCGCAAATCAACGCAAACGGAAAACGCAACGCAACCAATTGTGTATATTATTTGTAAATAAAATCGGCATTAGAAAGATCAAAAATGATCGCGTGTTTATTATACGATGCGAAGGAACGACTTCGCCACCGGCACAAAACGGCGGGAAATTCGTTAGATTTTCGTCGGATGTACTCCCCATCGAACAATTTTCGTCGGTGTACTCCCATCGAACAATTTTTCGTCGGTGTACTCCCATCGAACAATTTTTCGTCGGGTGTATTCCCATCGAACAATTTTCGTCGGTTTACTCCCAGCGAACAATTTTTCGTCGGGTTACACGCCATCGAACAAATTTTCGTCAGGTGTACTCCATATCGAACAATTTTTCCTCGGGTGTACACGCCATCGAACAATTCTGTCAAGAAAAAAAAATACCTTTGAAAGTCCATCTCCCTAGTCGAGCCAGCACCCAGTTATCCTCTAACCTCGCGAGCAAAGTTTCCAGATCTACACAGCTGCGGGAAGTGGTTACATAAATACAAATTTATTAGGATCATTATGAATTTATTGTCCGCTTCTATATGTTCTGTGCTATGTAAGAAGTGAATTTCTTCACTTTGCTTGATAAAGACCTTTTGGTCGAAACGTTGCTGTGTATTGTTATTCTTTTTTGTATTTGGTAAAACTACAGTACTTTGTTTTACATGTTTCGCAAGTACTACATAGTTTTACTGCAGTCTTCAATTATATCGATAAAGAAAAATAAGGTGCTCATGTTTAACAATGTCGGTTCCAAGCCCGGTTTAAAAAGGAGGAGGACTTCAGCGAGAGGCCAACTACCTCACCACAAGAAATTTAAAGAGCTACAGAAACTTGCAAAGAAAGAATCAGTTTCAGTTCCATGGAGGAAATTGAGTGAGTTGCTCAGGATAGAACGGTAGGGAGAAATTGCTTGCATGCCATATGTAACGTATAACGGTATGAGATGAATTATTAATTTAATTCATTATTCAAAGCTCTGCGTGTACTTTCAGTATACATTAAGTTTGACTGAAGATATCAGAATAGATACATGTACCTTTCACAATGTGAACCACCTGGAGAGTTAAGTGATATGTTTGCAGACGTATTGTGCCACCTGTCGCAGCACATATGCGACGCAGGGGAATGGATATTATCATTTTTATCTGTTTCATTTTGGAAGTCTCTTGGAAATATTTTGTTTTCTGTTTTTTAGTTGCTCTCACTAATGTATACGTTTTCAGTGCGTGAATTAGATTGGGAATGAGGTTGGGAATGATGTTGTGAATGATGTTGTGAATGATGTTGTGAATGATGTTGGAATGAGGTTGAATGATGTGAATGATGTTGTGAATGATGTTGTGAATGATGTTGTGAATGATGTTGGGAATGAGGTTGGGAATGATGTTGTGAATGATGTTGTGAATGATGTTGTGAATGATGTTGTGAATGAGGTTGGGAATGAGGTTGTGAATGATGTTGTGAATGATGTTGTGAATGATGCTGTGAATGAGGTTGGGAATGAGGTTGGGAATGATGTTGTGAATGATGTTGTGAATGATGTGGAATGATGTTGTGAATGATGTGTGAATGAGGTTGGGAATGAGTTGGAATGATGTTGTGAATGATGTTGTGAATGATGCTGTGAATGAGGTTGTGAATGATGTTGTGAATGATGTTGTGAATGATGTTGTGAATGATGTTGTGAATGATGTTGTGAATGATGTTGTGAATGAGGTTGGGAATGAGTTGGAATGATGTGAATGATGTTGTGAATGATGTTGTGAATGATGTTGTGAATGATGTTGTGAATGATGTTGTGAATGAGGTTGTGAATGATGTTGTGCAGGAGGTTGGGAATGAGAATGTGCAGAAAGCTGCGAGCGAGGTTGTGTACCAGGCTGTGAAGGTTGTTGTAAATGAGAATGTTGTACAAATTGCGAATGAGGTTTTGAATGAGGTTGTGAATGAGGCTGTGAGCGAGGTTTTGAATGGAATGAGGTTGTGTTGGAGGCTGAAAATAAAGTTGTAGCAAGGTTGCTAATGAGGTTGTGAAGGTGTTTGTGGATAACGTTTGAAACGAGGTTGTGATACGTGTTGTTGTATTCGGACTGTGAACAAGGTTGTGAACAATGTTGTCAACCATGCTGTGAACAATGTTGTCAACCATGCTGTGAACAATGTTGTCAACCATGCTGTGAACAATGTTGTCAACCATGCTGTGAACAATGTTGTCAACCATGCTGTGAACAATGTTGTCAACCATGCTGTGAAAATGTTAACATGGAACAATGTTGTCAACCATGCTGTGAACAATGTTGTCAACCATGCTGTGAACAATGTTGTCAACCATGCTGTGAACAATGTTGTCAACCATGCTGTGAACAATGTTGTCAACCATGCTGTGAACAATGTTGTCAACCATGCTGTGAACAATGTTGTCAACCATGCTGTTAACAATGTCGTATATCATTCTGTGGATAAGGTTGTGGTTCACATTGTTAACTAGATTCTGGCTCAAACTGGGATTGAGATTGTAAATGAGATTGTAAATGAGATTGTAAATGAGGTCTGAGTTTGTAAATGAGATTGTAAAAGATGTAAATAAGATTGTAAATAAGATTGTAAATGAGATTGTAAAGGAGATTGTAAAATGAGATTGAGATTGTAAATGAGATTGTAAATGAGATTGTAAAAATGAGATTGAGATTGTAAATGAGATTGTAAATGAGATTGTAAAGGATACTGTGAATCAGATTGTAAATTAGATTGGTAATCTTCTTCTTCTTCGAACGCTCGATAACGACCACTTGTTAAACCACACTTTGTGATTTGTATGTGATCTGAGCCTAAGATCGATTGTACGTTGTGCCAGTTATGCGCCTACAAGTAGGACAGCACATCCGATTTCTTCAACTGTTTTTTTTTACTAGGGTAGCTTTTCTTGGGCCCTACCTTAGTCCTCTCTTACGACATGCCTTGTAGGCCACATTGTTACTATTCTCTGCTCCCCTCGCGAGCACCGGTAATACACACGGGCGAGATCTTAAATCAATAAGCATTTCTGTAAATACAGATATAAGAGAAAACTACAGTAAAATTATGTAGCAATGGATAAACACGTAAAAACAAAATAATGTAGTTTGACAAAGTAAAAAAAAAGCAATATACAGTAACGTTGCGATCAAATGTTTATGTTTTTGTTGTCTGATTGTAAATGATATGTCTGCTTTATATCTAAATTTCCGCCCCAGTGGTTACCCGGGCCCAAAATTGGGGTCTAAAGAATAGAACCACTGTTTCTGCCATGTATATCGTAAGAGGCGACTAAGGAGGTTTGGATGAAATCGAATGCATGTGTCCTAAACGTGTAGAAGTCTATGCGTTTAGGGCCTCAAACCAATGTGCCAACGTAAACATGTTCTTGGCAAAGATCGAACATATCACAAAGAATGATTAACATTGGTTGTAAAGAATGAACGTAAAGAAGAAGAGAAGAAGATCTGAATTTCTGAACTTCTTGTGTTTAAAAGCTGAAGGATTGACTTCATTGCAACGTGTTTGCCCCCATACGGCTCGGTTCCTCTCCGCAGAACTAGCACGTCACCTACCGAGAGTATTGCACAAAGCACGAACTCCGTAGCTCCAGAAACAATCCTAGGGTCTCTGGAAAAAGCTGTACTCGTGAACAGAATGAGCGCAATCCAGACTCGAACCCACGACCTTCGAGTCACAAGGCACATGCTTAACCACTTTGCACATAGACCCTCACTTCTTGTGTATTATCATCATCAGGTTCCATGCAGGCTGGCGTAGGCGATCATGGATCTCCACAAATCTCTGTCGTTGGTGTTTACTATCAACTCAAATGTTGACGCTCTACCGTGCCATGAAGTCAAGATATCCAACATTTTCTCTCTCTGTCATCCTCTGTCTCGTCTACCCTCGATTTTACCAGTTGTTACAATGTTTTCTAAACCTCTCTTCCTCATCATATGTCCGAAAAATGATGACTGCCTCTTTCTTATATTGATAATAAGCTTTCACTGTGTCTTGACCTCATTCAACACCTCAACATTAGTTATTTTATCATTCCATGGGATTCTCATCATTCTTCTGCAAAACCACATCTCTGTGGTCTCCAGAGATTTTTCGATCTGTTTGTTTATTGTCCATGACTTGCTTCCGTATGTCAGTATTGGTTCTATGTAACACTGTATAACTCTCATTCTGATCTCAACTGACAATGACTAGTTGCATATAAACGTGTTTCACTAGTTGCATATAAACGTGTTTCACTAGTTGCATTTAAACGTGTTTCACTAGTTGCATATAAACGTGTTTCACTAGTTGCATATAATGTTTCTCATTTTCTGGAACGCTGCTTTGACCTGCCCTATTCTGCTCTTTATTTCTGATCTACATCTGCCATCTGATGTTACCAGGACTCCGAGGTTCATATGTATTACTATCTTCTTCTTCTTCTTCGAGCGCTTCGCATCGACCACTTGTTAACCACTCTATGTGATTGTATGTGATCTGAGTCTAAGAGCGATTGCACGTTGTGCCAGTTATGCGCCCACACGTAGGCCAGCACATTCGATTTCTGCGATGCTTTTTATTTACTAGGGTAGTTTTCATAGGCCCCTACCTCAGTCGCTTCTTACGGCATGCTTTATAGGTTGCAGTGTTATTATTCTTTGCTCCTTGTAGGCTCCGGTAAAATAGGGTCGGTATCACTATCTTAATAAAGGCGTTTAGGTCTTGTAAAACTATATTACTTTGTTTTTGAGAGTATTGCTGATGAAAATATAGACCAAATAGGAAACATTGATTTTTGAAGCAAATTATCAACGTCTCCACTACAAAGCCTTCATCATGCACGGGATATTGACACACTGCATAACTTAAGCTTCAAAGCATTCCTGACATTTAACAAAAGGATAGATAATAATATTAAATATCTAAATTTATTGTGAAAAAAAAATTCATCTTTATAAAATGATATCATCATCATCATCACGTAGCTTGTCCCTTTCGGATCTTGACTCCCATGACAACAGTCACGAAAAACTCTCTGTTCTGTGCAAGTTGGCCGGCGTCAACAGCGGTCATTCTCAGATCGTCAATGACATATTGCACCCATCGTCTTCTAGGTCTTCTTCTCATTCTTCTTCCAGGCATCATTCCCTTCAAAATTATCTTCTCTAGTCGCTCATGTCATTTGATGTGTCCGAAATATTAAATTGTCCTATATAAAATAATATATAAAATAATATAGAAGAATAAATGCTCAACTTGTTAGCATCACCGAACGAGCCAGTATCAATATATTTTATGAGCCAAATTTTTTCCTTGTAGATGGACGTGATCGCCTGTCTCAATTACTACTTTTCATATTTCTGGCAAGGATCAGACAATAGGCAACGAACGATATGACCTAACAATTCTGCATGTTTGTGTTTTCTTTTGGGAAATCGGATGTGATTTTCTAGTGAGTTTCTTGAAGTGGTTACTGTTTTTTTTGCCCTCATGCTCTCATGCTCTCATGCTCTCCATGCCATCATGCTCTCATGCCCTAATGCCATCATGCTCTCATGCCCTAATGCCATCATGCTCTCATGCCCTAATGCCATCATGCTCTCATGCCCTAATGCCATCATGCTCTCATGCCCTAATGCCATCATGCTCTCATGCCCTAATGCCATCATTAGACGCATCAAATTAGAGAAATCTCCACCCGTGTGTTGCCGGGGCTCGCAAGGGGAGCAAATAATAGTAACACTGCGACAAATAAGGCATGTCATAAGAGACGATTGAGGTACGATTGTCCCCATCCCTTCTGTGTCCCTGTGGCACCGCTGAGTAAACCACAGCCATGTCTTGCAAGACTGTCCCCTGTATGTCCTCCCAAGAAAGGAATGCTGGCCCTACAACATAACACTACATTCAAAACTACATAGCACCAGAGATGAGCTCTAGACAACAGTCGACTTCATCATAAGAACGTGTCTAACGGTATAATCATTAAAACTACATAGCACTAGAGATGAGCTCTAGACAACAGTTGACTTCATCATAAGAACGTGTCTAACGGTATAATCATTAAAACTACATGGCACCAGAGATGAGCTCTAGACAACAGTTGACTTCATCATAAGAACGTGTCTAACGGTATAATCATTAAAACTACATAGCACCAGAGATGAGCTCTAGACAACAGTCGACTTCATCATAAGAACACGTCTAACGGTATAATTATTAAAACTACATAGCACCAGAGATGAGCTCTAGACAACAGTTGACTTCATCATAAGAACGTGTCTAACGGTATAATCATTAAAACTACATGGCACTAGAGATGAGCTCTAGACAACAGTCGACTTCATCATAAGAACGTGTCTAACGGTATAATCATTAAAACTACATGGCACTAGAGATGAGCTCTAGACAACAGTTGACTTCATCATAAGAACATGTCTAACGGTATAATCATTAAAACTACATGACACTAGAGATGAGCTCTAGACAACAGTCGACTTCATCATAAGAACGTGTCTAACGGTATAATCATTAAAATAGCGATCGCAAAGACGAAGAACAAGGTAGGGGCCTAGGAAGCTACCTAGTAAATAAGAAGCGTAGCAGAAACTGGATTTGCTGATCTACTTGTAGGCGCATTACTGGCACAACTTACACTCATTCTTAGACTCAAATCGTATACAAATCACAAAGAGTGGTTAACAAGTGGTCGATATGGAGCGTTCGAAGAAGAAGAGATACAACTAGGTCTCCACAAAATTGAAAGTTTTACTGTTTAAATGATGAACTGTAAATGTATCTCGAATACTTTATGTAGCATGCCATGCTGGTATACTGTAAACATGCTATTTTTCATCCTATTTATTTATTAATCGTTGGACCGATTGATTGATTGATTGAGTAATTGAATGATTGATTGACTGATTGGTTTTTCAGTTGGTTGATCTATTCGTTCGTTTGTTGTTTTTCTGATTCTCTGTTTGGCTGATTGATTGATTGATTAATGAATTGATTGATTGAACGGGGATTTAGGAAAATAATCATGTGTGCTCTGATCATTTTGGCTGTTAACATGTTATCGTTAACCATTTCGCAATTCTAAGCCGATTTACAGGATCGAAGCCATTTTCTGGATGACGCAAAGCCAGTATACTGGCCACGTCTTCTTCTTCTTCTCTTCCACCATTTACTTCTTTATAGAAGTGTTGGGGAGTGAAACGTAGTGATCTTGTGTGTGCTTGTTCTTCTCTTCCACCATTTACTTCTTTATAGAAGTGTTGGGGTGAAACGTAGTGATCTTTTGTGTGCTTTTTTAAGGCACTTTGTAAGTTGATATTCATGTTAGCAAGGCTGTTCTTGATGCCGTCGCTCCATCTTTGCGTGGTCTTCCTCTTGCCTTGTACTCATTATACTTTTCTGTGTGGCTCTCTGCGGTAGGCGATACCAGGGCATTCTGGTCAGGTGTCCAAACCATTTAATCTGTTGTTCTTTTATGAATTGCATAAGTGGTTTCACATCCAGTCTCCTTCTGATTTCTTCATTTCTAATTTTGTCTCTTATTGTCACACCTGCAGCTCTTCTAAGGCGCCTCATCTCTGTTGTTATAATTTTCCGCTCATTAGCTGCTGTTATTGGCCATGTTTGACACTGGTAACATAGTGTTGGCCAGAAATTCGTTCTTATGAGATTTGCTTTAGTTGTTAGCGGTATCTCTTTATGTGACACCAGTGATGTTAACTGTCCCAGTACTTGGTTGGCTTTTGTGCAACGATTGCTGATTTCGCTATCGATACTTTCATCTGCTGTGAAAATTGCTCCTAAGTATTTGGGCTCAATTGTTTGTTTTATGTCTACGTTCTAGAGTTTTATTGTAAGGTTTTTCTGGTTGTCTACTTATTGCCATTGTCTCTGTCTTTATTATATTTATTTTCATGTTGTACTCCTCACCCTTGATGTTAGCTAAGCTCAAATGGTTCTGGAGAGATTCTTCATTTTCTGCAATCAGTACTTGATCATCTGCAAATAAAAGTTCTGAAATATTATTTTCTTTCTCTATTCCTGCTTCTCTACTTATGTTGCCCATGTATGTTATAAACAGCAGTGGGAGAGCACACATCCCTGTCTAACTCCTGAGTTTACTGTGAATGTTTTTGATGTTCCGGCTTTTGTTCTTATGTAACTTTTATTTGAAATGTATAAACTCTTGCAGACCTTGATGAGATGCTTGCCGATTCCATATTTTCTTAAATAATCCCATACTGGCTACCTCAATAGATAATATCAATATAAATGCGTCCAAAGGTAAAAATAATACGGCGCGAAAGGGTTAAGTTAGGATATCAGATTTCTCTCTCTCTCTCTATCTCTCTGTGTGTGTGTCTCTGTCTCGCTCTCTCTCTCTCTCTGTGTCTCTGTCTTGTTCTCTCTTTGTGTGTGTGTGTCTCTCTCTGTGTGTCTCTCTCTCTGTCTTTCTTTCTCTCTCTGTGTGTGTGTGTGTCTCTCTCTCTGTGTCTCTCTCTCTGTCTTTCTTTCTCTCTCTGTGTGTGTGTCTTTGTTTTGTTCTCTCTCTCTGTGTGTCTCCATCTCTATCTCTCTCTCTTTCTCTCTCTCGTTCTCTCTCTGTCTCTCTATATACCTCTCTATCTCTCTCACTCTCTGTGTCTCTCTCTCTCCCTGTCTCTGTCTTTATCATCCTCTATCTCTTCTCTCATCAATCTCTGTGTGTTTAAATCGCTCTTATAACACATCCAATAAATGATGAATTTCCTATATTGATAGCAAGCTGTCTCCGTGCCTTGACCTATATCATCACAACAACATTTGTCATTTTAACTTATCTCCTTGGCTGAAATCAGAATCACACGTCCTAAACGTGTAGAAGTCTATGTGTTTAGGGGCCTAACAAACCAAATGTGCAACGTATACATGTTCTTGCCAAAGATCAAACATATCACAAAGAGTGATTAAAATTGGTGGTAAAGAACGAACACAAAGAAGAACTTCTTTCTTTCTTTCTTTTGCCCTTCTCTGCTTTCTGCATGTTATGCGTCACATGTTTAACTGATGATCGGTTTCCGAGATAATGTAAGCTCGATCGCTTGATATGTTGTGATATTGTGAAGCTTTACGATGTCTGTAACTCCATCAACCCATCTTTTTCTTGGTCTGCCCCTACTTCTTGATGATTTCATTTTCAGGTTGTACGCTCTTTCAACTGGTGTATTCGGTTCATTCTCACAAAACCATTGACCAAACCATATCATTTTTTCTATTTGGCCATCATCAGGTGCCGTGCCGGCTGGCGTAGGTGATCATGGATTTCCACAAATCTCTGTCGTTGGTGTTTGCTGTCAACTCAGATGTTGACTCTCTACCGTGCCATGAAATCAGGCTATCCAATATTTTCTCTTTCTGTTTCTATTTGGTATGTGGGAAATCCTTGAGTTTCAACTAATACAAAAGCTAAAAAAATTAATTGCACATCCTTTACAGGACTTTGCGAATCAACTCCAGCTTTTAACGCTGTTTGTGATTTTTCTAGGCATTTTTACGTTCAGTAGTTTGCCATTGCTTTCTGAACGGTTGGTGCCACCGTTCTTTTGTAAAAATCCACGCGAAACAATTTGCAACCAAATTGTCCCCATCGTGATTCGAACTCAGAACGTCTGGGTTAATAGACCGAGTCACTATCCCTACTAAAGCTAGATAATTTTAAACCAGTCGATGCACTTTGAAAACATTGTTTTAGACCAGCGTTTCCCAAAGTGGGCGGTACCGCCCCAGTGGCAGCTGAAGAGTTCTAGGGGCGATAGTGGGTTCAGAAGAATTTGGGGGTGTTCTGGCGATACGGGTCGGTGTCTCCTTAAAGAAGAAATGAATAATAAATATTTTAAATAAATTATGTTCGTGATTTTGCGATTCTGCATTTTAATTCATCTTATTCCGTCTTACACGATCCATTATTTCATCAATTTTCTATTTCATGTATATAATCATTTGAAAATTGACCATGTATGACAGAAATATATATCAATTTTCTATGTCAAAAGAGAAAATAGAGCATGTATATATGGGGGCGTTGGCAAACTGTTATAATGTGGAGGGGGACGTTACAAAGTTTATGTTGGGCTGTGGGCCGAAAAAGTTTGTGAATCTATGTTATAAGCGATGACAGATAACAGAAACTGGCGGTGAAACAAGTGACGGTTAATGGAGGTTTTACTGTATTACAAAGGTCACAGACATTAATAGTGGAACACCTAAATACGTAATAAGAAAAAATTCCAACAGAAACAAGATATATTTGCCCTCTAAGACGATGTTAGTGTGTCTCAACGTTTATGTTCTTATATTTCAGGTCGTTGACTTGTTGTCTCTCTCTCTCTCTCTCTCTCTGTTAGACATTAGATATGAACAGTCAAGGATGTCCAGTAAGTGGTGTTGAACGACAACTGTCTGTTGAAGTCTACTAAATTTCCTTCTAATTAGATTTAGTTTTAGTTCATTATCGTATCTAGTTCTGAACGGTGAGTTCTTTTTTTGTAACCTTTCGTAAAAATCCCACGGAAAAGAATTTGCTTCCAAACTGCCTGCTGAGGAATTTGAACCAGGTACGCTTTGGTTGTAATCTTCTTCTTCTTTTCTCGAACCCTGTTTGCCTCAGCGTCAGGTCAAGAAGAGATTTCTAAAACGGGCCCTTGTATGCGCTTCGTAGATAGTGTCTTTCGTCGCCTCTGTTATCTCTGAGGTTCATCTTTTGCTGACCGGCTTTTTGCTTTGTACCCATTGTATCGGAGCAGCATTGCTTTTGAGGTGCACTGTCTGTTGGTAATCTGCTTACGTGGCTGAACCATTTAATTTGGTGTTTCTTGATGAAGTCTAGTACTGATGTTGTACCCACTTTTTTCTGATGTCTTCATTTCTCAACCGGTCTCTTCTTGTTACACCCAGCATTCTGCGTAGACACTTCATCTTGTTCGTGACTAGTTTTCTTCTATCATTTGTTGTCAGCGTCCAGTTTTGGCACTGGTAACATAGTGTGGGAGAAAGATTATGTTGAACATTGTTCTTTTTATGTTCATGGTGACATGTTTGCATTTTAAAATTGGCGCCATTTCTCCTATCATTTGATTTGCTTTGTTGCATCTGTGTTGAATTTCATTAGTTATTCTTCCGATTATAATCGGATTGTAATCGAGCTCACTAAGTTACAGTCACCTACCAAATAGGATTAGGAACTCGATCTCACCTACACTGAGATTAGGTATCTTTGGAAAAATATCTCGATCGCTTCACACGGGGAACGAATCTAGTACATTAAAGCGAGAGGCAAGCACGTTACCTTCCCGCCACAAATACCTGCAGAGAACTATAGTTGATGGCACATACTCCCAAGGGGGCTACGAGTATAATAATATGACAAATCATCATTATCATGAAGTAGCTTGCTCCTTCCGGAACTTGGCTCCAATGACAGCAATCCTGAAAAACTTCCTATTCTGTGCAATTAGGTCGGCGTCAGCAGCAGTCATGGAATATGGGTGAGTCTCAGATACTGGAACGAGTCCGAGAAATAGGAGTTAAGTTTGGACATGCCAGACAGTATCGTCGTCGTGGTGGAGTGGGTAAACTAATCAACATCTCATGGGTAAGGTGAGCAAATGGACTTAAGGATGCTTCTGCAGCGGAGAACAGAGACGAATGGAACTGCCCAATGTTCAATGACGTTGATCGCATAGCATAACATAACATAACATAACATAATTTAACATAACATAACACAACATATCATATCATAACATAACATAACATAACAGGCATTCTCAGATGGTCAATGACATCTTCAACCCATCGTCTTCTAGGTCTTCCTCATATTCGTCTTCCAGGCACCATACCCTCCAAAATTATTTTTCCCATATAAAATTATATTAAAAGAATGGGTCAGTAAAGGTAAAAACATAGGAATCAGTTCTTTATTAAGATAGATAGATTGATATGACCATCATCATTGCACTTCGGTGAGTAACCATGTGTGCTCTGATCTATTTCTTACATAAGAAGTTCTCAGCTGCAGTGCACGAACTCCGCAGCACCGGCGAGGGTCCCCGATGTAATTCTGAAGATGGTGAAGACATTTTTGTAAGAATTAAAAAAAAAATACAGGGTGTTCAACTTAAAAGCAGCATATGAATGGAGTTAATCTGGCATATATGTATGGAAATGGAAGGTTCAGTTATGACGTAGTATAGGTCAAGGTTGTGTGATGGTGTGAAATTGTAGTGCGGAAAGGGGCGATGAACAAATGTGACGTAGGACGAGCTAGTCAGAACCGGTTTAAATAGTATATAAACACAACGCGTTAGGTTATCTGGCAACTTTCGATTTGTCAATGGGGCTGCAATTATCTTGAACACCCTGTATTTTCTAATGAATTTTGCCTTGAGTAGCGGCTTTCCAGCCTGCTCTTCTCGATTTTGAACTGCCAAGGGTTCTTTTACGTGCTCAAATTAAACACGGGACCTACGTTTTCAAATCCATCTACGATCAGATAAAAATCACAATCTCACCTACACTGAGATCACTGATCTTTGGACAAATATCCAGATGGCTCCAGGAGGGAGCGAACCTTGTACCGTTGGCACGAGAGACGATCATCTAACCCAGCGTTTCCCAAAGTGGGCGGTACCGCCCCCCAATGGGCGCTGAAGCATTCTAGTGGGGCGATAGTGGGTTCTGAAGAATTTGGGTTATGTTCAGGCGATTAGGGGTCGGTGGTTACTTAAAGAAGAAATAATAAATATTACAAAATAAATTATTTTCGTGATTTTGCGATTGAATAATCATTTAAAATTTGAATTCTGCATTTTAATTCATCTTATGTTTATCTTACAAATCCATTTTTCACCAATTTTTTATTTCATGCATAATCCTTGGAAAATTGACCATGTATGACATAAATATATATCATTTTTCTATGTCAAAGAGAAAATAGAATATGTATATGTGTGGGAGGGGGGCGTTGACAAGCTGTTATAATGTGGAGGGGGGCGTTACAAAGTTTATGTTGTACAAAGTGGGTGGTGTATCGAAGTTTCACGAGGGCAGTTTCACGAGGGCATGATGGCACGTGTACTTGACGAAGGGGAGCTGTCGGAAGCCTTCCATGTCACCAACGGCGTCAAACGGGGCTGTGTACTGGCCCCAACACTCTTCAGCATGATGTTTGCTGCCATGCTCACGGATGTCTTTTGGGAAGGCGACGAACATGGGGTAAAGATTAGATACAGGACAGACGGTAATCTATTCAATCTTCGGAGGTTAAAATCCTCCACCAAGGTAAAAGAATCAACTATCTCAAACCTGTTGTTTGCTGATGATTGTGCCCTCGCTACCAACTCTGAGGAAGAAATGCAGACTTACATGGACAAGTTCTCAATGGCCTGTGATAGGTTTGGCCTCACCATTAACACCAAAAAACAGAGGTCATGTTCCAGCCCGCCCCTAGAGAACAGTATTACGATCCAGTCATCAACATTAAACACCAGCGTCTCCAGTCAACGGACAACTTTGCTTATCTTGGCAGCCTCCTATCCAGATCGGCAAACATAGATTCTGAGGTCCACAATAGGATATCCAAAGCCAGTGCTGCGTTCGGAAGGTTAAGTGTCACTGTGTGGGAACGGAAGGGATAAGCATAGTCACAAAGCTGAAAGTTTACCAGGCCATAGTGCTAACCACGCTGCTGTACGCAAGCGAGACATGGACAGTGTATAGCAGACACGCAAGAAAATTAAACCATTTCCACACAAGCTGTCTACGCAGAATACTAAAAATAAACTGGCAGGACAAAATTCCAGACAGCGAAGTCCTCACAAGAGCAAAGATCCCAAGCGTCAACACCCTGTTGCAGAAGGCCCAACTGAGATGGGTCGGTCACGTTGCCGAATGCCTGATAAACGCATCCCAAAACAGTTGATGTATTGCGAGCTTGAAGGGGGCAGACGTTTAGCTGGTGGACAGAAAAACGCTTTAAAGACACTCTTAAAGTGTCTCTGAAATGCTTCGATATAGACAATACGTGCTGGGAATCCTTGCGCAAGATCGCCAAATGTGGCGCTGTAACAACAAAGAGGAACCCGAATAGCTGAGAATCATCGTATTGTTGAGTCACAGAGAAAGCGAGCAGCGCGAAAAGACAGAGCACACAACACGCACATGTCTAACCTTGATCATGTATGCCCCACCTGTGGTCGGGGATTCTGTTCTAGGATTGGACTCTACAGTCACCTCCGCACACACCAGAGAGGTGCAACAGTACACGTCTGAGATTGTTGTCATCATCGCTTCCGATGGACGGCTATTATGTATTATGTATCGAAAAAGTTTGGGAATCTATGCACTAACCTCTACGCAACAGAGATTATTGTTAACTACGTAAACCTAAAAATGATACGCTAAAAGACACCCCCAACACGCGTATGATGATAAAACTTGTGGGTCAACAAACATAAAAACAGGAATCAACTCGTTATATAGAGAGAGAGAGAATCGCTATCATTAGTTGTATAGTAATGACAATATTTGTACAGTCATGTTGTATGTGTCTCGTGTCAGATTTGACTGAGGTAAAGTACATAGAATTATCACTGAAGTTGTGTAGACTATCATTCGATTTCATTTTGATGTTTCGTCATCGTTATGCAGTGATTAGTAACAAGGCTAGATCTATTTATCATCATCATCATCATCATCATCATCTTCTTCATCGTCGTCATCATCATCATCCTCGTCGTAGTCATCGTCATTGTTGTTGTTCTCAACATTGTAATCGTCTTAATCTTCCTCATCATCATCATGATCATCATGATCATCGATCATCCATCATCATCATCATCATCATACATCATCATCATCATCATCATCATCATCATCATCATCCATCATCATCATCGTCATCATCATCATCGTCGTCATCGTCATACTATCTATCATCGTCGTCATCATCATCATCATCATCATCATCATCATCATCGTCGTCATCATCATCATCATAATCATCATCATCATCATCATCATCATCGTCGTCATCATCATCACCATCATCATCATCATCGTCGTCATCATCATCATCATCATCATCATCATCTCCATCATCATCATCATCATCATCATCATCATCTCCATCATCATCATCATCATCATCATCTTCATCCTCGTCATCATCATCATCCTCGTCGTAGTCATCATCATCGTTGTTGTTCTCAACATTGTAATCGTCGTAATCTTCCTCATCATCATCATAGTCATCATCATCATCATCATCAAATAGCTTATCATGCGCAGAACGTTGTCACTCTAACAGACCGTCGGTAGGTACGGAAATATATCCTTCTTCTTCTTCTTCTTCTTCTTCGAATGCTCCATACCGACAGTGTTAACCACTCTTTGTGATTTGTATGTAATCTTAACCTAAGAGCGATTGCATGTTGTGCCAGTTATGCGCCTACAAGTAAGCCAGCACATCCAATTTTTGCTATGCTTTTTATTTACTATGGTAGCTTCCCTAGGTCTTACATCAGTCGCATCTTACGACATGCTTTGTAGGTCGCAGTGGCACTATTCTTTGCTTCCCATGCGGGCCCCGGCACCACACGGGCGAAAATATATCCATCTTTACTCTTCCATGATATTTTGATCCATGATTTAGTTGATTTAATGTTTACTGTGTATGTTTCCTTGATAAAGACGTATAGTCGAAACGTTGGATTTTTGTTAGTTTTATTATTTGAATATTCAGTTTGCGTACTTATGTGATACCAAACATACATGTCTTTGTCATAAACGTCAATTTATTAAGTATCACAGCAGCCTCCCCTCGGTTTTCTCCAGATCTGATCTGATCCGCTCTGACCACCTCAGATATAAGGATTTCGTAAATCACCATTTCTGCAGGGAGTGACTGAGCCAAGTTGGGGTAATATCTTTGGGGTAGAATGAAGTTAACCTTTCGGCTTAAGACACTTAGACATTGCAGATATAGGATTAAATTTAATAAATGTATTTTATATTACTGTACACAAAGAAGGTGGCGTTTGTGGCTTAGGTGACTCGGTCTATTAACCCCGACGTTCTGAGTTCGAATCTCGCTGCGGACCGTTTGGTTGCAAATTGTTTCGCGTAGATTTTTACAAAAGGACAATGGCTCCACCCGTTCAGAAAGCAATGGCAAACTACTGAATAATGCCTAGAAAAATCACAAACAGCGTTAAAAGCTGGGGTTGATTCGCAAAGTCCTGTAAAGGAAATACAATTAACTTTAACACAAAGAAACCTTATCAAAAGAATAAGAATCAGACAATCAAGGTTCTCTCTTCTCTCTCTCTCTCTTTGCCTTTTTAACCCGGATTGGGACATAGGCTCTCAACCAACTAATGCCAAGTCTTCATATCTCTAGCTATCTTCTGCAGCTCCCTCCAGCTCTTCTTTATATTGTTCATCTCTGCCTCCAAATCTTGTCTCCATGTATTTCTCGGCCACTCCTTCTTTCGTATTCCTGTGGGTTCCAGGCAACGACCCTTCTTGTTATCTTCTCCTCAGGTTTTCGCAAAGTGTGTCCTATCCAGCGCCTTTTTTTTAAACCAGTTCGTTCACTGGAATCTGTCTTGTTCTTAACATTCCAGGTGCCAATTCTGGAGCTTTTCCTAGGTGAAAGGAAGATAATCTGCAGCGTAGATTCCTTGCGGCTTTCTCTGCATCACTTCATACCTCTTCTAGAAGAACTTCTTTTCCTTTTGGTTGGCACAGTTATTATTTTACTTTTATGTGACTTGTTCATGGTTGGCTGGATTTTGTGGCTACAATTTTCTACTGGATAGAATAGCCAGCCCTACACCAAACTCCACCTTAGTCGCCTCTTACGACATGCCTAGTAAGTCGCAGGGCCGCTATTCTTTACTCCCCTTGCGATCCCCAGCAAAACATGAACGAATCAAGGTTGCTCAGACATATAATGTAAAGAGGAAGTTTAGAACATTTGGTGACAACAGGTAAAATTCAAGGAAAGAGAATTCATGGAAAACAGAGAGAGAACATGTTGGATTGTCTTCTTCTTCCGACTTTCCACTTGTTAAATCACTCTTTGTGATTTATATGTGATCTGTTCCTAACAACTATTGTACGTTGTGTCAGTTATCCGCCTACAAGTAGGCCATCACATTCGATTTCTGCGACACTTTTTATTTCCTAGGGTAGCTTCCCTAGGCCCTACCTCAGTCGCCTACTACTACATGCCTTGTAGGCCACAATGCTACACGTTTGCTCCTCAGCAACACACAGGTGAATGTTGGATGGTCTGATATCGTGGTTTGACAACAGATCGACGTCAGTACTGATGAACTTCACCAGAGAGATAGATAGATAGATAGATAAATAGAGAGTTGTGGAGAGACATGATCGTCTATGCCGGCAGGCAGAACACATGATTGGTTAATATTATGTTTGTTTTCTCATTTCTTTTGTTAATATTTTACAAAACAAAATTTGCATATTAATTTGTCGTCTGTTCTATTTATCAACAGAGACATCTCGCAGACATCTCCAACTGATATCTTGGACAAGTTAATCAAAGATGTCGTCATATCGATACTGCGACACGTAGTCGAAGAGGAAACTAGATACCAACTTACAACATGACATTTGAAACAAAGTCTAGTATCTTCCCTGGACGAATACGATACACTACGGAATGATTCCATGCAAGGGGAATGTAATACAAAATATAACACGTCAATGAAATCTATATATAGACAATAAAAATGGCTGACAGCAGCCGTTATTTGAAGATCAATGACAACTTCTGCTGCAAGTTTAATTTCACGATAAGGAGCAGAAATTGCGCTGCATCCCACTCGTCAACCAGTGTCAGCAGCGGGGATGAATATTTATATAGTACAACATCTGGGATTACGCTCCCTAGCTGTCAGCCTAGCATGGGTAGCGATACATATATTGAAAGTGTTCATCATTACTTAGGTTCGAACATCACCTGGGAAGCTATACATAAAATCACTACCATTTTAAATGGGGATGTGACAGTTTACTGTGACATCAACAACGAAATCTTAGCCAGTAATCTATCGGAAGTGAATGAATCTATCATTTCGCAGGAAGAATATCTTTCATACACACTTGGACCAAGACACATCAGCACCGCAGCCTTGGTGATACTTACTATTCTGTATATAGTCATTTTTCTTACTGGGGTTCTTGGAAATTTGTGTACTTGTGTTGTAATTACCCGGAACAGGTGCCTGCACACGGCTACAAATTACTATCTTTTTAGTTTGGCTATTTCAGACGTTTTGACGTTGATCTTAGGTAAGTATTTAATATTACAGTCATGTTTAGTAATGTTCATTTGTCATAAGGTTTGTAACCAGTGGCGGCTCGTCAGTAAAGGAAACTGGGGCCGGGTCCCATCAGAAAGAATGTGTAACGTGTATTTATTATTTTATAAATTAATTAAAACATAGCAACTCAAAATCATGATCTTCCCGAAAATTTGTATCTGGCCCCACCAACAAAAATGACCACGAGTCGCCACTGATTATAAGAATTTGATCAACTGTAAGCTATGTATCATAATCAGAAATATCTGGTCAACCACTAGTAACAACTGTTATAAGATATGTCTGGTCAACCACTAGTAACAACTGTTATAAGATATGTCTGGTCAACCACTAGTAACAACTGTTATAAGAATGTCTGGTCAACCACTAGTGAACAACTGTTATAAGATATGTCTGGTCAACCACTAGTAACAACTGTTATAAGAATGTCTGGTCAACCACTAGTAACTAACTGTCAATAAGAAATGTCTAGGTCAACCACTAGTAACAACTGTTATAAGAAATGTCTGGTCAACCACTAGTAACAACTGTTATAAGAAATGTCTGGTCAACCACTAGTAACAACTGTTATAAGAATGTCTGGTCAACCACTAGTGACAACTGTTATAAGAAATGTCTGGTCAACCACTAGTAACAACTGTTATAAGAATGTCTGGTCAACACTAGACAACTGTTATAAAAGGAGACAGATGTTAATGAGAAATGTCTGGTCAACCACTAGTAACAACTGTTATGAAGGAGACGTGGAAATGTTGACACACTGAAAATGTCTGGTCAACCACTAGTAACAACTGTTATAAGAAGGAGACGATGGAGATATGTTGAACACACCTTGAGAAGAAATGTCTGGTCAACCACTAGTAACAACTGTTATAAGAAGGAGACGATGGAGATATGTTGAACACACCTTGAGAAGAAATATCTGGTCAACCACTAGTAACAACTGTTATAAGAAGGAGACGATGGAGATATGTTGGACACACCTTAAAGAGAAATGATCAACGAATATCAAAGCAGGCATTGAAGTGGGATGCAAAGGGTTCAAAAAGAGAGAACGATCTAGTGAGACCCTGAAACTAACTTTGCAGAGAGAAAGGCAAGAAATATCGGTCTCAGTTCAATGGAAGAGATTGAGCGAGTTGCCCAGGATAGAGCGGTATGGAGAAATTACTTTCAGGCCCTATGTAACGTATAACGGTACGAGAGGAATTATTATTATTATTATTATCATAGTACTCCAAAAATGTCTATAGGTGCTCCGATCTCCGCCTCAATCCATCCGGCAGCGTCCAGCTTCCCAACACGCCAGTTCGATGTTGATTAATCAATTATTGTGCATATTTGGTAACATTTAGTCCCTTTTGTTACTATATTTAGATCTGTATCTAGGTATCAGAATACTAATCGCATAAATGTTCACAGTAGCAGCGTATCGGTGTGAAATATAGCCATTTAACACGGCAGAGAAACACCATATGTTCTTTTGATTATAAGTGTTACAAAAGTGTCCTTCTTATATCATGGACAGAGAAGAGAACAAATATATCTATCCAGAAATAACTCAAAATAATTCTCTGTATATCATGGACAGAGAAGATAACAAATATATCTATCCAGAAATAACTCAAAATCCAAAAAAAGACAAAAATGTGTAGTCTGATAAAAGCAGACATTCAACATTTCCATTCTCTTATGTATTAATAATAATAATTCATCTCCTACCGTTATACGTTACATAGTGCCCGCAAGTAATTTCTCCATACCGCTCTATCCTGGGTAACTCGACCATGGAACTGAGACATGGAACTGACATGAATTGGGCCCCGGTAACCACTCGGGTACTGAGACCGATATTTCTTGCCTCTCTCAGCAAAGTTCGTTTCAGGGTCTCATTAGGTCATGCTCTCTTTCTTGAACTCTTTGCATCCCACTTAAATGCCTGCTTTGATATTCGTTGATCATTTCTCCTCAAGGTGTGTCCAACATATCTCCATCTTCTCTTTCTTATAACAGTTGTCACTAGTGGTTGACCAGACATTTCTCTGATTTCATCACTTCTCCTGAATTCGTTCCATTTTATATTCATTCTTTTTCTCAGACATCTTTTTTCAAATGCATTCAACTTGCTTTCTATATCTTTAGTTTTTTTCCAACTCTCGCTAGCATATGTTAGGATTGATACAACATTTGAATTGAAAATTCGTAATTTAGTTTTAATACTATATAACTTTTACACTATTACACAAAAATTAAGAACGAAAATTCAGTCCTTCGAAACTAAATGCTACAGAAAGATCCTACGAATACCATGGACAGAAAAAGAAAGAACACTGATGTCTTGAAAGAACTAAATGTTAAAGAGAATTGGCTGATAAACAATATAATATACAGAAAAATTACATACTTTGGTCACATCAAGCGTCACGATGGCCTGGAAAGAACACTACTAGAGCGCAGGGTCCCAGGACGCAGAGGCAGACCAAGAAGAAGATGGCTCAAGATATTAAAGAAACCATGAACATGACGATCGACGAAGTGGGTGAACTGGCAAGAGACAGAGTGAATTTCAGATGTGCTGCAAAGAGAGCAACGTCCTATAAAGGATACGCACCTTGATGATGATGATGACTATATAACGTGCAGCTTCATATTTTATTTAGACTTTTAAAAGCTGATTTTGTTTTGCCAATTCGTATCATAATTTCTTTTTAACATTTCCTGTGCAATCAAAATTGCTACCTAAATAGGTGAAGTTCTCTGTTATTTTTATCATTTTAGATTCCAGGGTGATATCTGCATTATTTGCCATAGGTGTCTTCATTATATTTGTTTTTCATAGCTTATCTGCAGTCCAACTTTTGATGCTATAGATGACAAGTTGTCTGTTTTGCTTTGCCTGTCTTGACTGTTGCTACTTAACAATGCAATATCATCTGCAAAATCCAAATCTTCTAGTTGACTATTTTCTACCCAATCGATGCCAGTTTCGCTACTGCAACATTTTCGCACCAACCCAGTCAATGGCCACTCCAAACAATGACGGAGAGAGAATACAATCTTATGTACTAAATAGACATATATGATTTCAACATTTTGGAATTTTTTTTTTTTTGGTTGTGTATTTTTGTATGTTATTTCCTCCTTCCTTCGTCATTCGTCGCTCTTACGACATGCATTGTAGGTCGAAGTGTTACTATTCTTTGCTCCTCTTGCGAACCCCGGCTACACATGGGCGTACCCAAATATAAGTTTTGTATTAAAAGATTCTGAAACACAAATTAGCAAATGATGTCCGTGAAAGCTGATATTTGTTTTTGAATTGTCCTATTGTAACTTGCTGTTCAATCTGTGATATGTTTGATGTCTGTACATCAAAACAAATTACACCTGACTGATCTCACTATCAACAATATCACCTTGTTAAGTAACTGAAGTGGATTCCCTCGTAACAGATGACTGTAACCATGACGACAATACACCAGGTACTTTCGTGGGAGTGCAATTAATTAGCTTTAAATTGTTTGATGAATTTAATGTTTTTAAGTGGCATTGAAGTATTTGATTGACCTCATTTCTCTTCAAAGGTAATTGGTTACTTTCCGGTGTGAAACGGTCGGAGTATTTCTCCAGTCATCCATGAGGGATTTATTAGTCGAATCGGAGACGGACGATAAAACGTAGAATCTGTGTTTACATTCTGATAACGCAGCATTTGTCCGCATAAAATCGATACGGGTAAACTTAAAAGTTGTTTATCAAGTGAGGACCTTTACTAACATTGAAAATAAAATTCCGACAAGTTGTTACCACTCTGACGTTATATTGTGGGCGTCTGTAGCTGAAGCAGTAGTGAGCTCGATCACAAACCAAGTGTGCCTGGTTCAAATTCTGCGGCAGGCAATTTGGAAGCAAATTTGATCACCTGGAATTTTATGAAATGTAAAAAAGACCTCACCGTTCAGAAAGCCATGACAAAATACTGAACGTATAAGTGGTGCCTAGAAAATGGACGACCCGTTTACTGTGGTTGTTGTTGGTGGCGACGTCGTGTAAAGGATATGTCCGGATTTTCATTTTCGTTTCATTCAGCAATATATTTCGGACCTTCGCCGGTGTTACGGAGTTCGGGCACTGTTGCTGAGATGTTCCTGTGTAAGAAAGCGATCTGAGCAAAGATAACTATTTACAGAAGTGTAATGATGATTTCCAATCAATCCAACAATCATTCAATCAATCAATCAATAATTATAAAGCACAAGTCTCAAACAAGAGCAGGTTTATTCATTTTCTTTGCTATTCCTTCATAATCTTCTCAATCATGAAGAAAACGAGTCATGAAGAAAACTAGACATGAAGAAAACTAGTCATGAAGAAAACTAGTCATAAAGAAAACTAGTCATGAAGAAAACTAGTCATGAAGAAAACTAGTCATGAAGAAAACTAGTCATGAAGAAAACTAGTCATGAAGAAAACTAGTCATGAAGAAAACTAATCATGAAGAAAACTAGTCATGAAGAAAACTAGTCATGAAGAAAACTAGTCATGAAGAAAACTAGTCATGACAGAGATGAAGTGTCTAAGCAGAATGCTGGAAGTAAAAGAAGAGGTAAAAGAAGAGGTAAAAGAAGAGGTAAAACGAAGAGGTAAAAGAAGAGGTAAAAGAAGAGGTAAAAGAAGAGGTAAAAGAAGAGGTAAAAGAAGAGGTAAAAGAAGAGGTAAAAGAAGAGGTAAAAGAAGAGGTAAAAGAAGAGGTAAAAAAAAGAGGTAAAAGAAGTGGTTTAGAAAGAAAACATCATGATAAAAGTGGTTACAACATCAGTGCTGAACTTCATCAAGAAACAACATCAGTACTAAACTTCATCAAGAAACAACATCAGTACTAAACTTCATCAAGAAACAACATCAGTACTGAACTTCATCAAGAAACAACATCAGTACTGAACTTCATCAAGAAACAACATCAGTACTGAACTTCATCAAGAAACAACATCAGTACTAAACTTCATCAAGAAACAACATCAGCACTGAACTTCATCAAGAAACAACATCAGTACTGAACTTCATCAAGAAACAACATCAGTACTAAACTTCATCAAGAAACAACATCAGTGCTGAACTTCATCAAGAAACAACATCAGTACTAAACTTCATCAAGAAACAACATCAGTACTGAACTTCATCAAGAAACAACATCAGTACTAGACTTCATCAAGAAACAACATCAGTACTGAACTTCATCAAGAAACAACATCAGTACTAGACTTCATCAAGAAACAACATCAGTACTAGACTTCATTAAGAAACAACATCAGTACTAAACTTCATCAAGAAACAACATCAGTACTAAACTTCATCAAGAAACAACATCAGTACTAAACTTCATCAAGAAACAACATCAGTACTGAACTTCATCAAGAAACAACATCAGTACTAAACTTCATCAAGAAACAACATCAGTACTGAACTTCATCAAGAAACAACATCAGCACTGAACTTCATCAAGAAACAACATCAGTACTGAACTTCATCAAGAAACAACATCAGTACTAAACTTCATCAAGAAACAACATCAGTGCTGAACTTCATCAAGAAACAACATCAGTACTAAACTTCATCAAGAAACAACATCAGTACTGAACTTCATCAAGAAACAACATCAGTACTAGACTTCATCAAGAAACAACATCAGTACTGAACTTCATCAAGAAACAACATCAGTACTAGACTTCATCAAGAAACAACATCAGTACTAGACTTCATTAAGAAACAACATCAGTACTAAACTTCATCAAGAAACAACATCAGTACTAAACTTCATCAAGAAACAACATCAGTACTAAACTTCATCAAGAAACAACATCAGTACTGAACTTCATCAAGAAACAACATCAGTACTAAACTTCATCAAGAAACAACATCAGTACTGAACTTCATCAAGAAACAACATCAGTACTGAACTTCATCAAGAAACAACATCAGTACTAAACTTCATCAAGAAACAACATCAGTACTAAACTTCATCAAGAAACAACATCAGTGCTAAACTTCATCAAGAAACAACATCAGTACTAAACTTCATCAAGAAACAACATCAGTACTAAACTTCATCAAGAAACAACATCAGTGCTAAACTTCATCAAGAAACAACATCAGTACTAAACTTCATCAAGAAACAACAAATTAAATAGTTCGATCACATTAACAGATTATCAACAGACAGTGCGTCTTAAAGAGCAATGCTACAGTGGATATACAGTGGATATACAGTGGATATAAAGTGGATATACAGTGGATATAAAACAAAAGACTGTCCACGCAAAAGGTGAATTTCAGAAATAACAGAGGCGGTAATAACGAATATCAGGAATAACAGAGGCGGTAATAACGAATATCAGGAATAACGATTTATGAAGAGCACATAAAAGCCCGTTCTAGAAATCTCTTCTTATCCTAAAGCTGATTACAAATGAAAATCGTGGCATATCCCAAAGGATGTAGCCATCAACTACAGTAAACAAGTCGTTTATTTTCTAGGCACCACTTATACGTTCAGTAGTTTGTCATTGCTTTCTGAACGGGTTGCTCCATCGTCCTTTTGTTAAAATCAACGGAAACAATTTGCAAGCAAACTGTTTCGCAGCGTGATTTGAACTCAGAACGTCGGGGTTAATAGACCGAGTCACTAACCTCTAGGCCACAGACGCCACTGATTAAATATAGGTTTAGAGAATAGAAAGACGATTTTCGAATTTATCTTCAAATACATTTGTGTCGTCACCATGAACTAGTCTGTCTTTCCCCGTTTATCAATCTCCGCAAGTTCTTCTAGAACAATCTCCTCCTTGTTATACTATCGGCTGGTCGTCTTAATGCATGTCCTGTCCACCAGCACCGTCATTAAGTAGCTTGTTTCACTGGTATTTGAGTAGTTATTCCCATCACTGTCTCGTTAGCGACATTGTCATTCCATTTCTGTCGTTCTAATTGTGACGGGTATTGATGAAGATAATTAATTGAATAATAATTTTGTAATATTTGCCACTAGAGTTGGAGTTTTTGTTTAGTTTTGTTTGGTCGTTAGAGGCTATCAATAGCTTTAACGAATGAGATTCGTGCTAGTGTTCTAATTTGTTGTTCTGGTCTAAGTCATCAGATCACAGTACCAATAGCTTCGTCTTCTTATAACACTCCGTATCGACCACTTGTTAAACCATTCTTTGTGATTTGTATGTGATCTGAGCATAAGAGCGATTGTACTTTGTGCCAGTTATACGCCTACAAGTAGACCAGCATATTCAATTTCTGCGACGATTTTTATTAGAGACCGCCTGATGGGTGATATGGTGGACATCCCGTCGGACGTCTTTACTTCATAGCATTTCTCTAGTATCAAATTTCGGTTGGGTCCACTTGAGGGATCTGGGTAGATAAAAACCCCAACTTCCACTATGAAAATGTATCCTGAAACTATATCTTCTTCTTCGAACGCTCCATATCGACCACTTGTTAACCACTCTGGTGATTTGTATGTGATCTAAGCCTAAGAGCGATTGTACGTTGTGCCAGTTATGCGCCTACAAGTAGGCCAGCACATTCAATTTCTGCGACGTTTTTTATTTATTAGGATAGCTTCTCTAGGTCCTACATCAGTCGCCTCTTACGACATGCCTTGTAGGTCGCAGTGGTACTAATCTTTGCTTCACTTGCTGGCCCCGGCACCACACGGGTGGAGACCATATTAATAATAGCATTTCCAGTAGCCTTTTCAGACCTTAAGTGTATATGAACTCACTTCACATTTCTAGACACTAGTGTGCAGGAGGTAGGAATACCAATTCCTTTCCTCACACGTGGAACATCGAGTATGGGATTGAATCCACAACCCTCTTGTGTCCGAGTCAATATTCTAACGCTTATGCATCGCGTTAATCTGTTCCACCTTGGAATCATACACCCCCCGAAGCAAGAGAACCAGCTACTAGAATGTTGAAGTTCTAATTTTAAAATATAACAGCGTATAATAATAGGAGAGTCTCTATGGTGAAGTGGCTAAGACGTTTGCCTGTCGTTCTGAAGGTTGTGGATTCGAATCAGGACCGAGTCACATGTGCAAGTTGTTCATGAGATGATCCCAAGAATTGTTGCTGGAGATCCAGAGTTCCTGCTTCGACAACACCCTTGGTAGATGACGGACATTTCTATGGACAAAGACGGAATCATAAGGGAAACTTGGTGCAATAAAGTTAATCCTTGCCTTTAGGCAAGACAACCGTCCATATGGTGTAAGGGAAGCAAAGAATAGTACCACTGGGAATAGACCTACAAGGCATATCGTAAGAGGCGATTGATGTTGACTCAGGCAAGTTACCCTAGTAAATAAAAAGCATCGCAGAAATCGGATATGGTGGCATACTTGTAGGCGCATAACTGGCATAATGAACAATCGCTCTTAGGCTCAGCTCACATACAAATCACACATAGTGGTTAACCAGTGGTCAATATGGAGCGTTCAAATAAGAAATGAACAAGGCAAAAACCGCTGACGTGTGAATTTCTCATTGATCTAACAAATAAACAAAATTCTGCACTTATGAAAAACTCATTCACAAGTTTTCATCAGTATGTGAACTATAATTTTACTTGTTCAATGTTATTCCCATCTCTAATGCTGAAAACATTCTCAACGTACTTTTAAAGTGCAGTGATTTTAAGAAAATGTAGTTTTCTGGTTCGCTAGAATTGCTAGGGTGAAGCTATATATAATGATCTTGTCTGTCTAGAGGGCACGATATGTAATGGATGAAATAACTGATGATTCGTGAGGCCTGATTTGCACTCTGCTTATCTTTACGAATTGTGTCTTGGAGGTTGTGGCTCAGGTTGCTATGCCATAACCAACTGCTCAGAAAGAACCAGACAGTCATTCTTCGCCTCTAGACGGGTCATAACAGAACGAGACATCACCTGTACACTAAATTCAAGATATGCACCAACGATCTGTGCCTCTGTGGCTTGGCAATTATGACAACAGGGCATATCCTACAGAACTGCCTCCAGTATGCAGACCTAAGAAGAAAAAGGTGGCCCACCAGCGTCCAAGACAAAATGTAAGGCGTGGATGATAATCTGAGGCAGACGGCTACCTTTATTAGAGAATTCGAAATTCCATTCAAGCGAGACCGCAGAAGAAGAAGAATATATTACTGATGCCAAAGTCTTCTTCTTCTTCTTCTTCTTTGCGTTCGTTCTTTACGCCCAATTTTAATCATTCTTTGTGACATGTTTGATCTTTCTTTGCCAAGAACGTGTATACGTTGCACATTGGTTTGGTAGGCCCCTAAACGCATAAGACTTCTACACGTTTAGTACACATGCATCCGATTTCAGTCAAACCTCCTTAGTCGCCTCTTACGACATGTGGAAGGTAACAGTGGTTCTATTCTTACACCCCAAATTTGGGCCCCGGTAACCACTCGGACGAAAGATGCCAAAGTAATTCTAGACGTGTTGTGTTATTTTTAGTCTAACTTATGGGATTGATAAGACCTTTATCAGTGAGTAACCATGTGTGCTCCGATCTCTTTCTTACACAGGAAGATCTCAGCTACAGTGCATGAACTCCGTAGTATCGGCTACGATCTCTTCTTCACAGGTAGATCTCAGCTACAGTGCATGAACTCCTGTAGTACCGGCTACGATCTCTTTCTTACACAGGAAGATCTCAGCTACAGTGCATGAACTCCGTAGTACCGGCTCCGATCTCTTTTTTACACAGGAAGATCTCAGCTACAGTGCATGAACTCCGTAGTACCGGCTCCGATTTAATTTTGAAGATGGTGAAGATATTTATTTTGTAGGAATTTTATTTTTGGTCTTTTCTAATGAATTTTGTCCTGGTACCAGTTTTACAGCTTGCTCTTCTTAATTTTGTCCTGGTACCAGTTTTACAGCCTGCTCTTCTTAATTTTGTCCGGTACCGGTTTCCGCCTGCTCTTCTTAATTTTGAACTCTCAAGGGTTCTTTTACGTGCTCAAATTGAACACGGGACCTACGTTTCATAGTCCGTTTTCGATAGGACTATAAACTCGATCTCACCTACACTGAGATCAGGAATCTCTGGAAAAATATCCAGATAGCTCCACGAGAGAACAAACCTGGTTACTTTGGCACGAGAGACGATCACCTGGCCTCTACGTCACAGATACCTACTAGAAGAAAAAGTTTTTGTAAGTCTAGTTTATGTTCGGTTGTTATCGTTGATTTCCGTAAAATTTAATGTGGACGGAAACAAATAACACGTATTTATTCATATTTTTTTATTGTTGTCTGCGTTGATTCGCAATTCACCGAATTAAAATGTTTTGTGAAGTGAACGTGACAACTATAAGAAATCTACTTTAATCGTGAAGTTTGATTGTGAAGTTTAATAGTGAAGTTTAATAGTGAAGTTTAATAGTGAAGTTTAATAGTGAAGTTTAATAGTGAAGTTTAATAGTGAAGTTTAATAGTGAAGTTTAATAGTGAAGTTTGATTGTGAAGTTTAATAGTGAAATTTAATTGTGAAATTTAAAAGTGAAGTTTAATTATGAAGTTCTAGAGTGAAGTTTATAGTGAAGTTTAATTGTGAAAGTGTTATAGTGAAGTTTAAAAGTGAAGTTTAAAAGTGAAGTTTATAGTGAAGTTTAATTGTGAAAGTTTTATAGTGAAGTTTAGAAGTGAAGTTTAATAGTGAAGTTTAATAGTGAAGTTTAATAGTGAATTTTAATAGTGAAGTTTAATAGTGAAGTTTAATAGTAAAGTTTATTAGTGAAGTTTAAAAAAGTAAAAATTTCATTGTATGGGTGTACACACCGATCTCTATGTGGAGAAGAAAGTAAAGAACATAAGTTATAGATCTATTCCGTGCACTGAATGAAGGATAAGACTATTATCTATTCCGTGCACTGAATGAAGGATAAGACTATTATCTATTCCGTGCACTGAATGAAGGATAAGACTATTATCTATTCCGTGCACTGAATGAAGGATAAGACTATTATCTATTCCGTGCACTGAATGAAGGATAAGACTATTATCTATTCCGTGCACTGAATGAAGGATAAGACTATTATCTATTCCGTGCACTGAATGAAGGATAAGACTATTATCTATTCCGTGCACTGAATGAAGGATAAGACTATTATCTATTCCGTTCACTGAATGAAGGATAAGACTATTATCTATTCCGTGCACTGAATGAAGGATAAGACTATTATCTATTCCGTGCACTGAATGAAGGATAAGACTATTATCTATTCCGTTCACTGAATGAAGGATAAGACTATTATCTATTCCGTGCACTGAATGAAGGATAAGACTATTATCTATTCCGTGCACTGAATGAAGGATAAGACTATTATCTATTCCGTGCACTGAATGAAGGATAAGACTATTATCTATTCCGTTCACTGAATGAAGGATAAGACTATTATCTATTCCGTGCACTGAATGAAGGATAAGACTATTATCTATTCCGTTCACTGAATGAAGGATAAGACTATTATCTATTCCGTGCACTGAATGAAGGATAAGACTATTATCTATTCCGTGCACTGAATGAAGGATAAGACTATTATCTATTCCGTGCACTGAATGAAGGATAAGACTATTATCTATTCCGTTCACTGAATGAAGGATAAGACTATTATCTATTCCGTGCACTGAATGAAGGATAAGACTATTATCTATTCCTACTGAATGAAGGATAAGACTATTATCAATTCCGTGCACTGAATGAAGGATAAGATATTATCTATTCGTGCACTGAATGAAGGATAAGACTATTATCTATTCCGTGCACTGAATGAAGGATAAGACTATTATCTATTCCGTACACTGAATGAAGGATAAGACTATTATCACCCTACGAATGAAGAAAGACTATATCTTCCGTGCACTGAATGAAGGATAAGACTATATCATTCCGAAAGAATGAAGATAAGACTATATCTATTCGCACTGAATGAAGGATAAGACTATATTATTCTCACTGAATGAAGATAAGATATTATCTATCGTCTGAGAAGGATAAGACTATTATCATCTGCACGAAGAAGAAAGATTTTTATCGACAATGAAGAAAGACATTCATTCCGCACGAATAGAAAGAAATTATTCCGTGCATGAATGAAGGATAGACTATTAATGTATGAATGAAGATAAGACATTATCTATTCCGTGCACTGAATGAAGGATAAGCTATTATCTATTCCGTGCACTGAATGAAGGATAAGACTATTATCTATTCCGTGCACTGAATGAATGATAAGACTATTATCTATTCCGTGCACTGAATGAAGGATAAGACTATTATCAATTCCGTGCACTGAATGAAGGATAAGACTATTATCTATTCCGTGCACTGAATAAAGGATAAGACTATTATCTATTCCGTGCACTGAATGAAGGATAAGACTATTATCTATTCCGTGCACTGAATGAAGGATAAGACTATTATCTATTCCGTGCACTGAATGAAGGATAAGACTATTATCTATTCCGTTCACTGAATGAAGGATAAGACTATTATCTATTCCGTGCACTGAATGAAGGATAAGACTATTATCTATTCCGTGCACTGAATGAAGGATAAGACTATTATCTATTCCGTGACTTAATGAAGGATAAGATATTATCTATTCCGTGCACTGAATGAAGGATAAACTATTATCTATTCCTGCACTGAATGAAGGATAAGACTATTATCTATTCCGTGCACTGAATGAAGGATAAGACTATTATCTATTCCGTTCACTGAATGAAGGATAAGACTATTATCTATTCCGTGCACTGAATGAAGGATAAGACTATTATCTATTCCGTGCACTGAATGAAGGATAAGACTATTATCATTCCGTGCACTGGGAAAGAAGGATAAACACCATTTCTATTCCGCACTGAATGAAGGATAAGACTAATTCATTCCGTGCACTGAATGAAGGATAAGACTATTATCTATTCCGTGCACTGAATGAAGGATAAGATTTTATCAAATTCCGCCCGGAAATAAGACTATTTTCTATTCCTCACTGAATGAAAGGGAAAAACATTATCTATTTCCGCACGAATGAAGGATAAGACTATTATCTATTCCGCACTGAATGAAGGATAAAATATTATCTATTCCGATTTAATGAAGGGTAAACTAATCTATTCCCTCACTGAATGAAGGTGAATTTTTTCTATTTGTACTGAATGAAGGATAAGACTATTTCTATTCCGTTCATGAATGAAGGATAAGACTATTATCTATTCCTTCACTGAAGAAGGATAAGACTATTATCACCTCACTGAATGAAGGATAAACTATTATCTATTCCCCACTGAATGAAGGATAAGACTATTATCTATTCCGTTCACTGAATGAAGGATAAGACTATTATCTATTTTCCCCCTGAATGAAGGAAAGATATTTTCATTCCGTCACTGAATGAAGGATAAGACTAATCTATTCCTTTTCCCGAATGAAGGATAAGATAATCTTTTTCCGGGGACTGAATGAAGGGTAAGACTTATTATTCCGTACTAATGAAGGATAAGACTATTATTTTTCCCGGGACTGAATGAAGGATAAGATTTATTATTCCGTGCCGAAGAAGGATAAGACTATTTTCATTTACTGAAGAAGGATAAGACCTTTTCATTCCGACTGAATGAAAGGGTAAGACTATTATCTATTCCTACGAATGAAGGGTAAGATTTTTAAATTTCCTGCACTGAATGAAGGGTAAGACTATTATCTATTCCGTACTAATAAAGGATAAGACTATTATTATTCCGTGCACTGAATGAAGGATGATTTTCTATTCCGCACTGAATGAAGGATAAGACTATTATCTGTAACAGATTGCCTAAAAAATCTTCTTCTTCTTCTAACGCCCATATCGACCACTTTTAAATCCTTCGGGATTTGTATGTAGTCTAAGATTAAGATCGATTGTACGTTGTATAGTTATACCCGGGGCCCACACAAGATTTCTGCGATTTTTTTTACTGGGGAAGTTTCCCAAGACCCCTACTTAAGTCGCCTCTTACATCTCTTGAGGTCACAGTGGTACTATTCATTGCTCCCTTTTGAGCTCTGACAAAAAGGGAGGTTGAAAAGTAATCTGAAGGGTTTTGGGTAGGTTTGGCCCTGCACAGTGAGTTGTAGCGGGTTTGGGCTCCTGAAAAGTGAGTTGAGTAGGTTGGTCTCCTAAAATGAGTTGTTGGGGGTTTGGGCTCCCCGTACACAGTGAGTTGTAGATAGAGTTGGTCTCCTGTACACAGTGAGTTGTAGAGGTTTGGGCTCCCGTACAGTGAGTTGTGCTAGGGGTTTCTCCCCCCAGTGAGTTGTAGCAGAGTTGGTCTCCGTCACAGTGAGTTGGCTAGAGTTGGCCCTAAAAGTGAGTTGTAGCTAAGTTGGTCTCTGCAACAGGGGTTGTAGCTAGGGTTGGTCTCCTGAAACATGAGTTGTAGTTTGGGTTTCGCACAGTGAGTTGTAGCTGGGTTGGTCTCGCCACAGTGAGTTGTAGCTAGGGGTTTGGGCTCCCGACACAGTGAGTTTGCTATGGTTGGCTCCTGCACACAGTGAGTTGTAGCTAGGGTTTCTCCTTTTTCACAGTGAGTTTAGCTAGGGTTTGGGCTCCGCCACAGTGAGTTGTAGCTAAAGGGTTTGGGCTCCCCACACAGTGAGTTGTAGCTAGGGGTTTGGGCTCTGTACAAGTGAGTTGTAGCTAGGTTGGTCTCCTGTACACAGGGGCTGTAGTAGGTTTGGGCTCCTGTACACAGTGAGTTGTAGCTAGGGGGGTCTCTGACAGTGAGTTGTAGATAGGGTTGGTCCCGCACGTGAGTTGTGGAGGGGGGTTCCGCCAGTGAGTTTAAGGGTTGGTCTCCTGCACACAGTGAGTTGTAGCTAGGGGTTTGGGCTCTTCATGAGTTGTAGTGGGGGTTTGGCTCCTGACCATGAGTTGTAGAGGGGGCCCCACACAGTGAGTTGTGTGGGGGTTTGGGCTTCTGTACACAGGAGTTGTAGCTAGGGTTTGGGCTCCTGCACAGTGAGTTGTAGCTAGGTTGGTCTCCGCCACAGTGAGTTGTAGCTGGGTTGGCCCTGCACATGTGAGTTGTAGCTAGGGTTGGTCTCCTGACAAGGAGTTGTAGAGGGGTTTGGCCCTGTACACAGTGAGTTGTAGCTAGTGTTGGTCTCCCGCACAGTGAGTTTTAGCTAGGTTTGGGCTCCCCGCACACAGTGAGTTTTAGCAGGTGGTCTCCCAAAACAGTGAGTTGTAGCTAGGGGTTTGGGCTCCTGCAAAAGTGAGGAAATTGCACCCCCCCCCTTAAAAAACACAATAAAAAAGACCCGAACGCGAGAAAAAAGATAACAACTGTGCTTTATCCTAGTAAATAAAAAGCGTTGCAGAAATCGGATGTGCTAGTCTACTTGTATGCGCATAACTGGCACAAAGTACTATCGCTCTTAGGCTCAGATCACATACAAGTCACAAAGAGTGGTTTAACAAGTGGTCGATATGGAGCGTTCAAAGAAAGGAATTTAAAAAAATAAATCATTCACCAATAACCAATAACCAATAACCAATAACCAATAACCAAAAAGAAACAACCAAAAAGAAATAACAAATAACCAATACCAAATTTTAATAGCCGTCCATCGCAAGCGATGATGACAACACTCTCAGACGTGTGCTGTGCACCTCTCTGGGTGTGGGGAGGTGACTGCAGAGTCCAATCCTAGAACAGAATCCTCACCAAGGTGAGCATACATGATCAAGGTTAGACATGTGGTGTTGTGTGCTCTGTCTTTCGGCTGCTCGTTTTCTCTGTGACTAAACAATACGATGATTCTCAGTTATTCGGGTTCATCTTTTGTTGTTACAGCGCCACATTTGGCGATCTTGCGCAAGGGATTCACAGCACGTGGTGTCATTATCGAAGTATTTCAGAGACACTTTAAGAGTGTCTTTAAAGCGTTTTTCTGTCCATCAGCTGAACGTCTGCTCCTTCAAGTTCGCCACATCAACTGTTTTGGGATGCGTTTATCAGGCATTCGAGCAACGTGACCGACCCATCTCACTTGGGCCTTCTGCAACAGGGTGTTGACGCTTGGGATCTCTGCTCTTGTGAGGATTTCGCTGTCTGGAATTTTGTCCTGCCAGTTTATTTTTAGTATTTTGCGTAGACAGCTTGTGTGGAAATGGTTTAATTTTCTTGCGTGTCTGCTATACACTGTCCATGTCTCGCTTGCGCACAGCAGCGTGGTTAGCACTATGGCCTGGTAAACTTTCAGCTTTGTGACTGCTTATCCCCTTCCGTTCCCACACAGTGACACGTAACCTTCCGAACGCAGCACTGGCTTGGATATCCTATTGTGGACCTCAGAATCTATGTTTGCCGATCTGGATAGGAGGCTGCCAAGATAAGCAAAGTTGTCCGTTGACTGGAGACGCTGGTGTTTAATGTTGATGACTGGATCGTAATACTGTTCTCTAGGGGCGGCTGGAACATGACTCCTGTTTTTAATTGGTGTTAATGGTGAGGCCAAACTTATCACAGGCCATTGAGAACTTGTCATGTAAGTCTGCATTTCTTCCTCAGAGTTGGTAGCGAGGGTACAGTCATCAGCAAACAACAGGTTTGAGATAGTTGATTCTTTTACCTTGGTGGAGGATTTTAACCTCCGAAGATTGAATAGATTACCGTCTGTCCTGTATCTAATCTTTACCCCATGTTCGTCGCCTTCCCAAAAGACATCCGTGAGCATGGCAGTGCTCAATACCAAATAACCACTCACCAATAACAAAAAACCAATAACAAATAACCAATAGCAAATAATCAATAGTCCGTAACTAATAACCAATAACCAATAACAATTAACCAATAAAAATTAACCAATAGCTAATAACACATAACCAATAATTTAGTACTTCTCAAGTTTGACGAAGAGGCAAGAAACAGCTATCTACCAATTAACGAAGAAATGATAAGTGTAGCTGAGGTCAAGGAGGCAATCCATTCCTTGATAAACAAAAAGGCAGCGGTGATGACATAACATTATTGCAGAAATGCTCAAAGGCTGATGATACAACTATTAGCCAGGTGCAAGAACTATTTAATAAAGTATGGGAAGAAGAAACTGTCCCAGATCAATGGAAAAGGGAATAATTGTTAAGATCCTCAAAAAGGGTAATCTCAAAGATTTCAATAACTGGAGAGGGATCACCCTATTATCAGTAATGACCAAGACTTTCTGCAAAATCATTCTTAATAGAACAAAGGGAGCAGGGGACAACCCCGAGAAGAACAAGTGGTTTTAGACCTGGGAGAAGCTGTTTAGACCAAAAAAAGGTAAAAGGCCCATGGTCACGGCGGAAACAAAAAGGTTACGGGGGCCTAACCAAGACCCTGACCCCAACCTCCCTTGACCTAAACGATTTGGGTTCCGGTACAATAGGATGAGAGAACTACTGAGTGGGAGTAAGAGAAATAAAAGAAATGCAGACCGAAAAAAAGCACACATCTCCTGGCCATGTTCAACAAAATATTGCCAAAGTTTCCGAACAAAAAGAAACAACAGCGAAACGTTCGAATAAGCCCCACCCCCCGGAGTAAGGGTCAAACCCAAAACAACCCAGGAGCAGGAGCCCCTACACGAGCCGAAAAAGGAAAAAGTCCCCCCAAAATTTCCCGTTTCGGAAAGAGACTGGTAAACAAAAAGGATGAGGGGTTCCAGGAAAAAGGGGGCCCCGTAGGGCGAAACCAAACCCCCGAGGAGGGGGGAACAAAGTCAGATCCGTAACGAATAAAAGTCTCCCCCGCGTCGGTAGGGGGAAGATTGCAGCTGACCCCGCACGGTCCTGGTGCAGATAAGTACGGGCTTGGTTTGACCCAAAACAACAAGTTGGTTTAGTGCATAAAAAATTATCCTCCCGGGAAAACGAAACCGCGATAACAATTAACATCCCGGATGAACGAGGTGGGGATGCCAACGAATGCCAGCCGGGGAACCCGGGAAACTTTAAGTCACAACAACACCCCCGGGAAAACGGGGGGGTGATGGGGCGGGGAAAACCCTATTTGCTTTGCACGCCAAAACGACCCTCTCATTGTTTGTGTTTGGGCCCCCGGCCGGCCCTTTCGGAGGCTAATAAATTTGCCACGTACCAACGGGGTTAAAAAAAGGTGAGAATGTTCTACCTGGATCAAACTCAAAAAACGGTAAAGTAAGGTCGAAAAAAATCCGACAGGCTGTCCGAACATTGGCGAAGGCCGATATTTCATGGCATTTTATAGGGGCCCCGTCCGAGGACAAGCTTATAAGCCAGGGGAAATGTTTCAATCGGAACGCCCCAAAGTCAGGGGAAAACAGCGTAACTGATTCTTGACGTATACCAAAGCCCAAATATACGGCAAAGTGATCAAAAAGGCGAAGATCCGGGATATAGCGACAGAAAGGATCGTCCCCTAGGGGTTCACCCTAGTAAATAAAAAAGCTGGTGAAACACAGGGGGGCCTAGTCACCAGGGGCCCAAATTTCAACCCGACGAACACCCTGTCTTGTCAGGGGACTAATTATACATCACAATAAGAATGACAAAATTGGCCGTGAAGAATGATCGAAAGAGAGAGAGAGAGAGAGAGAGAGAGAAAATAATTACCCTGACAAATTTTTGGGAGGAACAAAGAGAAGCAAAACTTTTATACAAAATTTATCGATTTTAAAAACCCTTTGATAGTCTAACAGAATCTCTGTGGAAATTCTGAGATGCTATAAAATCCCAGAAAAAAAATCATTATTAAAAGTTTATGATGATTCACAGTGTGATTTTCACTGATGGGGGACACAGCGACTGTTTATGGTTAAAACCCGGAAAGCAAGGCGTTTTTTATTGCTTGTTTGAAGTCACTGACGGGTGATGCAAAAAGTTGCAAGGGCAAAATTTGGGATCGATTGGGAAAAAATAGTCAATGAAGATTTGTTTTTGAGATGATATTGCCTTGTTGAAAAAACAACCAAGATCTGAAAGAAAACAGACAACTTGTCATCTATAGCATCAAAAGTTGGATGGAAAGCAGAAAAAAAAATATAATGAAGACAATATGGCAAGTAATGCAGATATCACATAACAAAATGAAAAAAATAAAGAGCAGTTCATATTTAGGCAATTTTTTTTGCACATGAAATGTTAAAAAGAAATTATGATACAAATTAAAGAACATCATTTTTTAAAAGTCTGAAAAAAATAGGGAAACCCAAAGTTATATAGTTTTAAAAACTAAATTACAAATTTTTCAGTAAAATGTTGTGTCAATCCAACATATGCTAGGAGAGTTGGAAAAACTAAAGATATAGAAACAAGTTGAATGCATTTGAAAATAGATGTCTGCGAAAATAATGAATATAAAAAGGGAAAGAATCCAAGAAGGATGAAATCAGAGACATGTCTGGTCAACCACAGTGACAACGATAAAGAGAAGATGGAGATATGTTTAGAAATTTTCAACGAATAAAAGCAAATTTAATGATGCAAAAATTCAAGAAAGAGAGGAGACCTAAGGGGACCTGAAAAGAACTTTTATGGGGAGACAAAAATATCGGTCTAGTTTCATGGAGGGGATTGAGGAGTTGCCCAGACAGAGCGGATGGGGAAAATTTCTTGCAGGCCCTATTAAAAGTATAACGGTATGAGGGGGAATTATTATTATAATAACCAAAACCAATAACCAAAAAAAAAACCAATAACCAATAACCAATCCATAAGAAATTCATTCCGTCAATAACTGGTTTTTGAAGTCGATCGGGGAATAAAAACCACCAACCACACAATCACACAAGATATGAAACTGGCTGCGGTTTTCAAAATTCTGACCGTTTCCCCCCTACGGTTAAGTCATTTTCAATTGATATCTACGTTTATGTTTTAAAAAATGATAGAGAGGGAATAATGAATAGATAATTGAAGGACAGAAATAATCGAAATTGTGCCGAATCTGATTGAAAATTTACGGGGCAATTTTCGAAATATTTTATTTATTTTAATTTGTTAGATATTATAATTGTGCGATTTTTTCAGTCTGTTGATTTTACTGTTTTTTTCATCATTATCATCATCATCACAATTATCCCTTCATCATCAAATTTTCACAATCATCATCGTTATCATCACTACTGTCCTCATCTCATCGTCATCACCCGCATTATCATCTTTTTTTTGCTGACATGAGACCTTGAAAAACACAAATATTTTTAGTCCAAATTTTTTTGTAAACTTACTATTTGTAATCTTACTATTTGTAATCTTACTATTTGTAATCTTACTATTTGTAACTCACATTTGAATCTCACATTTGAACTTTCTATTTGAGAAAGGATTATTTTAGGTTTTTTCTTGAACATACTACCAAGTTTTTTCACGTACGTAGGGCAGGGAACTCCTTTTATCACAAAATCAGAATCACTGGGGGAAATAAAATTTTGACACGGGGTTGGTTTTGGTTATTGGGTTTCTAAACTGAGTCTTGCACTCTGAGCAGACCATAGGGGCTGTCTCCCCCCAAAAGATATCAAGAGTATGTCGATTTCCTTTTGGGTTTTTATTAAATACAACCCCACTCTGTTTTCAGGCATCCAGTTGACTTGACAAAGGTAACCCAAACTGCCTAAATGCTTGATTGATTCAACATCAAATTTTTGTGTCCCCATCCAACAGAAGTCGGGAAAAAAAGGGGAAAATCCCCCCCTTTTCCATCTTCAACTCCCCCAAAAATCGATGCTGTTGATGCAAGCCTGTCCGCTCTCTCATTACGTTTACACGGGGAAAAGAAGAACATTTGGGGCTAGAAAAGAGCACGAATCAACGTCACAAAACTCGCAGTAAGAAAAACATCGACAAAAAAAATCACAGAAACATTGTATTTAGATCCTAAACTAATATTTATTCATGAGTAGAAATTTTGAACAAAAAAAATTAAAAATTTGTTTAAGGGCGAAGATATGGAAAGACGCAATCAAATGCCATGCCCCCGGCGTAGGCGATCATATCTCTTCACAACTCTACCCATCCCCCCGTTCTGATGTTGATCTTTTTGCGAAAGATGCGACCCTCCAACATCTTCCCGGCACCAAATTTTATAAACCTCATATTCGCATTATATGCCAGAAGAACTTGATTGTCAGACTTATTCTTTTGATAAGGTTTTTTTGTGTGAGTCTATTTATCATTTTTTTTTTTGGGAAGTTTTTTCATTCTTTTTTAAAAACCCATCTCTTTGGCTTCCAGCGACCTATTTTGTCATTGTCATGATTGGCTGCAATGCATTAGAGGGTTTAAAAGCACTGGGGTCCCCGCAAATGGGATATACAGGGGGCCAGGTCAGTGAGCGGCACTGATAAAATCCTACCCCACCTCCAAGTGGTGGTCCTGGGGAAAACAATGTCTGGCCCAAAAGGTAGGGGCGGAGAGCTATTTGGGAAATTTGGGAGAAGGGTAGGAGCATAATGTCTATATGAGATCTGATCGCAATATAGACGATGAGAATCGCAGCACGGACTACACGTTTCTCCTGTCCAATAATGAGTCTAAGATGATTCATCATACAAATCGGACGCCCGTGTGGTTACCGGGGCCCAAATTCGGGGTAAATAATAGAACCACTAATACCTACCACATGCCATATACAGCGTAAGTGGAGGTTTGGTGTGGGATTAGCTACCCCATCCAGTAAAAACACTCAGCTATAAAACCGCAACCAAGTGCATGAGAGTTGGCAAGGCCTTGGTTGGGGGACTTTTGTCCCCTATGAGGTGAAGGGTAGAAGAAGAAGAATAATATAGCACTGGAATATTTGTTTCTACAGTGTCAATGGTAATGAATTCACGCATGGTACCCTTTTCATTTTCATAACAGCATTTTCCGCTTGACCTATTCTACTCCTAATCTCTGTTTTACATCTTCCATCTGATGTTGTGAATGTTCCCAGGGACGTGAATCGATGGACTTGTTTCAATGTTGTGTTGTTTATTTTGGTATTGCATTGTGATGTTTCCAGTTTATTTGAAATAACACTAAATGTCAGATTGCCGTTCCTCTTGATTTTTGGGAGATGACACGAAATGTCAAACTGTCTAAATCAATGTTTCCAAAGTAGGAGTCCCTGAAGCTGAAGCCTTCCGGGGGTTAGTGGGTTCAGAAGCATTTGGGGAGTTTATTCGTGATTTAAATTTTATTTATAGACCTGAGCTCAAGGCATGCAATAAAGTAACTTCTGGTTCAGGCCGTGATACACTTAAAAAACCTCCAATTTAGCTTTCCTAACCCGGAGTGGTACAACGCATTGATGTATGCTAACACGTTCTATACAGCTTGTGACAAAATTCTATACTCTTCTTTCGTTTCCTAGCACGATATTCTGATCCAATGACATGTACATCAGCCTATTGCCGGGCACAGAATCATTAGTCTTGCATTAAGAGAATTGCTTTTCCATGTTTGACAAGTTTGAAAATGAGATAGAATATATATTCTTTCCAGCATTCTCACATTTTTTATTTCTTTATTTTTGTTGTTTGTGTACGTAATCATTTCTATATGGTCTCAACGTACTATATACATTCCTATGCTTCTCACCACGAGTGGTTACCGGGGTCCAAAGTTGGGGTGTAAAGAATAGAACCTCTGTTACCTGCCACGCATGTCGTAAGAGGCAGCTATGGAGGTTTTGCTGATATCGGATGCATATGTCCTAAGCGTGTAGAAGTCTATGCGTTTAGGGGCCTACCACACCAATGTGCAACGTATACACGTTTTTGGCAAAGATCAAGCATATCACAAAGAGTGATTAAAATTGGTCGTAAAGAACGAACGCAAAGAAGAAGAAGAAGATTCTATGCTTTAATACTGTTTGTTCTCTTGTTCCATATTCTATATAAATATGTGTGTATGTTAATTATATATAGGTTATATCTTCTGCGTTCTCCCTAGTTTGGGATTTCGGATTCTCTAATAAAGGCAGCAGTCTGTCTCAGATTATCAGCCACACCATACAGTTTGTCTTCTGCGTTCTCACTAGATTGGGATTTCGGATTCTCTAATAAAGGCAGCCGTCTGCCTCAGATTATCAACCACGCCATATAGTTTGTCTTGGACGCTAGTGTAAGTGGGCCACCTCTTTCTTCTCAAGTCTGCATACTGGGGGCAGTTCTATAATATATAATTCCTATGATTTCTGCTAGCCCGTTTGTGCCGACCTCTTCTCGCAGTAAGTTTTGGCCACCCGTGTGATGGTAGGTCTGACATTCTTACTGCGTGGCTAAATTTCCGAGGCAGATTGGCGATCGTAGAATCCGTTATCCCATTCCTCATTGTGAGGGGTCGTTGTACCATGTTATGCGCCTTACGGCCTGGTGCATCCGTTTTCTGCTTGCATCTGTTTCGGGTTACATTCCTAGCGGACCGTGCATCCGATTTCAATCAAACCTCCTTAGTCGCCTCTTACGACATCAGTGGCAGGTAACAGTGGTTCTATTCTTTACATCCCAAATCTGGGCCCAGGTAACCACTCGGGTGATATATGTTATATATATATATATATATTTATTTGATTGGGAGTTGAAGATGGATAAGGAGATTTCTTTGGTCTCTTCATGACTGTCTGTTGGATGAGGACACTAAAATAGATGTTGAATCGATAAAGCGAATTAGGCAGTTTGCAGTTACCCGTTGTACAAGTAGAACTGGATGCCTGAGGGGCAGAGTGAGAGGTGTGTTTAATCATCGAACCACTGGAGCCATCAGCATGCATACTCTTCGATATCTGTTGTTGGAGGAGACTGAGCTTCTATGGATCTGCCCGGAGTGCAATGACGTCAGTTTAGTAACCAATAATCAATAACCAATAATTGATTTTTATTGTTTATCTTCTTTTTTTTTTCTACTTCTAGTTTTTGCATTTATTTCGTTATTTGTTTTTAGTCACATATTTTCATTTTAGGGCCGTTAGAAATTTATTGTTGTATTCTGTGTAGTGTGCTGTGTAGTGTGCTGTGTAGTGTGCTGTGAAAGAAGTGAAATTCTTCACTTCTGCTGTATCGTTTGCTTGATAAAGGCCTTTTTGTCGAAACGTTGCTGTGTATTGTTATTGTTTTTATAATTTGTAAAACTACAGTACTTTGTTTTTATGGGTTTCGCCATTGTTACATAATTTTACTGCAATTCTATACCATCTTTATATTTCTAACGACATTGTTACATTAGATCTTCCTATCGACATTGCACAGTTTCTGCAATCTTCCTTATATCGACATTGTACATTTTAGAGTTTTACTACTTCTTGCTACAGTTTTACTGCAATCTTCCTATATCAACATTGCTACATAGTTTTACTGCAATCTTCCTTTATATCGCCATTGCTACATAGTTTTACTGCAATCTTCCCTTATATCGACATTGCTACAAGTTTTACTCATCTTCCCTTATATCGACATTGCTACATAGTTTTACTGCAATCTTCCTTATATCAATATTGCTACATAGTTTTACTTCAGTCTTCCCTTATATCGACATTGCTACATATTTACTGAAATCTTCCCTTATATCGACATTGCACATAGTTTTACTGCAATCTTCCTATATCGACATTGTTACATAGTTTTACTGCAATCTTCCCTTATATCGACATTGCTACATAGTTTTACTGCATTTTCCTATATTCAAATCATTTGACAGTACAGAAAGGTAATAATGCAAGTGCAAATTCTTTATCATCTTTTTCTTTCACGCGGAATATTTTTCCAGAGATCGCTGATATCAATGTAGGTGAGATCGAGTTTCTAGTCTTATCGGAGACGAAAGATAAAAGGTAGGTACCGCGTTCAACTTGAAGACGTAAAAGAACCATTGTCTATTGTCTTTCTCCATGTGGACGATGGAATTATTTGTCCACTATTGCCGTTAAGCGTAGGAATGGGAGCTATTGGCAGTTCAAAATCAAGAGGTGCAGACTGGAAAGCCACTGCAAGGGCAAAATTTCTAGGAAAAATAAAAATAAAATTCCTAGAAAATAATTTTATCATTTTTTTTTCGAAATTACCTCGAGGATACTCGCGGGTGCTACAGAGTTCGTGTGCTGTCGCTGAAGACAGACAACATTTCCCTAAAATTATCAGATTTGACTTTTTCTGTAACTATTCTCTTTGTTGTCAATAATTAACAATAACGGTGACTGCTCCAAAGAGATCTCAAGAAGATTGACAATAGCAATCAAGAAGTTAAACATTATGAAGAACATGTGGTAAAGCACCAGCAAAATATTAAAATTAAAAATATTGAAAACATGCATTTTTCTAGTGACTACTTATGGTTGTGAATCATGGACCATTACACAAAAACAAGAACGAAAATCCAGTCCTTTGAAACTAAATGCTAGAGAAAGATCCTACGAATACCGTGGACAGAAAAAAGAAAGAACATTGATGTCCTAAAAGAACTAAATGTTAAAGAGAATTGGCTGATAAACAATATACTATACAGAAAAATTAGATTCTTTGGTCACATTAAGAGTCACGATGGCCTGGAGAGAACAATATTATAGCGCAGGGTCCCAGAACGCAGAGGCAGGCCAAGATGAAGATGACTACAAGATATTAAAGAAACCATGAATATGACCATCGACGAAGTGGGTGAACTGGCTAGAGACAGAGTGAATTTCAGATGTGCTGCAAAGAGAGCAACGTCCTATAAAGGATACGCACCTTGATGATGATTCTTTTTTTTACGGTACTGGGTCGTCGATCCAACGTCCCCCTCATCTAAACGCCTTTTACAATCTATAAAATAGAACATAAATTCTGTTCTTTGCTAACCCATAAACCACACAAGGGGGTTACACCATGAGTTCCCACAGTGGGCGGTACCGCCCTCCGCCTCCAGTCGGCGCTGAAGTCTTCCAGGGGGGCGACAGTGGGTTCAGAAGTAGTTGAGGGAAGTTTTTTTCGTGATTTTGCGAATAAATAATCATTAAAAATTTGAATTCTGCATTTTAATTCATCTTATATCCATCTCACGCGATCCATTTTTTCATCAATGTTCTATTTATATAATCATTTGAAAATTGACCATGTATGACAGAAATATATATCAATTTTCTATGTTAACGTGAAAATAGAGCAGGTATATATATGTGTGTGGAGGGGGTGGACGTTGGCAAACTGTTATAATGTATAAGGGGGATGCGTTACAAAGTTTATGTTGTGCAAAGTGGGCGGTGGGCCGAAACAGTTTGGGAATCTATGGGCTACACTAACACTATTCTCATGAGAAGTCAGGAATGTACAGAACTACATCGATTTTCAACGGTCTGCTCTTTCACATATTATCATAAATAATATCGCCCGTATGTTTCTGAGGCTCGCAAGGGGAGCATCGAATAGTAGCACAGCAACCTACATGGCATGTCGTAAGAGGCGACTAAGGTAGGAGCCTAGGGAAGTTACCCAAGTAAATAATAAGCGTCACAGAAATCGGATGTGCTGGTCTACTTGTAAACGCATAAATGACACAACGTACAATCGTTCTTAAGCTCAAATCACATACAAATCACTAAGAGTGGTTTAAAAAGTGGTCGATATGGAGCGTTCAAAGAAAAAGTAGATAAATAATCTAGCTACAATATTAAACAAGCCGAGTCCGACAAACCATTTACAAAGTCTACAGACACAGATGACGAGAGAAATGATTCAAATAAAAAAATGTATGAGAATTTGTAACGACATTTTTACAATGTTAATTTGCTGCTAGAACAAAGTGCTAGGATAAATCCAATTTGTTTGATATTTTCTTCTGGAAGAAAAGCGATGTAGTGCCAATTACAGCATCGCAGGAGTTAGGGTAATGAACGCCCGTATGCCCAGTGTGTTCGTAGCGCGTTGGACTACGGGTGACTATCCCTCTGTGTGTGCGGGCTCAATTCCGCGGGATGGCAGAAAAAGCACAAGATTCCCCAAAATTACGGTGTTCGTGGCACCGAACCGAAGGGTTACGATGTCCATGGCACCGAGTCGAAGAGCTGAAAAGCTCAAGTGCTTCTGGATCGGAAAAAGGGGTAATGAACGAGCTGATATATTGGCTGGCTTGGCTACAATATCAGAGGAAGCTGCCATGGACCGAAAGGACAATCTTAACACATTGAAAGGCCCGCCTGTCCAGCGTGTTCGTAGCGCGTTGGACGACGGAGGACAAGCTCACTGTGACTGCCGGTTCAATTCCGCGGGCTTGCAGAAAAGCCACATGTTATCCAGATTTACGGTGTTCGAGGCACCGACGGTCGAACGCGAAGGGTTACGATGTCCATGGCACCGAACCGAAGGAGAGCTGGGGGAAAGTGCCAAGTGCATCTAAGATCGGTAAAAACGCATTGAGAGAGTCTTTTCGAACAGAGGCGTTTCAGGGCTGTGAATCACACTAGCTGACTATATTAAGAGAGATGGATATCAATATTGGTGCAGCCCGAAAAGAACGGGAAAAGAAAAGAATACCAAATATGCAAAGAGATTGATTAATCAACATCAAATTGGTGTGTTGGGCTGCTGAATGCTACTGGATTTGTTGAGGAGATCGGAACATCGCCCGAGTGGTTACCGGGGCCCAAATTAGGGGTGTTTAGAATAGAACCACTGTTACTTGCCACGCATGTCATAATAGGCGACTAAGGATATTGGGCTTGGGGCTAGCTACCACACCCTGAAAAAAATCACTAGATAGCTACAGAAACCACAACCAGGAAAATTCATAGTCCTCACCCGAAGAGGGATCTCACAAGGAGGTACTCATGACAAGAAAGTAGGGAGATAGTGGAGAGATCTGGCAAAGATCGCGTTGGATTGACGGGCTTGGAAGGCCTTGGCTGTGGATCTATGCCTTCCTTGGGTCGAAGTGTGAAGAAGAAGAGATCGGAGCATCGATGAACGTGTCCAGAGTTCTATGATGATAGTTCTTTGATAACTGATAACTGATAACTGATAACTGAATGTACAAACTCCGTAGCATCAAATACAGATGAACATTTTTGTAGGAATTTTTACTTGAGTATCTTTAATGAATTTTCATGAACACCAACGTTGCAGCTTACTCTTGCAAATGTGTGACTCGGTCAGGATTCATGAACACCAACGTTGCATCTTACTCTTGCACATGTGTGACTCGGTCAGGATTCATGAACACCAACGTTGCAGCTTACTCTTGCAAATGTGTGACTCGGTCAGGATTAAACCATAACCAACCAACGTTTGCCACTTACCTTGTCCATTTCACTCCCCAAGGTTTCTGAACACCAACTTGAACATCTTTACTTCTGCACTTATCGTTAGACTCAGTCAGAATTTCTCTGACCTTTATCCCAACGTTCAATTCTTCTTGAACAGTACTCGTCAGGATTCATGAACACCAACGTTGCAGCTTACTCTTGCACATGTGTGACTCGGTCAAGATTTAAACCTATAACTTTCAGAACGACAAGAAAACGTCTTGACCACTTCACACTTTTCCATTTTCAACTTCCAACGGTTTCCTTACGAGCTCAACTTGAACATTTATATTATATTCTTCTCATACGTTATACGTTAAATAATGCCTGCAAGCAATTTCTCTGTACCGCTTTATCCCGATCAACTCGTTCAATTTCTTCTATGAGAACAAGGAGTATATTTGCAAGAACCCCAGAGAAAGCAACGGAAGCAAAGAATGGGATCAACAAATAAACAGTAGAACAAGTATTAAGAGCTTCCGAAAAATCAAATAGACAAACACAGGATTCAAATCACTTACCCTCATTTCTTACGACACACAGAGAATTCGAACCACTTACCTCATTTAGAATGGCTCGTTCGTTGTGTTCGTAAGAACGCTTGTATTGCTAGGTTAGGCGATGGGTGTCGTAGGAAATGAGGGTAAGGGTTCATTTAGCCCTTTCTCGGTATAGTTTGTTTCATGGTTTCCTATTTCATACTTTCTTTCTTGAACTCTGCATTCCACTTCAATGTCTGACTTATGATTCTTCGATCATTTCTTTTCAAGTATGACCAACATGTTATGTTATGCTATGCGATCGACGTCATGGCACATTGGGCATTCCCATTCGTGCTCTGTCCTCCGTTGCAGCAGCCATCCCAAAGTCCATTTGCTCACAGTACCCATGAGAAGTTGATTACTATATCTTCTCTCTCTACCACAAAGACGACACTGTCTGGTATGTCCAAACTTAACGTCTAATTCTCGAACTCGTTCCAGTGTCTGAGACCCGCCCATGTCACACAATTGAGAGCGTAACGCATTGATGATATCGGCTCTGTCCATGCTTCTGCCCACTTGAGTCGGGGCATTGTTTGCAAGAGAGTCAGCACGCTCGTTACCCCGCACACTCCAGCATGTCCAGGCGTGTACAGCCAAGTCATTTTCTTGACATGTGATCTCCGAATGATGTCCACCCATTCCACACGCATACTTTCAGATTCAATCAGTTGAAGCATATTCATCGAGTCTGATATGATGATCGTATGGGTAACCTGTTGCTCAGCCACCCATGACAGAGCCCTGGAGGCAGTAGTGATCTCCATAGTCATACTCGATGTCGTTGTCTCAAAGCCCCGCAGTCCTCATGAAGTGTGCGACCGTTTCGTTGTGCTGAGTAAGCCCACGATGATCTGGTGCCACGCTTGACAGAGCCATCGGTGTAGATAATGATATCACCTGGGTGGGAGTGTTGATCCACGAGTGCAAGAATTTCCGCATTGACGACGCCCGGGGCCCATTCTCTACAGCGACGTCAAGTGTGCTGACAACCTTGGCGTAAGCAGTCATATCCTCTGATATAGGCATCCATTCGTCACCGTGCCTCAGCTCATCTAAAGTACAGACCTGTTTAATAACATCTTCTGCTTCGGCCATCCAGGATCGACCTCTCTTCAATCGCCTTCCCTTGTTCTCATTTATGGTTTTGCGCAGAGGATGATTTGTGTCCGCAGAAACTCTCAGATACGCTTTTACCTGTGCGACTTTGTGTCTCGTGGCTATCGTTGGCAATCCAAGGACATAGCGCATTGCCTCACAAGAAATGACCAGCATATCTCCATCTTCTAATTTTTACAGTTGTTACTAGTGATATTTCTCTGATTTCATTCCTTCTGAATTCACCCCTTTTATGTTTCTTATTTTTCACACACATCTATTTTCAAATGCATTCAACTTGCTTTCTATATCTTTAGTCATTTTTCAACTCTAGCTAGCATATGTTAGGATTGATACAACATTTAAATTATAAATTCGCAATTTAGTTTTAAAACTATATAACTTGCAGTTCCATATTTTATTTAGACTTTTAAAAGCTGATGTTGCTTTAATAATTCGTAACATAATTTATTTTTAAACATTTCTTGTGCAATCAAAATTGCTATTTTTTTATACTTAAATAGGTGAAAATGCTCTGTTATTTTTATCATTTTTATTCCTGCATGTCGTCCGAGTGGTTACCGGGCCCAAATTTGGGGTGTAAAGAATAGAACCACTGTTACCTGCCACCCATGTCGTAAGAGGCAACTAAGGAGGTTTGGCTGAAATCGGATGCACGTGTCCTAAATGTGTAGAAGTCTGTGCGTTTAGGGCCTACCAAACCAATGTGCAACGTATACACGTTCTTGGCAAAGATCAAACATATCACAAAGAGTGATTACAATTGATCGTAAAGAATGAACGCAAAGAAGAAGAAGAAGAAGAAGATTCCTGCATGTTTTCAACATTACTTGCCGAAGGTGTCTTACTATATTTATATTTTCATAGCTTATCTACAGTCCAACTTTTGATGCTATAGATGACACATCTCTTTCTGTTTGCATATTTGGCTGTTTTTAACTTAACATTACAATATCATCTGCAAAATCAAAATCTTCCAGATGACTATGTGTTACCAAAATAATGCCAGCTTTGCCCTGCGACATTTATCAACACCGAGTAAATAACCACTCCAAACACTTTTTTTTCTTTTAATTGCATATCCTTTACAGGACTTTGCGATGCTGTTTGTGATTTTTCTAGGCATTATTACGTTCAGTAGTTTGCCATTATTTTCTGAACGGGTGGTGTCACCGTCCTTTTATTTTTGGACATCCACGCGAAACAATTTGCAACCAAACTGTACACAGCGTGATTCGAACTCAGAACGTCGGGGTTAATAGACCGAGTCACTATCCCTTGGTCACAAACGCCACCCTCCTCAAACACTAGCAGAGCTAAAATATAACCTTTTTTTCACTCCAGTTTCAACCATAAACCAGTTGCTGTGTCCACCATCAGTACGAACTGCACACTGTGAACCATCATAGAGGCTCTTGATAATGTTTATTATTTTGTCTGGTATTCCACAGCATCTCAGAATATTCCACAGGGAGATTATGTGTTGGCTATTAAAAGCTTGTGTTGAAATCGATGACATTTAATATAAGTGGTTGTTGCTTTTCAATATATCTCTCCACGATTAGACTTTTGAATATTTTTGATCTAAGCAGCCTCTTCAGTGTGTAAAATCCAGATTCATCTTCTCTCAAGGATGTGTTCCCTTTTCCATATGATTTTATTAAGAATGATTTAGCAAAATGTCATGGTCATTACTAATAATAAGGTGATCCCTCTCCAATTGTTGCAATCTTTGAGATCACCTTTCTTGGGCGAATCTTAACAATTCTTTCTTTCTTCCATTGTTTTGGGACTGTTTCTTCTTCCTATATTTTATTACAGAGTTCTTGCACCACGCTAATCACGGTATCTTCTGTTACGTTGAGCATTTTCTACAGTCATATTGTCATCACCTGATGCAAGTTAACCCATTCACTCCTCTGAGCCGATGTACCGGTTCGCAATAATTTTTAAGATGTTGTAAAGCCTGTATACTGGTAAATGCAAATGCGTCCGGAGATTACAACAATTACGGAGTGAAAGGGTTAAGCATGGGACCTATATTATTTCGTCCATCTCCGATAAGACAAGGATCTCGTTCTCACCTACATTTAGATCCGTGATCTCTGGAAATGTTTAACAGTCGCATCACGCGGGAATTGATCAAAGTACCTTTGGATATAAAGGCTAGTGGATTACCTCTACGCCACATAGATCCCCTCAATAGAAAATGAAATGTATGTCACTTCCTATTTGAATACCCAAGTATTCGAGAAGTAGGTTGTCCTGTTCTTTTCCTCAGTTGTGGAGAGTTGATTGTGTGAATTGGACCCATAACCTTTGTTTTTTTGTTCACGATTCGAACACTCTATCCGCATCATTATTACCGCCTCACTGCCGATGCAAGTGCACTTCCAATTAACCAAACTAAAAAACTACCGAGAAGTGTCAGACTGAGTTAGTGAGAAGAAAAATGTTAGTGCGGAAGAGAACTTGTCATTTTCCCATTTAATTGTTAAAGATTTTGAAGTGGATGTAACTCAGGGACTATTTTTGTAAACTTGAGCTTTGAATATGTTCTAGCTCGTTTCTTGTTAATCGTTTTCTCTAATTATGTTGTCTTACAGCGTCAGGATAAGAACAGATTTCTAGAACGGGCTTTTGTATGCGCTTCATAAAGTGTTTTCGTTTTCTCTAATTATGTTTTGTCTTACAGCGTCAGGATAAGAAGAGATTTCTAGAACGGACTTTTGTATGCGCTTCATAAAGTGTTTTCCACCGCCTCTATTATTTCTGATCCACATTTTAATCGGACGACGTTTTGCTTTGTATCCACTGTATTGGTGCAACATATCTCTTTGAGGTGCACTGTCTGTTGGTAATCGGCTTATCTGACCAAACCATTTAATTTGTTGTTTCTTGATGAAGTTCAGTTCTGATGTTGTACCCACTTTTTTCCCTGATGTTTTCATTTCTAAACCACTTATTTCTTGATACATCCAGCACCCAGCGTAGACACTACATCTCTATTGTGACTAATTTTCTTCTATCATTTGATATCAGCGTTCAGGTATGACAATAATAGCATAATGGTTGGAGAAAGATTGTGTTGTACAATGCTCATTTCGTGTTCACGATGCCATGTTTAGGCTCACTCCTAAAGAGCACTATCGTTCAGATACAATGAAAGCATACAAAGAGAACGTCCACGTAAACGATTGATCAATGGAGTATCCGAGGCACTAAATTCCACCTAGTACAAAGCTTATAGTGTCTCCAGGTGTCTGTTTTATGGATCTGACGCATGATGGTGAAAAAGGGAACGAGAATAGATAGATAGATAGATGGATTGATACATAGATTGATGGATAGATAGATAAATAGATAGATTGATAAATATATTGACTGATAGATATATAGATAGATAGATTGATAGATAGACAGATGGAAAGATTGATTGATAGATTGATTGATAGATAGATAGATAGATTGATATATATACTTATAGAGTGATAGACAGATGGATGGATAGATAGATTGATAGATATATAGATATTTTGATAGAAAGATAAATAGATAGATAGATAGGTAAGATAGATAAATAGATAGATAGATTGATAAATAGATTGATAGATAGGTAAGATAGATAGATAGATAGATAGATAAATGACATGTTTGCATTTCCAAATTGATATCGTTTGTCCTATGACTTGGTTTTCTATTATTGCATCTATGTCCAATTATTTCACGTTACGCTGTCTATGTCACAAAGCCTTGTAGTCGATTTATAGCCCATTGAGACGGGTTAACATCTTGTTAGATCAGATGCCGAGTCTTTCAATGAAATTTCTATCTGAGCATGTCTAATCTAAATTCTATAAATTATTGGAATAACAAAATTGCGAATGATTTCTTCCTAAGACAATTAACAGAGTAAATGGTTGTGAAGATCAAATTTTCAATATAGTTGAAGATTGATAGTAGGTTGGGTGGAGTGGAGTGGAGTGGTGTGGAGTGGTATGGTGTACTTCAACTTCTCGGTGACTGCCTTTTGTATGAAGAGACTACAATTGAAATTGAATCCGCTTGTGTGTTGCCAGGCCTGCAGGAGGAACAAAGAATAGTAACACTGCCATCTAAAAGGCATGTCGTAAGAGGCGACTGAGGTAGGGGTCTAAGGAAGCTACCCAAGGAAATAAAAAAGCGTCGCATAAATTGAATGTGCTAACCTAGCATGACTCGCACAACGTACATTCGCTCTTAGGCTTGGATCACATACAAATCACAAAGAGTTTTTAACAAGTGGTCGACATGGAGCGATCCAAGAAGAAGAATAAAACGATATTGAGAATCTATGCAGCTATTTCAGAGTTTGAAGTTATTCATTGTACAGACAAAACTAGATGAATGGGTGGTAGAGTCAAGAGTCTAACTAGATAGAAACTGGAGCGTGTATGTTTAATCAGATAGAAACTGGAGCGTGTATCTTTAATCAGATAGAAACTGGAGCTTGTATGTTTAATCAGATAGAAACTGGAGCGTGTATGTTTAATCAGATAGAAACTGGAGCGTGTATGTTTAATCAGATAGAAACTGGAGCGTGTATGTTTAATCAGATAGAAACTGGAGCGTGTATGTTTAATCAGATAGAAACTGGAGCGTGTATGTTTAATCAGATAGAAACTGGAGCGTGTATGTTTAATCAGATAGAAACTGGAGCGTATATGTTTAATCAGATAGAAACTGGAGCGTGTATGTTTAATCAGATAGAAACTGGAGCGTGTATGTTTAATCAGATAGAAACTGGAGCGTGTATGTTTAATCAGATAGAAACTGGAGCGTGTCTACTTAACAAGATTTTTATTTCTTTTTGATCCAACAGCACTTGAACTTTTTCAGTTCTTCGGCTCGAAGCCATGGACATCGTAACCCTTCGGCTCGATGCAATGGACATCGTAACCCTTCGGTTCGGAGAGAGGGCTTGTCATCCGCAGTTTAACGCGATACGAACACGCTAGGAAGGAGGACAGCTTAACCAGAAATCTAAACTGGAGCAATCAGTACTTATATACTTATCGAATAAAGCTGGGAAAGACAGAGAACATATTGTTTTGCCTGTACTGCTATGACGTCAATTCAGTTAGCATTAACCAGTAAATAATCAATAAGAAACACACGGTGGCGGACACTTATAATCCCGCAATTGTTGATTGTCCTAGACTGCAATAAAGTGTCGTTTTATAAATGTACTTGTTGACAGAATTTATCACTGTCAGACAGGTTATTGACCTGGTAACCTTCACTTCTGCCTCTTGAACTTTGAATGTGTCGGTGTATTAATATCTAATATCATCTGTTGGTTATTGGTTACTGAACCGACGTCACAGCACTCCGGGCAGACCCATAGGTGCTCAGTCTTCACCAACAGCTCTCGAAGGGAATGTATACTAATGGTTCATGTAGCTCGCTGGTTACACAGACTTCTCTCTCTGCCCCTCAAGCTATCAGTTCTACTTGTACAAAGTATCGTACGAGTGGTTACCAGGGCCCAGGTTTGGGGTGTAAAGAATAGAACCATTGTTACCTGCCACGCATGTCGTAGAGTCGACTAAGGAGGTTTGACTGAAATCGGATGCATATGTCCGCTAGGGAATGCTAACCGGAAACAAATGTTTGCAGAAAACTGATGCACCAGGCTGTAAGGCGCATAACGGGGAAGCAGAAATCATAGGAATTGTATCCTACAGAACTGCCCCCAGTGTGCAGACTTGAGAAGAAAGAGGTGGCCCATTTACACTAACGTCCAAGACAAACTGTATGGCGTGGCTGATAATCTGAGGCCTTTACTAGAGAATCCAAAATCCGAATCTAGTGAGAACACAGAAGAAGTACAAAGTGTAATTGCAAACTCCCTAAATCACTCTGTTGGTTCAACGTCTATTTTAGTGTCCTCATCCAACAGTAGGTTGTCAAGAGACAGAAGAACTTCTCACCACGATGCACAGGTTTAAAGGTTTTAAAGCTGTGCATCGTGGTGAGAAGTCAGGCTATGTTTTCTTGGCTAGCACACATAGTAGGGTTGTTGTAAAGCAGAGTGAAATGGAGCATACAATAAAACTACTTCCAGTTTGAGAATGGAGGCTGTCCGTTCTCCATTGTCTCTATCGGTATAAACAACAACATCATTATCGCTTGTATTATCTTCTGTTAATTGCGAGCTCAGCCATCATCATCCGTTAAGCCATATAACTTCTAGAACAGCTTCTCCCAAATTGGGCGGTATCGCCACCAGTGGCGCTGAAGCGTTCTAGGGGCGGTAGTGGGTTCAGAAGAATTTGGGAGGTGTTCATGGGATTAGGGGTCGGTGACTCCTTAAAGAAGTAATTAATAATAAATATTTTAACATAAATTATTTTCGTGATTTTGCGATTGAATAATCATTTAAAATTTGAATTCTGCATTTCAATTCATCTTATGCCTGTCTTACATGATCCATTTTTTCATCAATTTTCTTTTTAATGCATATAACCATTTTGAAAATTGACCATGTATTACAGAAATATATATCCATTTTTAATGTCAAATAGAAAATCGAGCATGTATATATGTGGGGAGGGGCGTTGGTAAACTGTTATAATGGTGAGGGCGTTATAAAGTTTATGTTGTGCAAAGTGGGCGATGGACAGAAAAAGTTTGGTAATCTATTCTCTAGGCCATAGATTCCCAAACGTTTTCGGCTCACCACCCACTTTGCACAACATAAACTTTTAATACCGCCCTCCACATTATAACAGTTTGTCAACCACTCTCCCCCCCACACATATATATATATATATATATATACACATGCTCTATCTTCTCTTTGACATAGAAAATTGATATATATGTATGTCATACAAGGTAAATTTTCAAATGATTATGTGCATGAAATAGACAATTGATTAAAAATGGATCGTGCAAGACGATTTATTTTAAAATATATATTGTTAATTTCTCCTTTAAGGATCCACCGACCCATAATCGCATTAACACCCTCAAATTCTTCTGAACAAACTATCGCCCCCCTAGAACGCTTCAGCGCCCACAGGCGTTGCCGCCCACTTTGAAAACGCTGGCCTAGAGCATCCTCTCTTTCTCGAACAATTAACATCCCACTTCAATACCTGCTTTGTTATTCTGTGATAATTTCTTCTCAGAGTAGACCTAACATATCTTCATCTTCTCTTTCCTATAACTTCAAACGCATTCAACTTATTTCTATCTCTGTAATAATTGTCCAACTGTCACTGAAATATGTTAGTAATGATATAACATTGGAATTTAGAGAACACTGGTTGATGTGATTCCAAAACATGATCATAAAAATTGTCTACTGCAGGCAGAGCTCAAGAAAATAATGTGACCCCTGTCCGCTACCTTCGATAAGAAATTGTTTTGTTGAATCTGGCATCCTGAAACAGACAGCAGACTATGTTAGAGAATCCCGGTTCTCAATCACGACCGTGGGGGACCGGGTCTCGCAAGGGGATCAGAGAATAGTACCACTGCGAACTATAAGGGATTCGTAAGAGGCGACTGATATAGGAGCTAGGAAAGCTACCCTAGTAAATAAAAAGTATAGCAGAAATCGGATGTGCAGGACTACTTGTAGGCGCATAACTGGAACAACGTAAATTGCTCTAAGGCTCAGATCACATACAAATCACACAGAGTCGTTAACAAGTGGTCGATATGGAGCATTCGTAGAAAAAAATAAAAATTAATGATACAACATTGGAATTTAGAGAACAATGGTTGATGTGACTCCAGAGCATGTTCACTATCCACTGCAGGTAGAACTCAACAAAATAATGTGACCACGTCCACTACCTTCGACAGCAACTATTTGATGAAGTTGATATCTTGAAATAGACAGCAGACTATTTTAGAGAATCCTGAATCTCAGTCGAAAATAAATAATGGGGGCAATGAAAGTAGAAGAATATGATTGTTTCTTGGTGTAGTTTAAAACAATTCAATTCATATTATTCAATAAGGAAACATATTGAATAATGAAAAATAATGAATATAAAATGGAATGAATTCAGGACAAGTGATGAAATCAGAGACATGTCTGGTTAACCACTAGTGACAACTGTTATAAGAAAGAGAAGATGGAGATATGTTGGACACACCTTGAGAAGAAATGATCAAAGAATATCAAAGCAATCAATGAAGTGGGATGCAAAGGGTTCAAGAAAGAGAGGTTAACCTAAGGAGACCCTGAAACGAACTTTGCTGAGAGAGGCAAGAGGTATCGGTCTCAGTTTCATGGATGCGATTGAGCGAGTTGCCCAGGATAGAGCGGTATGGAGAAATTACTTGCAGGCCCTATGTAACGTATAATGGTACGAGAGGAATTATAATTATTATTATTAAATCCATATTATTGTGCAAGGAATATAGATTCACATCGATAATCTATTGATTTTAAATATTGATTATATCGAATGTATTGAATAATATTCTATGCTAGACGAGATCGATGGTATTTTACAATCTACGTCATGTAAAGAATATACCATCATTTTCATTTCAATGCCGCTATTTAGGACTGTGTAGGACATGGGGAATATGAGTCTGACAAAGTTAATGACCGCATGGCTAGTGCAGTCGCCACAAAGCTGTTCAGGTTATGATTTTTGATTTATGCCCACAACAGAAAATTATTCTTGGCCTTACCGTGAATTGAACCACAACCGACTCTAATATTGATATTGGGCCGACTAACTCACCGGGCATCCCTGATCTAGTTTCATTGAGGGGGAAGGGGGATTTATATATGTTTGATAGAACACTGTAAGCTTTTTTTGCAATTTACTCAATTCTGTGAGTCTATACTTATTTAAAGACGAAAAATATTCTTAACTCACTTATTGTTAAACTTAACTTGTTGCATAATATAATCGTGATTTAGCATTTTGTAGTGATTTTTAAAATGAATTCGTCTATATACAACAATAATGGAATGCGAGATCACGTGACCGGTTGTGGTCTGATTTCCCATATTTTTTTACCTTAGTCCGCAGGCCCTATGAGTTTATAGTTGGCTGTGATTGAACACGGGTTCCTACGTGGGAGTCGCGCTCTAATCCATTCGGCCAGACGGAGCGTCTTCATATAAGAAATTTTGGCTACATCTATAAGAAAGTCTCCCATTACAAAACAGCTCATGTACTTCGCAATACACATAAACAATCTTCCAAGCTGTTTGCTCTTTATTTACCCCACTCAAGATAAATAGAATATCTTTCCCTCCTTTATTTTCTTTCAGATTTTATTTATTGGATTTCATTATTAGATCCTGACTGCTATACAATGGGCACTGCTTACCCAAACAGACACGAACAACGCCCATATAATTAAACACAGAAGTTATTGATCAAGTTCGCGTAAGGAATCCGTCTCCAGTATTGTTGCATACTAGAGATTGGGGACACTAAGTTAAAAAAAAGGAGGCCAATGATTGTACTAATTTATTATGAGAAACTAACAAAGACTTAGGGTCACAGGCACGAAGACTTGTGAACCATATAACCGCCCATGTCGTAAGAGGCGACTAAGGAGGATGTCCTTGGGGCTAGCTACTCAATACCGTAAAAAAAACACTAGATGGCTACAGAAAGGAGAGCGAACCGAGTAAACGCTGGCTGAAACCGGACACATCGCCGAAGGATAGCACCAGAGCTCCAAATGGTGCTAAAGATGTGACATAAAACACACCAATGCTAAGGCTGCATGAATCAGATTTCCACATGAATAGAATTATGGGAGGTCTGGTACATCGGTCTGGGCGGTGATCGAGAGAGAGAGAACCATATAACAATGTTGTGTTCTTATTGCAAAGCAGTGTTGTTGGGATGTGTATGAGTTATAGCTAGATATATCACGGACAAAGAAGAAGAGAACAAATAGATATATCCAGAAAGAACTAAAAATCAAAGAAAATTGACTACTGCTACAAATAAGAACGATAACGTTCAGATATTTTGTACATATAAAAAAACACAAATGACTGGAGAAGACTATCATGGAAGGAGACATACTAGCAAAGAGGAGAAGAAGAGAATAAGAGAGGAGAATACCACAAAGAAGAAGATTCAGGATGTAACTGATGGTTTGAGCATGACAGCTGCAGAGGCGGAACATCTGACATATGAGATAGAGAAATTCCGAAGGAATGTTGGGGTGGCAAAGTTCTGCTCAGGATAAGATATTTGATGTTGATGATGGTTAGGTTTCTGTACAGCTAACTACATTGATTTTCTTTCTGCAAAGAAGTGTGTGTTCTGTATTGTAACAATGCTTTTTTAATTTACTCCTGCGTCTATGTGGTGCCGGTGTCCACAATGGAAGGAAAGAATAGTACCACTGCGACCCTACAATGCAAGAGGTAGGGATTGTGTTCTAGATTGTACTCTACAGTCACCTCCGCACACACCAGAGAGGTACATCAGCACACGTCTGAGACTGTTGTCATCATTGCTTGTGATGGATGGCTATCACTATCACAAGGCATGTCGTAAGAAGAGGTACATCAGTACACGTCTGAGACTGTTGTCATCATTGCTTGTGATGGATGGCTATCACTATCACAAGGCATGTCGTAAGAAGAGGTACATCAGTACACGTCTGAGACTGTTGTCATCATTGCTTGTGATGGATGGCTATCACTATCACAAGGCATGTCGTAAGAGGCGACTGATCTAGAGGTCTAAGGAAGATACCTAGTAAATAAAAGCATAGCAGAAATCGGATGTGATGGTCTACTTGTAGACGCACAACTGGTACAATCGCTCTTAGGCTTGGATTACATACATATCACAAAACATGCTTAACAAGTAGTCTTCTTGTTCTTCTGGCAAAGTTTTCAAACATCGATTTATATATTTTTAAAGTAGTTAGTGACCAATCAATCAAAACAAGTGGTCGATATGGAGCGATTGAAGAAGAAGAAATAACTTCTAGGGTCTCGGATAGTAAAGTTGAGGCTGCTCTAGTGACAACGTGCCGTGGAAAGTTAGGACTTCAATGCTACTCTGTGTCCAAAATTTCCGACGTGTATATGGTACGTTGTTGCATTACTAGAAACCTTGATCTCTTACTTTTTCTTCTTTTATCTAACCCTGTTTTGTCTCACAGCGTCAGGATAAGAAGAGATTTCTAGAACGGGTTTTTATGTGCGCTTCATAAACAGTGTTTCTTTCACAGCTTCTCTTATTTCTAATCCCTAATTTGAGAACCTAAATTACAAGTACCAATGAAGTTAAAATAAGGCTTACTTGAGTGGCGGGGGACACTGGTCATAAGAAATGCAATCATACACGCAAAAATTAGTAAGGGGTGCCATATTAGCCGTCATTCTCGCCCGAGTGGTTACCGGTGCCTAAATTTGGAGTGTAAAGAATAGAACCACTGTTACCTGCCACGCAAGTCGTAAAAGGCGGCTAAGGAGGTTTGGGTGAAATCGGAAGCACATGTCCTAAATATGTAGAAGTCTTTGCGTTTAGGGCCTACCAAACCAATGTGCAACGTATACACGTTCTTGGCAAAGATCAAACATATCACAAAGTGATTAAAATTGGTCGTAAAGAACGAACGCAAGAAGAAGAAGAAGAAGCATCATTCTGAAACTACACTGAAATTCATAACGGTAAAACTAGAAAAAAAATTTACTTATCTTGCATATTTCAATTTTTCAAAATCTGAAATCTATATTTTTTTTACATTTGAAATCTTGCAAAAGCTGAAATCTATATATCTGCCAAGCCTCTACTATCTTCATCATTTTCGGAATGTGCCGTCTCATAATTGAAGATCGATTGCAATTGATTGATTGATAAGCCCACCATCGTTGCATCTGTGAATAGCCGTATGTGCTCCAATGTCGTTTTTACGACAGGAAGATCTTAGCGACAGTGCACGATCTCCGCAGCCCCGGTGTAATATAGAATATCATCATCATCAGGTGCCGTACCGGCTGGCATAGGCGATAATGGATCTCCACAAATCTCTGTCGTTGGTGTTTGCTATCAACTCCGATGTTAACGCTTTACCGTGCCATGAAGTCAGGCTATCCAAAATTTTCTCTCTGTCTTCCTCTGTCTTGTCTACACTCGATTTTACCAGTTGTCACAATGTGTTCTAAGCCTCCCTTCCTCATCACATGTCCGAATAATGATGACTGCCTCTTTCTTATATTGATGATAAGCTTTCTCTGTGTCTTGATCGCATTCAATACCTCAACAATAGTCATTTTAGTAGTCCATGTGATTCTCATCATTCTTCTGTAAAACCACATCTCTGTGACCCATCTGTGTGTTCATTGTCCATGACAATTTAGAATTTAGTGAAACTATTTTGTAAAACAAATATTTGGCAATCTACGCTGAGATCAGGGATCTCTGAACCTCTGAAGCCGGAGAAAGCCCGCCTGTATGACGAGGAAACCAATAACACGGCAAGCAAGCTTTCACGCAAAAATCAGTCAGAAGCGCCGTACCAGGCACCCTGACTCCGCCTGAATTCATGGCGGGCGAACGCAGCAGAAGAAGAAGAATGTATCTCTGGTAAAATATCCTGATGGCTCCACGAGGGTGCGAACTGAGTTCCTTAAGAACAATAATCGAAGACCTAACCTCTACACCACAGAGACCTAATAAAACAAACCCACAAAATGTCTGTCCCAAATTTGATATAATTCTATTCATTGTTGTAATCACAGTAAATACAGTCTTGCGTGAAATTGATCCACGAAACGCAATCTTTTTTAGTTCTTTCCAATTCCCTAACAGAATCTAAAAGTCTCGGAGGAAATATTCAGTTAATAAAACATGTTCCGTTCCCATCACGTAACATTCTGACTACGAAACAATCTCAAAGTCTTGGTTATAGAGCTACAATAAGTTTATCAAATCTTACTTTTTACAAATATTTTCTAGTACTTGCAGACAGACTGTCGTGATTAGTTTATATTAATAGCAAGCACGAAAATCATGTAGAGCCGTAATAGAATAGTGATGAGTTCACTTGTTTCGTTGTCGCATTTTTTCCCGGGGTTAATTTCACAGTTGGAATGAATGTTTCCGATGGTTTCGGCTCGCAGGTCGACTAAGTCTCAATTTGGTACCAGGAGTAGCACTGGGAAGTAAAGGTTGCCGGCTTGATGGGACCACATCACCCATAATTCGTGACGTAATTACTAAAATATTTTCAAAATTCGTTGCATAGTGACTTCATAAACACTCTATATTTAACTCAAATGTCAAGGCTGTTTTTCTTAATGGAGCGGAGGCATGGAGAACAACCAAGGAGAACAACAAAACGTTGCAGACATTCATCAATAGATGCCTGTGCAGGATGCCCCATCTACGATGGTATGACGGGACCACACACAGGTAACTGTGGGATAGAGCTGGACAGCGGCAGGTGGAACAAGAGATAAGGGACAGAAGGTGACGATGGATAGAACACACGCTGAAGAGACCCCCTGATAGCATCACGAGACAGGCTCTGCGATGGAACCCCTAGGGCAATAGAGATAAGAGAAGACCTAGGAACACATAGAGACGGGAGCTAGAGATGGAATGCAAGAAAATGGGTAGATAGTGGAGAGATTTGGGAAAGATGATGGATCGACTGGCTTGAAAGGATTGGTTGCGACCGTTGCCCCCAGTAACATAACATTTCTGTTTATTGGGGGCTGGTTTTTATAAGTATTTGATAGAACACTGTAAGGTTTTCGGTAATTGTACTCAATTCTAGGAGTAAATGTCTATTTAGTGATGAAAAATGTGAATAATACTGATCTTCCTTATTGTTAAACTTAATTTGTAACATAATATAACCTTGATTTAGCATATTAATAATACTGATCTTCCTTATTGTTAAACTTAATTTGTAACATAATATAACCTTGATTTAGCATATTAATAATACTGATCTTCCTTATTGTTAAACTTAATTTGTAACATAATATAACCTTGATTTAGAATGTTAATAATACTGATCTTCCTTATTGTTAAACTTAATTTGTAACATAATATAACCTTGATTTAGAATGTTAATAATACTGATCTTCCTTATTGTTAAACTTAATTTGTAACATAATATAACCTTGATTTAGAATGTTAATAATACTGATCTTCCTTATTGTTAAACTTTATTTGTTACATAATATAACCTTGATTTAGCATATTAATAATACTGATCTTCCTTATTGTTAAACTTAATTTGTAACATAATATAACCTTGATTTAGAATGTTAATAATACTGATCTTCCTTACTGTTAAACTTTATTTGTTACATAATATAACCTTGATTTAGCATGTTAATAATACTGATCTTCCTTATTGTTAAACTTAATTTGTAACATAATATAACCTTGATTTAGAATGTTAATAATACTGATCTTCCTTATTGTTAAACTTTATTTGTTACATAATATAACCTTGATTTAGCATGTTAATAATACTGATCTTCCTTATTGTTAAACTTAATTTGTAACATAATATAACATTGATTTAGCATATTAATAATACTGATCTTCCTTATTGTTAAACTTAATTTGTAACATAATATAACCTTGATTTAGCATATTAATAATACTGATCTTCCTTATTGTTAAACTTAATTTGTAACATAATATAACATTGATTTAGCATATTAATAATACTGATCTTCCTTATTGTTAAACTTTATTTGTAACATAATATAACCTTGATTTAGCATATTAATAATACTGATCTTCCTTATTGTTAAACTTAATTTGTAACATAATATAACCTTGATTTAGAATGTTAATAATACTGATCTTCCTTATTGTTAAACTTAATTTGTAACATAATATAACCTTGATTTAGAATGTTAATAATACTGATCTTCCTTATTGTTAAACTTTATTTGTTACATAATATAACCTTGATTTAGCATGTTAATAATACTGATCTTCCTTATTGTTAAACTTAATTTGTAACATAATATAACCTTGATTTAGAATGTTAATAATACTGATCTTCCTTACTGTTAAACTTTATTTGTTACATAATATAACCTTGATTTAGCATGTTAATAATACTGATCTTCCTTATTGTTAAACTTAATTTGTAACATAATATAACCTTGATTTAGAATGTTAATAATACTGATCTTCCTTATTGTTAAACTTTATTTGTTACATAATATAACCTTGATTTAGCATGTTAATAATACTGATCTTCCTTATTGTTAAACTTAATTTGTAACATAATATAACATTGATTTAGCATATTAATAATACTGATCTTCCTTATTGTTAAACTTAATTTGTAACATAATATAACCTTGATTTAGCATATTAATAATACTGATCTTCCTTATTGTTAAACTTAATTTGTAACATAATATAACATTGATTTAGCATATTAATAATACTGATCTTCCTTATTGTTAAACTTTATTTGTTACATAATATAACCTTGATTTAGCATGTTAATAATACTGATCTTCCTTATTGTTAAACTTAATTTGTAACATAATATAACCTTGATTTAGAATGTTAATAATACTGATCTTCCTTACTGTTAAACTTTATTTGTTACATAATATAACCTTGATTTAGCATGTTAATAATACTGATCTTCCTTATTGTTAAACTTAATTTGTAACATAATATAACCTTGATTTAGAATGTTAATAATACTGATCTTCCTTATTGTTAAACTTTATTTGTTACATAATATAACCTTGATTTAGCATGTTAATAATACTGATCTTCCTTATTGTTAAACTTAATTTGTAACATAATATATATTTTGATTTAGCATATTAATAATACTGATCTTCCTTATTGTTAAACTTAATTTGTAACATAATATAACCTTGATTTAGATATTAATAATACTGATCTTCCTTATTGTTAAACTTAATTTGTAACATAATATAACATTGATTTAGCATATTAATAATACTGATCTTCCTAATTGTTAAACTTAATTTGTAACATAATATAACCTTGATTTAGCATATTAATAATACTGATCTTCCTTATTGTTAAACTTAATTTGTTACATAATATAACCTTGATTTAGCATATTAATAATACTGATCTTCCTTATTGTTAAACTTAATTTGTAACATAATATAACCTTGATTTAGCATATTAATAATACTGATCTTCCTTATTGTTAAACTTAATTTGTAACATAATATAACCTTGATTTAGCATATTAATAATACTGATCTTCCTTAGTGTTAAACTTAATTTGTAACATAATATAACCTAGATTTAGCATATTAATAATACTGATCTTCCTTATTGTTAAACTTTATTTGTTACATAATATAACCTTGATTTAGCATATTAATAATACTGATCTTCCTTATTGTTAAACTTAATTTGTTACATAATATAACCTTGATTTAGCATGTTAATAATACTGATATTCCTTATTGTTAAACTTAATTTGTTACATAATATAACCTTGATTTAGAATGTTAATAATACTGATCTTCCTTATTGTTAAACTTAATTTGTAACATAATATAACCTTGATTTAGCATATTAATAATACTGATCTTCCTTATTGTTAAACTTAATTTGTAACATAATATAACCTTGATTTAGAATGTTAATAATACTGATCTTCCTTATTGTTAAACTTTATTTGTTACATAATATAACCTTGATTTAGCAATGTTAATTACTGATCTTCCTTATTGTTAAACTTAATTTGTAACATAATATAACCTTGATTTAGCATATAATATACTATCTTCCTTATTGTTAAACTTTTTGAACATAATATAGCCTTGATTTAGCATATTAATAATGCTATATTCCTTATTGTTAAACTAATTTGTTACATAATAAACCTTGATTTAGCATATTAATAATACTGATTT